>OZ034806.1:30743503-31142351 GCA_964028335.1 Altica lythri | reverse complement strand
GCATTTCGCTGTCTGGGCCTGCAGCTTTTCCAATCTTTACGTTGTCGATTGATCTTTTTACCTCCGATATTAGTATCATTAGTATAATTATCATTCATGAGTGTTGTTGGGATGTGACTTTTTCTTGTACCTGTAAATAGTTTTATCTTTTTATGAGCGTTGAAGTGATTATGTCTTCTTAACATCTCTTCCATTAGATTTTCTTCTTGACAGAACTGTATCTCCTCTATCATTTCTGTTACGAGTCCATAGTCAACGACAATGTCTTCGATCCAACCTTTTCCCACTTTGGCGTTAAAGTAACCCATAATTATGTTTACCTCGTTTTTTTTTTGTTACTTTTATCTTTTGTCTGATTTCCTTATAGAATATATATCTATACTAGCTGATCCGGCGAACTTCGTCTCACCAAACAATCAATGATTTTTTTTATTTTCCGTGTTTTTTCCACTTATTGACTGATTATAATATTTTTTTTTACTGTATTTCTTGATTTTATCATATTTTTTGTCTATTTACAGGTTTTTACTTTTTTTCTTGTATTTTTAATGTTTTGTATCTTTTTTTTTGTTTTTTTCATTTTTTCAATTTTTATTTATTTTTTATTATTATCTATTCTTTTTAAATTTATTTTCTTTTTTTGGTTTATATAATTTTGCTAGTTTTTTCTCTTTTTCTGTTTTTTTAATTTGTTTCGTTTTTTTTTGATACCTACTCAGTTTTGAATTTACTTCCTTTTTAATTTTTTTTACACTTTTGACAATTTTTAACTATTTTTAATAATTTAACTTATTTAAGGATATTTAATAATATATTAGGGTTTTACACGTTTTTTTTTACTTCCTACCATTTTTTTCATTTGTCAACAATTTTTTACGAATTTCATCTTATTTTAATGATTTTTGACAGTTTTTTAAAATTTTCGGAATTTTTTTTACCATTTACAACAATTTTTGAACATGTCAAAAATGTTTTGTGATTTTCATCAACTTTTCACGATTTTTAACATTATCTTACGACGATTCTCACAGTGTTTTACGTTTTCCAACAGTTTTTCTGGATTCTTAATCAATTGTCATTTTTTTATAATTTTTTAATTTTGTCACGAATATCTTACAATTATATACGTTTTTCAAGATTTCTTTGTAAAACTTCACTTTTTATAATTTTTTTTCAAGATTTTTAACTTTATTTTACGATTTTCAACAAATTTTTTATTTGCACCCTTCTATTCTTCTATTCTAATAAACCATAAAACACTTGTTCAATAAAAATTGAATTTCGGTAGTGATTTAAAGATTTTTCCATACAAACTTTTAACCCCTGTTTTACCCCTTCTGAGTTAAAATTTCTTAAAAATCCCCTCTTACCGTTCACATTATGAAAATTAACATCTGTTTTAAATTTCACTTTTCTACCATCAGCGGTTACGGCTATGTGCGCGACTATACCTCAATCAGTGGGAACTTCTCCTTTTGTATATAGATACTAACTACGCATCCCTCCGGTGGCGTCATGGTACTTAAGTAAGAATTACTTATTTAAATATATAAGATATTAACTGCATCTAGATGTGAAAGGTAATTTGATTTTTTTACTCTAAGTGATGACAAAATAAAAAAAATCTTGTTAGAAAAATTAAAGTTTTTAAATGACAAATAAATAATAGGGGTTGATCGTAAAAGTGTGAAAATTTAGGGTTGTATGTAATTTTATATTCTGTATCATAAAAAAATAAAAATAAAAACAAAACATTTTGTAAGAAAAAAATAAATAAATTAGGGGTGGACAACCTTTAACATTTAACATAAATTAGTCAAAAAATCGTGTTTCTTAATTTCTATGGAAGATTTTGTCAAAATTAGTACATTAGTATGTGATTTATTAGTTCTATTGAAGTAATATTAACAAAGTAATTATTAAATCGTATGTAGCCGATATTGTCATTATTGGACCATGTTTCGGATAGACATTATATGTCTGGTTCATATTGCTTTAAAATTAGGTCTATTCTATTAGTTTTGTTAGAAATTGATTGACAGTTAACATTTAAAATACGGAAGAAATTATCAGATTTTTCATGATTTTCAGACACACAGTTCTTTATGTTTCTACTGACTTCCTTGCGATACATTTTGCGATACGTACGTCAAAACTTTTGATTAGCTAACCTAACCTAACCGTTAATTTCTGTCAAAATTTTTTAAAACGTGAAAGTGAAATTAATGAATTTTAGATAAATTACAAAACAAAATAGTTGTCACTTGAATAAAATGGCGGATTCTCAAGAATATTTTAATCTTTCATCAATAAATAATAATAATAAACGAAAAAATCAAAAACCTCTAGCTACTTGCTAATAAACATATTTTGAATTTGAATTTATTTTGCGATGATACGTACGCCAAATAAGTTTTACTTCAATCGCGCGTAAAGGTTACACGCACACTCTTTTTTTTGTGTGCTGATGTTATGAAAGGTACCAAAATTTCTTTTACTTGCATATCCGATGTCCAACATTTTTTCTCCACCGTTTCGGCTTAAATACATTGTTGATTTAATATAGATCTATATGGTCCTTTACAGCACAAGATTTAAATGAATATTTTCGAAGATATTGCAGATTTAAACTTGCGGGACGTAGCGCTTGCGGTGGTACTGGCCGGCAGGGGCGGCGGCAACGGAGGCCGCGATTTTCCTTATAGCACTTTGAATTTTGCAGCGATCGGACGTGTTTATTACGAAATTAATCATTATGACGCTACCATAAGGTGGCGCAGTTGAGATGTTATAAATTTACACCTGTAATTCTTACATAATTAAGTACTATGACGCCACCGTAAGGTGGCGCAGTTGATATCTCATATATTTAAAAGAGCAAAACTTACGTACCTAATGACTATAACGCCACCGTTAGTTGGCGCTGTTAATATATAATATACCTAACCGATAAATTACAAAGTACTATAAATAATAGTAAAAACTGGTAACTAACGAGAAAATATAATAAAAATACAAAAAATTAATCGTAAAAATAAAAATAAAATGAAAAAAACATTAGTGTTAGGCGATGCGAAGTTCGCCGGGTCCGCTAGTATTAGATAAAACAAAAACTTCTCATTGATTGAGGTATAGACGCACGTACAGCCGTAACCGCTGATGGCAGAAATATGAAATTTCGATACATGTTTATTTTTATAATGTAAACACCCCCTAAGAAAGTATTTTAAAAAATTTTAACCCTTAAGGGGTGAAATACGAGTTGAAAAATTGTAAGGAAATATATTTAAATAGGCACCGATTTTTATAAATAAATGTTTCATGGTTTCTTAGAATTCATCCCCTAATTGTGCAAATAAGCGGTTCAAACCTTGTATGGATAATTTATACCGGCTCCTACTGATAACGTGTTAAAAGTAGTCAAAAATTTTGTTTAAATCGTGAAAAGTTATTAAAAATCGTAAAAAATAAAAGAAAAATTGAAAATTGTAAAAAATAATTGACAATCGTAAAAAATTGACGAGAATCCTGAAAAAATGTTGAAATCCAGAAAGATTGTTGAAAATTGTAAAAAAAAAACCTTGAAAATTAAGAGAGTTGTTAACAATCTTAAAAAATTATGAATAATATTAAAAAGCACTATTGTTAAAAATCGTAAATCGTAAAAAATTACGTTAAATATCTTGAAAAATCGTTGAAATTTGTGAATAGTGGATAAAAGCCATAAAAAATTGTTGGCATCTAAAAAAATTGTTAAAAATGGTGAAAAAAATGTCTAAAATCATACTGAAATGTAAAAAAAACTGAAAAATTGTACTAAATTGTAAAAAATTCGTAATAATCTAAAAAACTTAATAAAAATAGTTAAAAAAAATCATAAAAATTGTTGACAATTGCGAAATAATTAAAAATCCAAAAAAAAACGTGTTGAACCAAAAAATACTATTAAATATCTTGAAAAATGTTAAAAATAATAAAAAAATTATTGAAAATCGTAAAAAATATGGATTTGTTAAAGGAAGATCAACAATGACAAACCTGCTGTGGTGTGTAAATGAATGGACAGCTGCTTTTGGCAAAAAAAGACCAATTGATACTATTTATCTAGATTTCGCCAAAGCTTTTGACCGTGTACCAAAACGAAGATTGATTTATAAACTTGAACATCTGGGCATTCGTGGCAATTTACTTCAGTGGATAAACTCATTTCTAACAGACAGAAAGTTTTGTGTTAAAGTTGGTGATTGTTTTTCGGCCGAAAAATCAGTTTTAAGTGGAGTGCCTCAGGATCGGTTTTGGGTCCACTTTTATTTATAATATACGCAAGCGACCTTCAATATCACATAAAGTGCAAAGGGGCCTTCTATGCTGACGATTCAAAAATATTTTGTGATCCTTTGGTTGAATCTCTACAACTTCAATCAGATCTGAATTCAATATTTGAGTGGTGCAAAGATTGGATGCTACCTCTAAACGTAGACAAATGCGTGGTTCTTCATATGGGTAAAAATAAGCCAAGAAATGATTATACTTTAAACGGTCACACTCTGAAAAAAGTCGCATCATACAATGACCTTGGAGTTATAATTACTGAAAACCTTAGTTGGTCTGAACACATCTTGCACGTTTCTAAGAAAGCAAATAGCAGATTGTATCTTTTAAAAAAATCATTCGCGAAATTGTCATTTAATAGTTCCATTCGATTGTACAAGTCTTATATCCGTCCACTTATGGAGTACTGTGGAACTGTCTGGTGGCCTGGGTTAGTACGAGACAAAAACATCCTTGAAAATATTCAGCGACATGCTACCCGGTTGTCCTTCGGCAGATCTAGACCTGCTTATGAGGATAGGTTAAACATGGCGGACCTACTTCCATTTGAACAACGTCGTCTTCGTGGTGACCTGATTATCACTTTCCGAATGATCAGATATAACTATGGAAATTTAAAAGGAATGTTCAAAATAGACAGTCAAAATCGAATCCGTGGGCACCAGTGGAAGTTGAAAAAAGAATCATTTTTAACTACTGCCCGGCAACAATTTCTAGTCAACAGGATATTTTCTACATGGAATGATTTACCAGATAAAATTGTGGGTGCGGAATCTGTTAACGTGTTTAAGAACAGGCTTGATATTACTCTTTTTAGTTAAACTTTAAGTCTAAGATTTTATTCTATGTTCCTCAAAATAGTTTACAGTTTAAACATTTACTTTTAATATTTTTACTATGTTCCTCACATTGTCTAGAGTTAACATAATTTTGTATTTCTAATTGGGCTTATGGGTCTTAACCACTGCCCTTACTTATAAAATAATAATAATAATAATAATAATAACAAAATGTGGGTAATTTAAGAAAAACGAGTAGGTATTAAAAATGGGGAAAACTCGAAAAAAAAATAGAAAAAACACAGAAAAAGATAAAAAAACTAGCAAAAATTTGAAAAATGAAAAAAAAAATAAATAAATAAAGGAAAAATGTAAAAAGGTAAAAAAGCGTAAAAAATACAAAATACAACAAAAAAAAGTAAAATCCTTTAAATAGACACAACACAGATAAAACACACAAAAACAGTAATAAAATCATGCTAATTATAGAAGAAAAAATCGTTAAAATTGGAATAACGGAAAATGAAAAAAATTTTAATAAAGAATTTGTGAAATTGTAACAGAATATGCATGTTTTTTTACCTAAGAGAGGGTTCTAAAATACAGGAACGGTCTAAAGTAATGATTTACCAAAGATACGCGTGAATAATATTTATAATTGGTTTTAATCTGTAGGTATATATAATAATACACTTTTTACAAATAACTTTATTTGTCGTTCATTGCATTTACTTTATTTCCATTTTTAGATCGACACTATTATTTTTTATTTTCTAGATACTAGTCCTGTAATGAGTACAAACAGAGATCTATTTTAGAAACAGATTATTTCACAGTTAATTAGAAAAGCATTTTAAGCATTAAGCAGAAAAATATTTATTATTTACAATTCTCAACTGCATGGGCTAAAGTCACCGACCCGATTATATTTGAGATTTTTTTACCGCACGGTCATATCGAGTCGGGCTTTACCTCATTTCACTCAAAACTACCATAGAAGAATTTTATTATTTACATATTTACACGATTATCACATCAAAAACCTTGGCGACGTTATTATCCATATTCTTTACGGAGGATAAATAATTTACCTTTGAACTTCAATCAACTGCATTCGTTAAAAGTTTTCAGGTCGCTGAGCATAAACACGACGTTAAAAAAATTTCACGATGCATCTGGGGACTCGTACGACATGTTTGTATATTTCCTTTGGGAATTAATGGGTTTTCTTCACGTTTGGTTAGAACCAGTTTCTTGGAAGTTTTTGGGTCGCTGAGTACGATGTAGAAAAAATTTTACCGACTGACTGACTGACTGACTAATCTTAAAAGTAACCTAAGCCAAAACTTTAAGGCTAAGGGCCGTAATAGGATATATTTTTTTACCAGCAAGTACCGACTCTACTTTTCAATTATTTTACTGAACCACGGCATGAAAAACATAATAATTAAAATAAAAAAAAATATATGAAGAAGAGCAAACTCGTGAGTGGCACTAAACATAGGTACGCCAACGTGTAAATACGTCGTAAGCGCTTTGATTTGTGTTCGAAAGCGACACTGGCTTAGATCGGCAAAAATCTCTTCCAATCTCACGCAAACCAAGCCAAAAACACTCCTTACATGTTTGTGTTTGTGGAAGCTTGTAAATCTACGATAAACGTGTTTTTTTACATTTTGAAAAATAGTTATTTATGAAACAGTTCGTGAAGTATGATTTTTGCGCACGCACGCGATGTTTAGAGCACGAGCGAAGCGAGTGCTATATATCGAGTAAGTGCGCAAAAAGCACATCACGCACAGTTTCATACAATATTTTATCTACGATAAACAAATAAAAAATAATTACAAATGCAAATATGAAAATTTATACTACAAAACTGTCAGAATAACTTTTGTTGAAATTAAATGCTCTCATAGCAATACCATGACAACGCAAATGCTAAGAATATTTGAAGGTGTGTCAAAAACAGTGCGAAAAAGTAAATCCCATTTAAAATAAATTGTTACTTCACGCACACTTTTAATCCTTCACGCACTGCTGTCTATAATGACAGTTTTCACGAACTAAAAATTGATACATAATATTGACAACTGACCAGTAGGCGGAGCTTAAAAACATGGCTACGTATTGTGTGCAGTCAAAGAATTAACCATATGTTTATATGGAATTAATTTTATGAATTTTATTTATTTATGTTTTCTATAAACGAATTTTTTCGATTTGTTGGATCAAATCCAGCTCAGAAGAATATTAAAGACGCAGAAAGAATTTTACAAGCTGGACACTTGATAAAATGTGGTGAAAAATAATGACAACCCAAATAGTGATGTTGTGAGTTTTAATGCATTATGTTTACAAACTTCTCATGATATCGAAGGATCGGTTTCAAAATCAAATCCAATATTTCATACGATTGAATCCCTGTTGCTGTTAGTAAATTCTCTTCTGACTTCATAAAATCCATGAATGATGGTTTTATGAATAAAGTTTCCACCTGAACTTCAACATCATTGAATGTTTTTTCAACAGCGTTATCATTGGTAATGCAATACTCATCACTGTTATCAAGCACATTCAAATTTGTAGCACTAGAATCCTTACTAATATCATTATGTTTTTTTAATTGCATCTTTTTTTTTAAACTCCGAACACACTCTCATATGTGGATTTGTATTTTTTAATTTTATAGCACGTTGTCAGGCTTTAAATCTATCTATTTTTATCTTTTTTTCCCAAATAATTTTTAATGCTACCAGGTTTAGGTATGACATGAAAACTAATTTCTAAACTTTTATGTGATTTACAACCACAACCATTCACCGCACAATAAACTCTACTCTTATTTTAAGTACGAAGATGTGATTTAATGAGTTCCATTTGTTATTAAAAAATTTCTATTAATTTTTAAAATTAATTGTAATATATTAGTCAATATACTGGTGTATTCAACTGCACACTAAAACCTAGTACTTTTTTTGACCACCAGACGTCGTAGCCAAAGTGGTCAGTTATCAATAGAGGTAGAGTAGATAAAATAGTTTTTAAGGGATTTTTGTGATCATTAAATACGAGTATGACAATGTGAATACCATTGCCCGAAAAGTTGAGCGAGCTTGTTCTGTATATCCGCTAATTCATATTTTCTCATTTTTATCCAGCTTCGATTCTTAGTATATTTTTACTCGAAAAACATGCCGGATACTCTAGTGGACCTTGACCTGCGTTTTTCTCCAGGAGAAATTCCCTTTTTTTGTACAACTTTCGTTTCTATTGCCTAATTGACTTTTTCAAGTGATTTTAGGGTGGCTAACACGAATACGTCGTTGAAAACTTTTCAAAGAGTGTCCTTGTGTTTCTGGAAAAAACTTTTGAATTCGTTTAAACTCATTACCTCCGGAATTTTAGGGTAGCAGAACAGAAATACGATGTGGGAAATATTCTCTGATCTATACACTGGGACTTGCAAGAAAATAAAATAATTCTCCAGTAACTCGAACTCAAAAATTGAATTCTCTTATTTTAAATTAAAAACAGAAAATTTAAGGAGAATGCTTAAAACATAAACGAAAAGGTCATTTGATAAATATAGATTTATTGGGAGAATTTTTTGTTTGGGTCTCCTTAAATTCCTAGGGGATCAGTTAAAATTAAATTTAAACCAAAAATTGGCAAAAAAAGCCCCCTTTTCACGTTTGTGTTTATGGAAGCTTGCCGAGATTCGCCAAGCATGTAAACCTACCATTAGAGTCGCTAGGCGTACGTACGATGTATAAAATATATCACGATGCACCTGGGTAGTCCCATGTTCTGATATTTTAATGGTTTTTAGCGTATTTTATTAAATTTTAATAAACTAGTGTTCTTCGAATCTTTTTAAAACATGTTAATGGGAAATTTTTGGGTCAATAAGCAAAAATACTACGTAGTTAAAAACTCAGAATGCACTTGTAAACCCACACGACCCTTTACGGTTAATTAATGGTTTATCTTTAATTGTCCTTAAAACTTGATTCTACGATTTTTTAATTAGTTTTTTTAAACTCGTTGCTTAGGGGTTGTGAGTCGCTATGCTTCGATTTAAAGTACAAAAAAAACCTCAATCCAACGAAGATTGCAAAGGATCTGGTTAGTTAAGTTTTTCACATAAAATTATTGGTTTTTACGCAGTGTATTCAAACTTGTTCCTTGGAGGTTTCCTGGTCGCTGAGCACGCATACCACGTAAAAAATCCTCAATGCTGTTGGTTCCTTAAGCAACGAGTTTGTCGAAGTCCTAGGGTTTGAATTTAATTTTTTTAACCTATGTCTAAGAATTTCGGAGATACCCAAACGTAAACTGACATGGAAAAAGTTCTCCCAATAAATCAATATTGACCAAACGACTTGTTTATCTATTTTTTAAACATTTTTTATAAATTTTCTCGTTTTGATTAAAAAAAAATAATTCAATTTTTAAGTTCGAATTACTGATGTTGCAATTCTCAGTGTGTAAATCAGAGTACATTTTCCATATAGTATTTGTGAAACCTAAAAATCCGGAGGTAACGAGTTTAAATGAAATTCAAAGGAAAACTAAGTTTTCAAAGGAAAACATGGACAATTATCGAAAAAGTTTTCAACGACTTATTCGTGTTAGCGACCCCAGAATCTCTTGAAAAAGTCAATTAACACATAGATACGAGAGTTGTATAAAAAAAAATCCTCTCGAAGAAAAACGCAGATAAACAAACGGTCAAGGTCCACTAGAGTAATCGCCATGTTATTCAAGTCAAAATGATAATCATAATCGAAGTAAGATAAAAATGAGAAATATATGGATTGGCGGATATACCGAATCAGCTCGCTTAAGTTTTATGAAGACAATTTATTTCAAAATGTGAAGGAATAATCAAGTATAAAAAGTTGATAGTGTCAAGTTTAAATTTAGTGCTAGTATAGTACAGTAATCGCGAATTTTCACTAATTAAAATTATAAAGGACCTCAAAAAATTATATTGTAATTAGAAAGAAAACAGTTAAAAAAATATTACACAATAACAAATTTTTATGTCAAGTCTAATCCCTACTAATATTATAAATGTGAATGTAAGTTTGTTTGTTACGCTTTCACGCGAAAACTACTCAACCGATCATCATGAAACTTTGTACACATATTCTTGGAGTTATTAGAAGTAACATAGAATACTTTTTATTAAAAAAAATATTTTTTATTTTTTACGAAAAATAAAAAAATTATTTGTCTAAAAATCTCAAAAAAAAAATGGAAAATACTAAAAAAATTGAAAAAATGCAAAAAAAATAAAAAATACCTTTCTAAATTAAATAATGTAACGCCACCGTAAGGTGGCGTAGTTAATATCTCATATATTTAAACGAGCAATTACTACTAAATCAACTACTGTGACGCCTAACTAAAAGAAAATGGAAAAAACTAAAAAAAGAAAAAATGAAAAAAAAATTAAGTTAAAAAATACCTTTTCAAATTAAATAATATAACGCCACCGTAAGGTGGCGTAGTTAATATTGCATATATTTAAACGCGCAATTACTACTAAATTAACTAACTACTATGACGCCACCGTAAGGTGGCGCAGTTATTATCTCACATATTTAAACGAGAAATTCTAACTAAATTAAGTAGTATAAAGCCACCGTAAGATGGAGCAGTATATATCTAATATATTTAATTGATAAATTATAAAATACAACGAAAAAATAGTATAAACCTGATAACAAGAAAATATGATATAATAAAAAAAAAATGATTGAAAACAAAAAAAAAAAACGAAAAATGAAAAAAAGTCACGACAGTGTTACGCGGTACGAAGTCCGCCGGGACAGCTAGTCGATAATAAAGCAAAGCTCCATTTGAGTATGTACTAAACAGCAAAGTGACCATTGAGTTCTAATACAGAGGAGAAAAAACAACTAAGAAGGTTAGTTATTTTTTTGGAATTCTACAATGCTGGCTTGGTACTGACTGAACATGTAACAGTAATTTGAAGCAAATATTCAATAGGCTGTTAGTAAAAAAAATTTATTATAATTCAATTCTTAATAAGTGCTACTTAAGAACAATAAATTAATAAAAAATTAATTAGAGAATTAGGATCAATAAAAGTCCAATAGTAAAAAAATACTTACCATTATATTATTAACAAAATAATTGAAATTATAGCTTCCAGTTTTTTTTTACAATACACTCGCAATGCTGGTAATTTGACCAAGCACATGAAAATTAATAATTCAAATTAATGAAGTATTTAACTTACAAGGCTATCTTTACAATATCAAGTTCATTTCAATAGTTACGATATTTTAAACAACTTTCATCTAAATAAATAACGTTAAAAAAAACTAACAAACACGCTATTAAAGCAAATTGAATTAAAAAGTTTCAATAATTTTTAAAATAAACTTAAAACAATAATGAATGAAAAAAGCGCTTTATGCAATTTTTTCGTAATTTGGCGTGGACGGGATTAGAACTCTCGCCCAGTGAATCCGGCGGTCGACGTCAGCGATGATCTGCGCCCTAAGGCGCTCGGCCAACGAACCCACTAAAAGTGATGCGATATACAAAGCCGGCACCACACATGTGTATACGAACATTCGACAATTGTACGAATATTTGGAGCAAATAATCGTGTGCGAATATTTGCTTTTGTCCACCATCCACACATATTACTTACTAGCTGTTCCGGTGGACTTTGTACCGCATAACACTGTCGTGTCGTGTCTTTTTCCCATTTTTTATTTTTTTTTTTAATTTTTACCATTTTGCTTTTTTTTGTTTTCAATGATTTTTTTATATTAGATATTTTATATAATATATCCACTGCACCACCGTACAGTGGCTTTATAGTACTTAATTTAGTAAGAAATTCTCGTTTAAATATATGAGATAATAACTGCGCCACCTTACGGTGGCGTCCTAGTTATTTTAAAATTGTAATATCTTCTAAGATGTTTATTAAAATTAAGTGATGTCAAAGACAATTTTGTTCACAATTACATACTCTTAATTAACAACACATTTATTTGGATAAAGATTAATATTATTACGTTAATACAACTGTTAACAAATAATGCATTAATTTCGACCAAATTTAATTACCATAAAAACGGTTCTAGTGAGTTAATCTTAAAAGATAGACATATACTGTCGCGGACATTTTTTTAGATCATTTCAAGAGGAATAATTCTTTCATACAGATATTTTTGGTATCTTGAACCGTTTTCGCAGCGTACGCAATTTTCCCTGTTTTTTTCACATTTTTCATTACTTCTTCGCTCTTAATAGTTGCATCGTGATGTTATATAGCCTAAAGCCTTCCTCGATAAATGGTCTATTCAACACAAAAAGAATTTTTCAATTCGAACTAGTAGTTCCTGAGATTAGCGCGTTCAAACAAACAAACTCTTCAGCTTTATAATATTAGTATAGATTAAAAAGAGAATATTTGAATTCGAATAAAAATATGGAAAATATTCGGATTCGGCATTCGTAATGGATGAATCTATCAATATTGCAACTGCTTACTTTTTTTAGTGTAATTATAATTTAAATAAGAAGAAACAGAAAGCTAAAAATTTCTTTATTTGTCCACTTCATGTCAACTATCACTTTTTTACACTATTTTTAGCAATTCTATAAAAACACGAAACTAATATAAACTAAAGAATGTGTTGACATTCAAGACGAAAGTGTGGACGGTAGTGCGAACCCGGATAATACGCATTTTTGGGTGCTTTGATGTGTATCAAGTACCGACTCAAGACGGAAAACATTCGTGTTCGGAGAAATACGCTGAATATTCGCCAACGAATACAAATATTGTATCCAAATATGCGGTATTTTCCGCAAACACCGATTATTCGTTGACGAATAACGCAAGTGTGGAGCAGGGGTTAACAGTAATAAGCCACAAACTCTTACTCCAACAGAAAGTTACATACCAACAAACAAACAAACAAACATACAAGTGAAGCTAATAAAAACGTGTTGAAAATACGGTTATTATACTACTATCTACTCAGCAAAAAAAATGTGTAAGAATTTTTTTGAATTGCATATCTTTTAAACAAATTAAATATTGTTAAAGCACTTGGTGGTATTAAACATAGTTTGTCAAATTTATTGATTAAACTTGAAACATAAACTGATTTAACAAAAAATTTGCAGTAACTTTTTACTTTTTGATATTACATGAACAAATCACTTGCATTTAGATACAGTTATTTAAAAATTATATAACAAAAATTTATGAGAAGTTCTATTTCTTGGGTTTCTTAAAATGCAGTCAGCTGAATAAAATTAAGTTTAGTAAAAAGTCGATAGAACCTTTTAAAAGAACGCCAACTCAAGTCAATCGGTAACAGCATTAAATTATCAATTTAAAAAGCGAAGATTGGAAAATATTGGGTACACTTAATAAGCACTAAATAACGATAAGATTTTTTATTTGTTGCATAACGAAAATCAACCGGAATTCATGGTTAACCTGTTCAGTCAGCATCAAGACAGCATTAAAAAAAAAGAACAAATCTTTTTTAATTGGTTTTTGTTCCCCTGTATTAGTAATCAATGGACACTATATTTTCCTGCTTTTTAGCACGTGTTTAATTAAAACTATGCTTAATTGTCGATAATTTAATGTTTCCTTTATGTTAAGCCATCAGTGTTGGACTTTTTTAAGAAAAATGTTGGTTTTGCGTTACTTTCTTTAAATTTCATTTTTTCTTGCTAACTACGATAGCAGTTTTGGATCACTAATTATTGGTAAATAAGTATTTTTACCAGTTAATTTAAACCATTGAATTCGATTCATACAATGGCAGCTCTCGTTGAAATTAGCATTGCTTCAATTTTCTTATTAGATACAAAAGCATCGAATTCGCGATTACAGTACTAAATAAAAACTAACTTAAAAAAAAAGTTGCCGATTCCACCAATTTGATACTTTCAACTAGATGTAAAAAAATTCTTGAATTCTCTTGGAAGCATGTAAGTAATGAAGCTGTTCCAATTCTCAGATACATCTGCTCGTAGAAACGATCTCGAAAACCCTCAGTTACATGATTAAACTTTTATTTTATATCGAACAACTTACAAAAATTTAAAAAAAATTCTCGTACAGAACACGCAGAGTTACAAGTTGTATTGGAATCTATTTGTAACATTTTACTTTTTATTCTGTTTCAAAGATCTGAAACATCTCAACATAAACAAGATTAAAAGCAAACTTATGAATTTTTCCTAATGAAAATAAATAATAAGGTTAGTTATATGGTCAGCTAAAAGCTCTACCAAACAGAGAAAACGCGTGATTATTTTACATGCCGGGAATGAGAATAATTCTTTGCCAAATTTTTGTGGTTTCGGCTGAAAATAATTCAAGTTCTTCAGTAGATTATCATCAAGACATAACCTCTATCTAATTGGAAAAATGGTTTGGACAGCAACTGTTACCGGATTTACCTCAACATTCAGTCCTTTAAAAAAGGATTTGCTTCTTATATTAAAATCTTTAAATGTTAAACCAAGTTATGTTGTCGATGGAATGGTTGAGAAATATGGACATAATGTAATTCGTTTACCACTTTATTATTGTGTATTTAACCCCAACGAGTTGATTTGAAGCAACATTAAACGAAAAGTTAGGAGGAAAAATGTGATCCCAACTTTATCAGGAACTGTGAATGAGGGAATAGGGAATATGCAGATATTTCGCATGAATTCTGGTATAACTGCGTTGGCCATTTTGATGAAATTAAAAATACTTATACTTCCGGTTCATTCCTTTGTTATCAATTTGAATGGCATATCTAGTAAGATGATAGTTCTGACGGGGATTAGTATTTTTTTATGTTATTTAAAATTTAAGTCTTTATTATTTGGTACTCATTCTCGTTGTAATTTCGAAAGATGTAACCTTTACGTGGTGACAAGGCTTGCGTGGTTTAATAATTAAGCTATATATTTTTTAAATATTTGTAAATTCGTAAATATCCCGTATCTGAATAATACAAGCGAAATTCGATCCTGCACCTGGCAGTTACGTGAATGGTTTGTCGTTGCTGAAAAGCAAAAATCATCATTAAATAAAACTGTACTAAATAGTTTTTTGTAGTAATTAATGATGTAACATCCTATAAAAATATTGCTATATTAATTATAACATTAGATTTGTTCCTATATTTTTGTGACAATTGGAAAGAAAATATTTTTTCATAATTACACAATTAAAACTTCAGTATAGTCAGTATAGTTTTGTTTTCGTTAGATTCTTTAAATAGTTGTTTTATTTTATTGTTATTGTTAATAGAGTTGTTATCTAAAATCTTAAAGCTTTCTTACATTTAACGAGTTCTCTAATATAATCCCTTTCATAACTTTGAGTTTAAGATACAAACGGTATGTTTGTGGCTATCAATCTTAAAGAACGTTTGATAAAGTGATTTTTTTATATGTATATATTTAATATCCCTAGTAATTTCATTTTTTCTTGTTTTTATAAGAATAAGTTGGCGTTCTATATACCACCCATCTAAGTATTTCCGGTTTCTTTTACAGATAACTAAATTTAGTTAATCTACCCGTTACTGGCCATCTTAAATCCTCGACTCGCTCTCCATCTACTCCCTGAGTGCCATCCACAATTGGTCAATTTGTGACCTTCTGACTCCGTTACTGTTCCTTGGTACTAATCATTAGATAACTCGATCTGCCATTATTTTTATCACTTTTATTAACACCTTTGAAACAGAAGAAAAAGTTGGTACAAATAGTATTTTTATAATTGAATTTAAAATGTTCTCAATCAGAAGTGCGGACAACTAAATTCTTTAACCACGGATCCCATTCAGTTACCCGAAAGTATCACTATAACAAACTACTCAGTTGAGCTAATATATTAAAAAATAATATTTTTATAATTGACTTTAAAATGTGCACAAAAAAATACCTTTCTTTGCTACACAAATGCAATTTCACATTTGTATAGATAGAAAAATGTTTTCCAGTGTTTATTTCAAGTAAAATGGGACCATTCACGTACCGATAAATACGAATGTAAGGAAAAAAACATCTTAAATTTCCTCGATTCAAATTATAGTTTTAAAACAAAAAAATCTGGTGTGGGCACCACACGACCTTCCGAACAGTAGCATGTATAATAACAAGTAGTGAAAGAGCGAATCCACAATTTTTATTTCACATATTTCCAGTTTTTGATAAAAGTGTCAAGATCTCGAAAACTAATGAAAATATCAAAAAAATGTATTCTTTCAAAAATGTCGGAAATTACATGTTCTTTCCACAAAGTATAAATATTTTGCCAATAACTATATGAAAACCCAATATTTTCAGAGAATTCCATTTTTTGATAAGAGTAAACGTCCACTTCCGGTCGGCCGATTTTACTCAAATTCTATCAGATTCCTCCGATGGTGATTATAAGTAAGGTTTTATAGTTTCATTCCGATCCGATTAGCCGTTTAGCCGCAAATGTGTTCACAGACACACAGACAGACAGACAGACAGACACACAGACAGACATTTTTTATTTTTGGTTTTTTTAGGCTCAAGGAACCCTAAAACGCGTATTTCCGCTAAAAACCCGAGATCGAAATTTTTCGCGATCACAATACCTTCCTCTAAAGCCGGCTCCACACATGCGTATACGAATATTCGCCAATTGTACGAATATTTGGAGCAAATAATCGTGTGTGAATATTTGCTTTTGTCTACCATCCACACATATTACTTTAAAAAGCGAATATTTGTATTCGAATAAAATATGGAAAATATTCGGATTCGGAGATCCTACTTGTTTATATGAATTGGATGACGTTTTATCTTTAAAAGCAAAAACATTTATTTAGATACATTGAATCAACTTTAAACATACAAGGTATATTGCAATATTTCTATTCCTATGGTCAGGATGGTGGGGATCCAACGAACACAAATATTGGATCCACACATGCGGTGTTTTCCGCGAACACCGATTATTCGTTGACGAATAACGCAAGTGTGGAGCCGGGGTAACAGCGTTGCTGTTCGGAAGGTAAAAAGTGTCATTTGTAATATTCTAAGCGTTATGTGTATTATATCACAGCGAAATTAATGCAAATTTTTACAATCTACTGAGATTTTAATATCAAAAACCATTTGTCATACTTTTAATATAAAAAGATTGAATTTCATGCACATAAAATAAGAATTGTTAATAAAATTCATGAAAAAATCGTGATCGAGAAAATGAAATGCTACCACCTGCATTTTGATGAATGAAGAAATGCGCTTTTCTAAACCAGCCGTGTTATTTGAAACGCGTCCAAGTTGGCAAAAGCAAAATACATATAGGAAGAGTAACTGTCCAATAAAATATCAACATAATGTAGAAATCAAACACAGCTGTAACTAAATGCATAGGCGTAGATCTTTATTTTTATAGTTGCTATTTAATAGAATGATGCCTTTTAAAATTTTACAAAAAGTAGAAAATCGATTTTTTTAAGAAACTGTTTTATTATCTTTTAAAATATTCATCTTTAAGAATTAAGCTCTATTGCATGCGCTTTAACCAATTTTTGAATCAGTTTTTCCACTCTTAAGTGGATATCTTCAAATATGGCAACACGCGATTCTCCAAAAATTCCAACGTAATAACAGAATTGTAATTATTTTAAAATAAACTAACATTTATTAAACTCTCAATATTTGGTGACATTAGGAACTTTTAGTTATATATTTTAGAAAAAACAAATGAATGAAATGCCTTTTGTCCTGTCTTGCCTTATGATGCTGGTAAGAAGGGGTACTCATAAAGGTAAGATGGGGTGGTAAATTATGATCTAATTGGGCTGACAGAATTTGCAGATGTGAATGGCCTTGTAATAATCGGCGATTTCTGCACAACTATTTCTCACAATATATGCATGCTATCCATTTTTCTTTCGATAGAAGAGGCATACAACTCCATACAATACATACGAGGACATCTTTAAATAAAAAAAAAAGTGAGAGGTGTCAAAGGACACCCGGATGGAACGAAGTTCCTTTCGATTAATTAGTGAAGGAATTGTAATTTGTAAACACAACAGAGAGTTTGTATATACATAAGCATTTATTATCGTCTGTATAAAATCTCTACTTACCTAACTCTATCAACAATATCCGGAACTTGTGCAGAAACATTGTCAGGATACATTATTGTTTTTATTTTCTATTATTTTAACATTTATTATCTACAAAAAACCTGTATTAACAAAGTCGCGACACTACTACACTGTTCAAAGCAAAATAGAAAAAAAAAAGTAAAAAAATTGCAGTTTTTCTGCTCGCTATAATGTTTGCAATTGGGGACGAAACACATCACCATTTTTACTGCAACAGAATACTATTTAATAGTTAAAGAATACATAATTAATTACGAGATTACCATAATAAAATTTATAAACTTTGAAACAAAACATAACCTCAATTCCACTAAAATGCATATAAAATTTAAACACTTACACTAACTTTCAATGTTTATTCACTATCACAAATTGGATACAATAGGTCGTATGATAAGTGTGCGGAAAACGTTAAGATTTTTGATTAGAAACCACTACAAGTAATAGAAAAATCTTTTATGGCATTTTCAATGCAAATATGTTTTGTAGTTTTGTGTTTTGTTTAGAAAGATTTGTAAGCTCCTCCCATAGCTGACGTCACACTTTTCTATGCATTGTAATATATCTATCTATGAGAGAGAGGGAGAGAGAGTTATTTATTTTTTGGTCTGTGAGAGAGAGAAACATGCGTTGTCGGTGCATTGTGTCGGTGCATAGTGTCGTGACAAATTTTGGTATGAATTTTTTTAGGCTAGCTCCTAGCGTCAGCGTAACTGTTCGTAACGCGCGAAAGGGAACTTCGTTCCAAAAAAAACGAAAGGGTGGTAAACATTCAAGAGTAACATAAGTGTACCAACCGTCAGAATACATTTTAGACCTCCACTCAGGTGTGCGCCCGTCGGATTTCGAATTGTCGTATCAACACTTTAGACTGGGAAAATTGTCATCCATACTATCGATGACGACAATTTTTCTAAAAATTGGTTAACTTTCACTCCTTATAACTACCCCTCCCCTGTATTCACTAGGGTGTCCGCCTGAGCAGGAACGAAAATACCTTTATTGAAAGAACATGTTGCAAAGGAGGAATGTCGTATTTATATATCTGCCGAACAAGAAAAAGTGGTGTATTGTTAGTAAAAATGTAAAGAATATTACAAACACTCTGCTTCAATGATTTCAAAATTTCCTAAATATTGCTTTATTCTCTGTGTTAAAAAATTACTATTTTTTATTTCTTGATTATTGTTATTTTGCATTATACAAAGTTTATTTGATCCAAAGTCAAAATAACAAAAACATTTAAAATATAAATTTATTATTCCATAATACCGATATTTGTTATTTCAACATCAAACAATATATCTGTTAAAAAATAATAAATAATTTAAACATTCCCTAGTACAGAATAATCCTGAGTTTATAAATTATAACCCAAAAACATTGATCATAATAACAAAATTAATTTATCAACTCACACAGAAACATTGTAAATTAATTTAACATTTCATAGATTTCACTGCTGACATTACTTGCATTGTTTTATTTAACATAAAAACTATTTAAAATAAATATATAAAGAACTAGCTGACCCGGCAAAAGTTGTATCGCTTAACATTGACGTCTTTTTTCTCATTTTTGGTTTTTTCAAATATTTACGATTTTTGATTTTTTTTTATTATTAATGATTTTTGAAGTTATACTTCTATTCATTCACTCGGTGGAAAAGATTTGTGTACAGTTAAATGGGAAAAATCATTACATATGTAATGGTGTGAGTAAGAGAGAGACAGACACACTTATAAGGTATATTGGTCGGTAAAAACAAAGATGAAATATTTATCACATATTATTAGTCATAACTGTAAGCCCTTTGAATACCGTTTCAACATTCGGTACATTGAAAAGGGATAGTTATACAAAAAACAGTCTGAAGTAATGTATGAATATCATAGTGACAGACCACATGATTATTTGACAGATTATTTTATAATTCTGTCACGTTAGTTAACATATTAAGTTTAGTATTTTATATTAATAATAATATTTAGTAATGAGTATTGTATTGTAGTCTAAAATACCGTCACATGGTTTCAGTATATCCTGCACTATGCTTTTGATGTTGTTGGCTACATAAACAGAGTTTTTACGAAAAGTCGAGGAAATAAAGCACCAGAACCTCCGAATTTTGTAACGTAAGATGGATCGGAATGCGTTTTTTTGCATTGGATTCGTTAAAGTATCAGGAAATTTGTCGTTATATTTTATAATGTTAAAATGGAAATTGCATTTCTGCATTTGAAAAGTGCATTCCAAACAGACAATAGAGAGAAAACTTACAACTCGGTAAGTATTGCTGAAAATGGGTTCAATTTATATACTCGGGGTTTCTGGAGTCGCTTAACACGAATATCAACGATTCCCAAAGTCTCCGCGGCACTTGGTGTCTAGGGTATTTATGTAAATTCTGTACGAAATCAGTGCACACTTCTGGTACTCGGTGGTTTTTTGAGTCGCTAAATACGATTATAATAATGGCGATGGTGATCGAAACACCTGGTGCTTAAGACGGACGTCGTCTCCAGGAATTTTATGCAAATTCGATACAAAAAGAGTGTGCACACGGTACTAGGAAGCTTTTGGGGTCGCTTACCACGAATATCATATAATGACTTTGCTAAATCATTTGCATACAAATTTATGAATCCATGCGCGTGCATAGATGTATAACTTCTGCCGGCAGTCCCACTGACTACCACACCAGTTTTTTTTTGTTTTGCTATTTTCTTCATATTTTTTTCGTTAGTTTCCAGGTTTTTACAATATTTTTTTTTTCGTTGTATTTTGTAATGTATCGTTTTAATATATTAGATATCAACGCGACACCTTACAGTGGCGTCAAAGTACTTAATGTAGTAAGAATTTTTTCTTTTAATATATGAGATATTAAGTGCGCCACCTTCCGGTGGCGTCATAGTACTTATGATCGTATATATATATATATAATATATATAAACAAGGTGCCAAGAAAACGCGTAGTAATATAAAAAAAAGGAGGATAACGGGAATGCAACGCAACAAGGATCATGGTTACAAGTAGGAATGGTAACCGCAGACATGCATGTTTCTGGCTCATTAGCCGTCATCAGTGCGGCATAACCAAGTAGAGTATTGCACTTGGCTAGCAAAAGTGTTGGGTACTTGGTTATGCCGCACTGATGACGGCTAATGAGCCAGAAACATGCATGTCTGCGGTTACCATTCCTACTTGTATCCATGATCCTTGTTGCGTTGCATTCCCGTTATCCTCCGTTATAACATATGTAACTCTACTATTAGTATTCTATTAGTTACCATGCTATAAAATCATCCTTACCTAGTTATTTTTTAAATTTTAATATAGATGTGAAGAAGGTAAGACTCAAATTAATTTCTTTACTTTTAAATATTATTTTTTTAAAATATGCTCCTGGCTATTCTCTTTCTTAGGGTCAGAGTTCAAAAAATTTCAAATAATTAAATAGATTCAACTTCAACTAATATTGAAAATTTCAACAAAACGATTATAAAATTTAACAATTATATACCAAATTATGTTTTCTGAATGATGATTCTATCTTAACCTTAACCTTACTTTTTCTTATTGTGTTGTGCGCTTTTACACATTACTTTC
This sequence comes from Altica lythri, assembly GCA_964028335.1. Lineage (NCBI taxonomy): Eukaryota > Metazoa > Arthropoda > Insecta > Coleoptera > Chrysomelidae > Altica > Altica lythri. The sequence goes on along the minus strand of OZ034806.1, from coordinate 31,120,440 downwards.
AAAAAAAAAACAAATATAGTTAACTCAAGTGTTATAAAAAGTTCTGAATTTTGTAATTAATAAATCAAATTAAACTTATCTAAGAATGAAAAATAACTTATTTAAACAGTGTACAAGTGAAATTAAATGTTCATTAAATACGTAAAAATCAAACACAGAAACGTTCTTTATTGTTAAAAAACTGGAAATTGATACCGTGTTCTGAAGATTTTGTAGTCTCTTTGGACAGCTAAGGCTCAGGATCTCCTTTTCAATTAGAATCCACCATTTCCCAGGACATCAATGATATACGGACACTTTAGAGATTTTGACTAATAAAATTTCTTCTAATCCGGAAACAATCAGCTCGTGCATCAAATGGTAAGTAAACTAATACTTTCTTTCTTATTAGAAACTGGTTTTACTTTCGTTAAATTAACTCAGGAAGCATTTATCAAGGAACTGCTCAGCATACAATTTCTAACATTTATTTCTCCATAAAAATAAACTTTACTTCTTACCAGATACTGTCAGAAACTTCCTTGTAGTTTTGACTACTTTTAAACTTTCTTTTATAAGTATTTTGAAAAAAAATCGAAATTTTAACGGAGCAAACTTTATTACAATTTATCCCTTCAGAACGTAGAAAACAAGAGAGAGATTTAGAAATTAACAACTTAATAACTGAATCTCCAAACAAACTTACATTATTATTCCCTATTCGCCTACTAATTATTTGTCAAATAAAATTACTAAAAATCTAATACTTAATTCCTTATTTACATTTAATACAATAATCATGCTTTTAAAATTTGCTATACTTTTTTATGAATTGTTAATTTTGTAATATCTTATCTATAATATAATCTAATATCTTTCTATTTTCAGAACTTTTCATTTGGAAATTAAACTAATAACAAATTACAATATGGCTTGAAAACAAACATTGTATATTTTGAAAGTAAGTAAAATTTTTTTGATATTTCTTCTATGATTTCTAATATTTTATAATAAAATTTATGTAATGGTTTACATTTATGTTTTAACATTTAATTTTCTTATTTTATATTGTCTTAATTTATTTAAAATAGTTTTTAATTACCAATATATCGTAAAATTTATAAACTTTTAAATATTTACTATTATTATCTATTTAATACATGATCATTAAAATTTTATATATATTATAGATTAAACTATATTGAATTTTTAAAATAAATATCTCTTAGATGTACCTACTTGTATATTTTAATTTCTCATTTTGTTTTATTTTTCTTTTTAGGAATTGTGAAGAAGATGATAAATTATACCAAATTTACTGCATTTGCACTCTGCCTTGGAATAAGAATATTTTCCTTTCTCTATTTCCATTAATTTTCTTTATATTGAAACACTTATGGGGGCTTTTTACACAATTTATTTACAAAATTGTTAAGATACACTGAACTCTGCTGGATAACGTTGTCACGGGTCAAAATTTACTATAGTAACTAACGAAATTGCTTACCTTAATTTGTTATCATTGTAGTGTTTATTCAAGTAAGAAATCGGTTGATTTAAGTTGTTTATAGTTAGTTATCAATTTATAAATATATTCAGTAGTTGCTAAAATCGATTTTATTTGTTATTATGGTTTGAATTATTGACATTTCATTTACATCTGTCTTGTAAGCGCAACTTCGTTCTTTTGTCAATAGTCCGACGGTAGTGTATTGCAGCCAATGATCAGTCGCATTTTTAACTTTATTGTTAGTATCAAAAATAAATAGGGAAACTAAGTAATGTTGGGTTATTTATTGTTAGTTAATTAAAATAATAAGATTAAATGTATCAGATAACCTCTGTTTGTTCATGAGTGGCTGGCTGAATTAACCATGGTTATTGTCAGTATCGTAGTAGAGGCCATCATGTTTCGTACTGAAGTGTGTCAAATCTAAGTGAAGTTTGATAATCGAAGTCCCTCTTTCTTTTTGACTCCTGTCTCTCGTAGTGAACGCGTGTTAATCAGAAAATTTTTGGGAACTTGATTGCATCCCTGTACATCGGGGGCGACGTAGGTTGGATTTGTGTAATTAAGTTCCATCTGTCTCCATCGAAAACTGTGTAGAAGGTATTTTGCTGGATTTTGGTGAATTTGTTGGAGATTTCGGCTTGTCCGGATTTTTATTGAGATTTTCTATTGGTAAGTAAGTCATGCTTCAGTATTCATGTGATTATTTGATCTTTATGTTCCTTTTTGTCCCTTATGAAACAGACAGTAGCGGGGTCTGGTATTTTTGGAACCTTTCCTTTTTTTTTTGGATAACCATCGTGGTTGGAGCTTGTACGACATTGCATTTAGCAGCGAGGAAATTGTTTTCTTTTGTCCTAAAACTTACCCAACTATCAACTGGGATATCGTCTCACGAAAAAAGAACCCTATTTTGTTTTAAATAGGGTTTTTTAGTTACCGGCTACATTTTTGGTTACGGGCATAAGTCCTTGAGTTAGGCGGAATTCTGGTGGCTGACCTAATACTTGGTACGAGCTTGGATTATTGTGCTTGGAGCAAGCCTTTTGGTTTTGGATAAGGCTTAAATTTTGGAACTGACCCAAGTATTGGTGAAGCCCAGGACTGCGGCAAACCATTAAATTTACAGATAAGCCATTAGTTTTAAGGCGGGCATAGTTTTAGTTATAGCTATTTTTCCTTGTCTTTTTTTTTGTTGCGTGTGATCACACCTTTTTGATAAATTTACCTTTTTTTTTATAATTGTTCATATAATTTATTATATAAATATCAATTGTGTGTCAGGCACGAGGCTTGACAGTCTGTATTCTAGATCTTATTTTGTTCATTAAAGAAGAGTCTAGTGGATATTTTAGTTTTATTTAGTTCACTTATCGTTATTTTCAGTTATAGTGCAATTCGAATAGTACCGTTTAAAATTTTGAATTTACTTAATTATCTCCAGTGGGTGAAGTGGTGCCTGGAACATCAAGGGTTTCCGATTTTAACCGTACTAAATCGGTGGCGCACTCACTTTATTTTGGCACTTACCCTCTACGGCTGAGCTGGGCACAATTTGCCAGTAGAGAAACCACCACCGAACTCAGCTGGAGTTGTATTTCGTTTAGTCAAATCTCCTTATTTTTCCAAATTCGATTTTTGTTTTAAATTCATTAAAATACGTGGCAAATTTTTGGCGCCCAACGTGGGGCATACATTTGTTTAATTGGGCGAGTAATTGATAGTTTTTTTTTATTGTTTATTATCGCGTTTATATAAGTGAGCTAAGTAGTAACTTTTTTTTTTTATATATTTTAATTATTGGCGTTATTAACATGCAAATCGGTATAATCTGCGACGTAGACCTCTATCTTTTAGTTGTGGGGATAAGGTTTGGAGGAAGAATAAAGTCTTGTCGGATGCTCTGAAATTCTATTCGGCAAAATTAGCGCCAGCGTATCTTGGTCCTTTTGTTGTAAAGCGTAGGTGTGGCTCTTGGTCCTATGAACTCCAGGACGAGTTAGGGAATTCGAAAGGTATTTGGCATGTCCAGGATTTGAAGCCTTATTATGAATCACTCGCTCCAGACGACAATTCCTTGTAGTATGTTTGAATCTTTGGTTGTTTCTCTTTTGTGATTTTCGTTATTTCTTTTATTGTTCTCACTTTTCTGTTTGGTGTTTTGTATTGTCGGCCTTGTGGCTGGAGGCCTTAGAATTTCACCACCCGAGGATACTCCAGGCGGAGCGGGTAAAAGTCCCCTAACCTTAACACTTCTGGGTTCAAGTTTCGTTATACCTTGGGTTGTTTTACTGTTATTCCATCTTACCTATCGTCACTTGAATCCAACCTTTTCAACAATTCCATCGTTGATTTCTTGTTTCGGCCTTGTGGCTGGAGGCCTTAGAATTTCACCACCCGAGGATACTCCAGGCGGAGCGGGTAAAAGTCCCCTAACCTTAACACTTCTGGGTTCAAGTTTCGTTATACCTTGGGTTGTTTTACTGTTATTCCATCTTACCTATCGTCACTTGAATCCAACCTTTTCAACAATTCCATCGTTGATTTCTTGTTTCGGCCTTGTGGCTGGAGGCCTTAGAATTTCACCACCCGAGGATACTCCAGGCGGAGCGGGTAAAAGTCCCCTAACCTTAACACTTCTGGGTTCAAGTTTCGTTATACCTTGGGTTGTTTTACTGTTATTCCATCTTACCTATCGTCACTTGAATCCAACCTTTTCAACAATTCCATCGTTGATTTCTTGTTTCGGCCTTGTGGCTGGAGGCCTTAGAATTTCACCACCCGAGGATACTCCAGGCGGAGCGGGTAAAAGTCCCCTAACCTTAACACTTCTGGGTTCAAGTTTCGTTATACCTTGGGTTGTTTTACTGTTATTCCATCTTACCTATCGTCACTTGAATCCAACCTTTTCAACAATTCCATCGTTGATTTCTTGTTTCGGCCTTGTGGCTGGAGGCCATAGAATTTCACCACCCGAGGATACTCCAGGCGGAGCGGGTAAAAGTCCCCTAACCTTAACACTTTTTGGATTCAAGTTCGTTACTTTGGGTTGTTTTATTGTAATCCCATCTTACCCGTCGTCACTTGAATCCAACCCTTTCAGCAAGTCCATCGTTGATTTCTACCTAACCTTAACACTTTCTGGATCCAAATTTCGTTCTGCCTTAGTAAACTTATCTTTACCATTATCTATATTTAGTTACATCGTTTTCCTGCTTGTTTGGCTTTAGAATGACCTTATGGTTTTGGCTTTATTTGTAGTGGTTCTACGGCACGTTTTGTGTGGATTTCGAGGCCAAACCTTTTATTTTCCGACCGGGCCATTGGTTGTTGAGTGCCCGGTGGAAAAACCATTTGTTGGGATTTATTGAGGGAATTTTCAGTCTGTTTGGCAGGAACTTAGGTTTTGTAAACTTATGGTATCTTTCGTTATTTGGATTCAAACCTTGTCAACACGACCATCGTTGACCCTTTTGTGCCTTGTGGCTGGAGGCCTTAGAATTTCACCACCCGAGGATACTCCAGGCGGAGCGGGTAAGAGTCCCCTAACCTTAACACTACAGGATTCGGAATTTCTGTTATCTGTTTTCCATCGTATCTTATTTCTAGTCTCCGAATCCATATTATCTTACGTTACTTCCATCAGTAATTGTATTGTGTGCTTCCATCAGCATTTCTAGTATGCTACCGTCTCTTTCCTCCTCCCAAGTTTTCTTTTTTTTTTGTGTTATTGATCACTGTGTTACCCTATTTGTGTCTGGAGCGAGGATTAGGCATACCGTACCTGAATTTGGTACCCTACGAGTTCATAGTTTAGGGGTAATGTTGTTGTTGGGTTTGTGTTGTGGATATTAGTCCAGTTTAGTTTGGATGTTGGTCTGGTTTAGTGTCCTTTTTGCGATTTGGTACTAGGAGTACGTTAGGATTGTTAATTTTGTTATTTTGTTAGTCCCTAGGTTGTTAGGGAATTACGTTAGTTGGGGGGGTTTCTGTTTTTTTTCCTGTGGTTTTTAGTCTGGGGTGAACTTTATCACTTTGGGTCCCTTCAGGTCCCGGGCTTCGGCCCAAAATGTCCCTCCGTGTTACTTTGCTTTATGGCCTTAGGCTCCGATGGGTGCTGGGGCTGCACGGGGTGTCGCCTTAAGTGGAACCGCATTGGTTACGCTCCGTCAGTGGGAGGTGGATTGCTCGCCGGCAGGGACCCGAGGGAAAACTGTCACTATGCGGGGGTTCACTACTGCTGTCAGAGTCAGATGACCTTGCGGGGCCTCCCGTGGAAGTCTCAGCAGTACCGGAATCTTTGATACCTTTTTAACTTGTCCCTTTGTTGTTCACCGGCGGAGGTCCAGAAGTGGGTGTGGATTGTGTTCGTTGGCTGCTGGGTGAGAGGGCTTTGTACACTGTACGGTGTGAGGTCCAGGGGTGTGTAACCATGACGCGTTTAACATCCTTCGCGAGGTCGCCCCTGGAAGTGGGGATTGCTTCCGCTTACCTAAGTGGACTTCGAATGTGGTCCACCGAAATGGAAGGACCAATGTCGTTTCAGTTTGGCGCAGCTTTATTGCACTGGGTGCTGTTGTTCCCGAGTATTACTCAAAATTTTTGTTTTTTTTTCTCCTTCTTTGGGTTTTGAGGTGTAGTTAGTTCGTATTTTCTTACGAAATGGTATATGGCGTTTTATTAGTTTTATTGTTAGGCTTGTTGTCCCTTTTTATCGTGATCGTTGGCTCATTTAGCACTATTGCGTTATCGTCGAAAATCTTCGGTAGATTTTCTCCTTTCTTAGGGGAGGGGATGTTGTCACGGGTCAAAATTTACTATAGTAACTAACGAAATTGCTTACCTTAATTTGTTATCATTGTAGTGTTTATTCAAGTAAGAAATCGGTTGATTTAAGTTGTTTATAGTTAGTTATCAATTTATAAATATATTCAGTAGTTGCTAAAATCGATTTTATTTGTTATTATGGTTTGAATTATTGACATTTCATTTACATCTGTCTTGTAAGCGCAACTTCGTTCTTTTGTCAATAGTCCGACGGTAGTGTATTGCAGCCAATGATCAGTCGCATTTTTAACTTTATTGTTAGTATCAAAAATAAATAGGGAAACTAAGTAATGTTGGGTTATTTATTGTTAGTTAATTAAAATAATAAGATTAAATGTATCAGATAACCTCTGTTTGTTCATGAGTGGCTGGCTGAATTAACCATGGTTATTGTCAGTATCGTAGTAGAGGCCATCATGTTTCGTACTGAAGTGTGTCAAATCTAAGTGAAGTTTGATAATCGAAGTCCCTCTTTCTTTTTGACTCCTGTCTCTCGTAGTGAACGCGTGTTAATCAGAAAATTTTTGGGAACTTGATTGCATCCCTGTACATCGGGGGCGACGTAGGTTGGATTTGTGTAATTAAGTTCTATCTGTCTCCATCGAAAACTGTGTAGAAGGTATTTTGCTGGATTTTGGTGAATTTGTTGGAGATTTCGGCTTGTCCGGATTTTTATTGAGATTTTCTATTGGTAAGTAAGTCATGCTTCAGTATTCATGTGATTATTTGATCTTTATGTTCCTTTTTGTCCCTTATGAAACAGACAGTAGCGGGGTCTGGTATTTTTGGAACCTTTCCTTTTTTTTTTGGATAACCATCGTGGTTGGAGCTTGTACGACATTGCATTTAGCAGCGAGGAAATTGTTTTCTTTTGTCCTAAAACTTACCCAACTATCAACTGGGATATCGTCTCACGAAAAAAGAACCCTATTTTGTTTTAAATAGGGTTTTTTAGTTACCGGCTACATTTTTGGTTACGGGCATAAGTCCTTGAGTTAGGCGGAATTCTGGTGGCTGACCTAATACTTGGTACGAGCTTGGATTATTGTGCTTGGAGCAAGCCTTTTGGTTTTGGATAAGGCTTAAATTTTGGAACTGACCCAAGTATTGGTGAAGCCCAGGACTGCGGCAAACCATTAAATTTACAGATAAGCCATTAGTTTTAAGGCGGGCATAGTTTTAGTTATAGCTATTTTTCCTTGTCTTTTTTTTTGTTGCGTGTGATCACACCTTTTTGATAAATTTACCTTTTTTTTTATAATTGTTCATATAATTTATTATATAAATATCAATTGTGTGTCAGGCACGAGGCTTGACAGTCTGTATTCTAGATCTTATTTTGTTCATTAAAGAAGAGTCTAGTGGATATTTTAGTTTTATTTAGTTCACTTATCGTTATTTTCAGTTATAGTGCAATTCGAATAGTACCGTTTAAAATTTTGAATTTACTTAATTATCTCCAGTGGGTGAAGTGGTGCCTGGAACATCAGGGGTTTCCGATTTTAACCGTACTAAATCGGTGGCGCACTCACTTTATTTTGGCACTTACCCTCTACGGCTGAGCTGGGCACAATTTGCCAGTAGAGAAACCACCACCGAACTCAGCTGGAGTTGTATTTCGTTTAGTCAAATCTCCTTATTTTTCCAAATTCGATTTTTGTTTTAAATTCATTAAAATACGTGGCAACGTCTAACTACTTGACAATACAATGAACTCTTGTGAACACTTGACTTGAACTGACGTTAACTGCCCATGCATCCCCTTATATACAACATTATTTAATCTAGTCAGTGTGTTTAGAAGTTTCTAGAATTTTCTAGAAACATTATTTAAAATGGTCAGTTGATTTTTTTACAAACTTCTAAAAATCAACTGTCAACAACAATCTTTCAAATTAAGGTCCCTTCCTTTACGGTTATTTCGTTAAACTGCCCCCTCCTTAGATTCATTCCTCCTGGAATGTTATTTCCTACATCGGAATCCCGCACACTCCTTGAGCCAGCCAAACCATCTTCTTGGAGTTGCTGCGCATCTCCACTGTGGTTTCCCTGGTAAGGCGCCAAACGATCATGATGGACCACGACGGGTTTCCCTCTGGGAATTTTCACGATCCGATAAATTACATCGTTAATCTTCTTCTTGATGGTGTAAGGACCTTCCCAGTTCTTTTGTAATTTGGGACAAATACCTCGACGCCGTCGGGGGTTATAGAGCCAGACTAAATCTCCAACTTGGTAACTCTTTTCCATTGTCCGTGTGTCATAGTACCTCTTCATCCGATCACTAGATAATTGTAGTTTTCCACGCATCAGGTTGTGTATACTTTCCATTCGATTCTGAAGGTCGGGGACATATTGTTCACGGGCCATTTCTTCGCCAGGTTTACAACCAAACACCAAGTCACATGGTAGCCTCATTTCTCTACCGAACAGGACCTTCGCAGGCGTTTGGCCAGTTGATTCGTTGATGGCCGATCGAATTGCCATTAGAAATAGTGGAATATGTCGATCCCAATCCCTCTGACAATCTGACACCACTTTTGACAGATAGTTGGTTATAGTCCGGTTCATTCGTTCCACCATTCCATCAGACTGAGGATGCATCGCTGTGGTTCTCGTTTTGTGGATGCCTAATCTTTGGCAAACTTCTTGAAACAGCTTGCTTTCAAAATTTCTCCCTTGGTCTGAGTGTAATTCTAGTGGTACCCCAAATCGGCTTACGAATTCTTCAACCAATATATCTGCTAAAGTGGTGGCTTCCTGATTGGGAACTGCATAGGCTTCAACCCATTTAGTGAAGTAGTCCATTACAACAAAGATGTACTTGTTTCCTACATCGCTCTGCGGAAGTGGACCCAATATATCTACTGCGATTCTTTCAAAAGGACTTCCAACCAGGTATTGCTGCATTTCCGCCTTCGGTTTTCGGTGCGGACCGTTACTGGCAGCACATGTAGTGCATTTACGACACCAATCTTTAACATCATTAGTGCAATTTACCCAGTAAAATCTATCTCGGATCTTTTGCAGCGTTTTCGTGATACCCAGATGTCCTCCAGAACTATCATTATGCATCTGTTTTAAAATTTCCGGTACAGCATTTCTTGGGACCACTATTTGTTTCCTTGTTTCTGTGCCCTCGGAATTTTCTACAAGTCTTTTAACGAGCCCTCCGTCCAAAATTAAAGAGTTCCATTGGGACCAGTATGCTTTTAAAGCAGGAGAGGATGAGAATATCTCTCTCCACAACGGACGACGGTCCATTCTCTTCCACTCCCTAATCTTTCTCAGAACGGGATCGTTTTCTTGTTGCTCCTCCAGCATAGAGCTCTCGTCTTCTGGCACAACCTTAACTAAGGCAAGTTTTTCCTCGTTCTGCTCCATACGGGTACAATGGGGGCAATCAGGTCGACATGGTCTTCTGGAAAGTGCATCAGCATTAAGATGTCTGGTTCCAGGTCTGTGCTCGATTTCAACATCATATTCCTGCAGTTTTTCGAGCCATCTTGCTATCTGTCCTTCTGGGTTCCTAAAGCTAAGTAGCCACTTTAAACTAGCATGGTCTGTTCTGATCAGGAATTTTCTGCCATACAGATATTTATAAAAGTGTTCGACGGATTTTACAACTGCTAACAGTTCCCTCCGAGTTACACAGTAGTTCTTTTCAGCTTTCGATAAAGTTTTGCTGAAGTAACCAACCACTCTTTCCTTACCGTCTTGTAGCTGTGACAAGACGGCTCCAATTCCCACATTGCTGGCGTCGGTGTCCAAAATAAGCTTACCATCAGGAAGTGGATAAGCAAGAACAGGTGCTGACGTAAGCTGTTTCTTCAATATTTCAAAAGCCTTTTGACATTCCTGATCCCAACAGAAGGACTTATCTTGTTCTGTCAAACGTGTCAAGGGTTTGGCGATGTCTCCAAAATTCTTGACATATCGTCGGTAATAGGAACAAAGACCCAAGAAACTCCGGAGCTGATGTTTGTCGATAGGGATTGGCCATTCCTGAACGGCTTGTATCTTAGCGGGGTCAACAGCAACGCCATCCTTGCTTACTTTATGTCCTAAATAGTTGACCTGTCTCTGGAACAAGTGGCATTTCTTAACATTCAATGTTAGATTAGCGTTCTGTAATCTTTTAAAAACTTCTTTCAGGTTAGATAAATGTTCCTTAAAGGTCTTACCCATTATGATGATGTCGTCTAGATAAACTAGACAAGTTTCCCATGACAAACCCCGCAGGATGTTCTCCATTAGTCGTTCAAACGTCGCAGGAGCATTACAGAGGCCAAATGGAAGGACCGTGAATTGCCATAACCCTGATCCACTGGTAAAGGCAGTCTTTTCTTTGTCTGCAGGATTCATTTTAACTTGCCAGTATCCGCTTTTAAGGTCCAAGGTAGAAAACAGAGTAGAACCCGCCAAAGCGTCGAGGGCATCATCAATCCTTGGCAGAGGATAACTGTCCTTCTTAGTGACATCATTTAGCTTTCGATAGTCGACACAAAACCGCATTGATCCGTCTTTCTTTCTCACTAATACCACAGGAGAAGCCCACGGACTACTGGATGGTTCGACTATGCCATTTTGAATCATTTCTTTAAGGGCTCTGTCTGCTTCTTCCTTTTTAACTTGAGGCATCCTTCGGGGTACCTGACGAATCGGACGTGCATCACCAGTGTCAATTCTATGTTGTACAACATCAGTTCTTCCCAGTTTACTTTTAGAACCAAATACAGGTTTATAACGGTAAAGTAGATCTCTTACCTGTTTCTTTTCTAATTTTGACAAAGAGGGGTCTAATTTTGTCATTAATTGTTCAATTTCGTTGGTCTTATCTGTTTCCGTAACATTTATCTTGTGAATTATGGCCATTACTGGTTCTAAACTTCCCATTTCCGTGTCCTTTCGGAGAAAAACTGGATGATCGTTCAAGTTGATAACTCGGATGGGTACCTCTTTGGCAGATCTAACAAGAGTCTTACCCACAAGGAGTCCTTTTCCCAATTCATGTTCATGGTTCTTCGGCTCTATCATGGCTGGGGCACCATCTGGCTCCAGTCCATCCAACCGCGCTGTGACGACACATTCGCAGCTTGCCGGAAGTTCGATATCATCGATTAGCTTAATCGAGGCATTGTCAACTTGTTTTCGGTGCAGGAATATTTCTTCATTACCAGTACGAAGGATACGTTGGCGAAGATCCAAATGAAAACCACAGTGGAGCATAACATCCATGCCCAGAACAACATCTTCATCAACGTCAGCCACCAGCACTGAGTGAACAAGAGAGGTTGAACCAAACTGTAGCGTCACCTGTATCTCACCGTAGACTTTAGCAGAATCTCCGGTAGCGGTACGCAGTCTCCAACTGGTAGGCAACATCTTATTTCGCATAATGATGGTTGGTCGGACGATAGTTTTTGTAGCTCCAGTGTCTACCAGCATGCTAATATTCTTCCCATCAAGGAGGCCATCTACATATAAGCTGTCCACGTGATGTCGCAGAGTTGCCAATTTAATGGTGTGAGGGACTTCGGGAATGTTTGGGGTCGAAGTCGCCCTCCAGGAGTCGACCCGTTTAAAGTTTTCCTGCTGCTGGGGTACTTCAGCAGGAGATTTTTCTTTATGGGGGCAAGTATTTCTTATATGGCCTAGTTCTCCGCAGTTCCAGCATCTCACTGGGCGCCTTCTTTTTGGAGATAACTTCATAAACCTCTCTACTACCGCTTCAACGTCGCTAACGGAATGAACGGCATGGTCGTGGTTACCGGTGATTTCCCTTAGTCGAGCAACTCCACGTGAGGCCTCCGTCGCCGCCTCAAACTCCAGGACAATGGTCAAGGCGTCCACAAGAGTCTTCGGCCGCGCCAACCGTACAGCGCGCTGCAACTCGACGTCTCGAAGACCATCGGTGAAGGTTTGGACTGCTAGGCACTCCAGGAAATCCTCCGCTGCATTTGAATACGCAAGTCGTACCATTCTTGCTACATCCGCTTCAAATTCCTGGATAGTTTCTCCATTTTTCTGTTTTCGGCTCTTTAACTGCATTCGGTACACCGGTTGTAGATGAGTTTGACCATAACGCATCTCTAGACGATTCACCAATAACTCGAAGTTGTCAGCTTCATCCGGCGTCAATGATTGCAAGACGTCTAAAGCTTCGCCTCGCAGAGCTACGGTTAGGGACAATGCTTTCTCCTGGGATGACCATCCATTAGCTCTGGCCGCTGCGTCGAATTGTTTCAGGTAATTTGGCCAGGAAGTCTTCCCGTCGAAGGTCGGGGGTTTCATCGTCATTCGTCCATGGGTCGTCTCCTCGCTTCTTTGTCGTTCGACGTCTGCGTGGCAGGTTTCCATCCTTCTTGCATCTCCGTCGCCGTGGTGGATGGTTTGGTTTCGGCGGCTAGCTTCCTGTTCTTGTTGAAGCTTCCTTATCTCGGACTGCATTTGCTGGTTGATCTGGTTTTGCTCGTCTCGCAAGTTGGACACTTGATGATTTTGTTCGTCTCGCAAGCTGGACACTTGCTGATTTTGTTCGTCTCGCAAGCTGGACACTTGCTGATTTAAGTTGTCTACTTGCTGATTCAAGTTGGCTACTTGCTGATTCTGCTCGTCACGAAGATGTGATATTTGCTGGGAGAACGAACTTGATAACTCATCTGATAGGGTAGACATCCGTTGTGATAGCTCCTCTTGTTAGCTCTTCATCTGACTGGATAGCACCTCTTGTTGGTTCGTCATTCGTTGTGACAGCTGGGACATATCTTCACGCTGGCTCTTCATCTGACTGGATAGCTCCTCTTGCTGGCTCTTCATCTGACTGGATAGCTCCTCTTGGTTGTTCGTCATTCGTTGCGACAGCTGGGACATATCTTCGCGCTGGCTGCTTATCTGACTGGACAACTGGGACAGTTGTTGAGCTTGTTCTTCTTGTTGGCTCGTCATTCGTCCTGATAGCTCCTCTTGCAACCGGGAAAGTTGTTGAGTTTGTTCTTCTTGTTGGCTCGTCATTCGTTGCGATAGTTCAGAAATTGCTTTTTGAACCGGGTCATCGAACTCCACAACGTCGGGGTCCAAATTATGACTTAGGTAGTATTCACGGAGCCTATTCAACAATACAGATTTGGTCCCAGTAGTTTCCAATTCTAATTCTTCGAGCTCTCTTCTGAGCTCTGCCACCAATAGTTCATTTATCTTTTTTCCAGGCATTCTTGTATCTTCACCCCACACCTGACACCAATTTGAAACACTTATGGGGGCTTTTTACACAATTTATTTACAAAATTGTTAAGATACACTGAACTCTGCTGGATAACGTCTAACTACTTGACAATACAATGAACTCTTGTGAACACTTGACTTGAACTGACGTTAACTGCCCATGCATCCCCTTATATACAACATTATTTAATCTAGTCAGTGTGTTTAGAAGTTTCTAGAATTTTCTAGAAACATTATTTAAAATGGTCAGTTGATTTTTTTTACAAACTTCTAAAAATCAACTGTCAACAACAATCTTTCAAATTAAGGTCCCTTCCTTTACGGTTATCCCGTTACAATATGTACTTATTTGATATAGCATAGTAACTTATATCATCTCAATATATATATATATATATATATATATATATATATATATATATATATATATATATATATATATATATAATATATTATAACATAATTCTATATGCTATAATTAAAAAACCCACTGTGTTGAATTTTATTTTTTTTATAGGAAATTATTTGATCAGGGTTCAATAAAATTTTAATTTTTTTTTATATTGAATATAGCCCAAAACACTCTTTTCCCAGGGTAGAGTTCAAAACTTTTATAAAATGATGATACCTACTATTTATTTTTTCTAATTTTATTCTAAATTCGTTGAACCGTTAATTTCTCTAATTTTATTTTACTTTTGGAACGCCTCTGTTAACGGAACATGCGCAGTATCAATTTTCGTAATATAACCTATAACCTATAAATTCAATTAAATAACGAGGTTTTATATTCAAAGTAAATAACACAGAAAATGAAATGTTTAAAACGCTAATAAACTATTTAAGTAAAAATGAGAAATTCTGATTTTGTGTACAAAAGTGATATTATATAAAAGATCCGCAAATTTAGTTAAAGGTGAATTCAGTTCATAAAAGTGCATAAATAAAAGACAGTTTATTATATTGTATACCAGAAAACAGATCCAAATCTCTTTAAAATGTAAGACCAGTCCTTGTACCCATCAAACTGTGAATAACCATCCAAATGTTGATTCTGCGTTAATGCTGGGAAAAATTTACTATCGTTTATGCACTGGTAAGTACTTAGTGAATTCAATTTCTTCCTTAGATAAAAGTTTATACCATTTACTATGATGTAGTCCTTTTTAATCGATGCTTATACGTTTTAGATATTCAATCTTGTAAAAAAGACCTTTATTTTCTCTCTTCCAGTTACCAAACACGGACTTCTGCTTCTCCTTTGTTCTTATTATATATATACTTCTTTCAATCCTCAATTTTCCTTCTATATACTTTAAAAATTCAGTTTTAATTGCAGAAATTTTTTATTCACGTCCTCCCTCTTACAAACTTTTTAATAATCTTCCAATAACTACCAAACAAAAAAACAACTAAATCCCCTAACAACGTAACAATCCAATACATTCCTTAACAAACAAACTTGAATATCATAAAACAAAAAAATTACTCATTCTAGATTTTCTTAATCTAATTACACAATTCTTAAATATAATCTAACAAAGGCTTATTTTTAGCATTTTCAGTTAATTTTAAGAAAACAAATATGCATATTATAAATTTTCATATGCGAACCCTTACAAGCAAGTATTCAACACTAAACTCAAATAATTTAACTATTTTAAACAAAATCTAACTTTAATATTTTAATCTTATCTGTCCTTCTTTTTTATAGGAATGAAAATAATAATTTTTGATGTTCTGAAGATGAAATATAAATTATCCAAGTACCTATGCTTTGCACTCTGACCTGGTCTCAAGAAAATATATTTTAATAATTGTTATATTTAATCCAACACATAATATATCATATATTCATATATCATCTCTCTATATATATATATATATATATATATATATATATATATATATATATATATATATATATATATATATATACAAAGCACTGATGACGGCTAATGAGCCAGAAACATGCATGTCTGCGGTTACCATTCCTACTCGTGGCCTTATTGATCCTTTTTGCGTACATGCCCAATAATTTTCCCCTTTTGTATATATATATATATATATATATATATATATATATATATATATATATATTTATATTTATATTTAAATAAAGATAATAAATTCAAAAATAAATAGTTTATCTTCGTTCTGAACTTTTGTTGTTGAAAAATGTAATTTAGTTTTAAATAAAATCTTCATTTATTTTTCCTTGAGAGGATATAAAAAGCATGTTGTGTTTTATTTAAAATAAATTCAACAAATGTTTTGTTCTCTTTCATAACGAAAGAAAGGCAAGAAACACTAAACAAGATTAAGCAATTCACTACAGGTTACGAATCTGTTCAATAGGGATTTTTTCCTTTTTTATAACGAAAACATTATTAATGTATGAAATGTTTTTTTATGGTAGCAGTTTTCTTAACTAATAAATTGCAATAAAAAGTGTTTTTTTTAATTAATACAATCTCCCTTAGCTTAAAAACACTTATTTCAATGATCCTTAAGTAATTTTATACCATCTCTGATGTACTGATTTTCCGAAAGCTCTGTTCCACGGCTGCAATAGCTTCTTCATTCGTCGAATAACGCTTTCCACGAAGGAATTGTTTCAAGTTTCTGAAGAGGGAGATGAATATGGTGAATAAGGTAAGTATTTTAGCAATTTGTGCTTTTATTTCTTTAATTTACCCATCGTCAACAAACTTGTGTGAACATGTGCACAGTTATAATACTAAGCACAAAATCTGTTTCATTCTGCTTAAAATACTCCAAATTACGCTGAGAAATTTGTTTTTGATTCAGTTTCTTTTAATTTTAAATGAATTCGGCACTATATATCCCAACAGCTCTTTCATATTTAATTCTTCGTGTAAAATATAGAGTACTCGTTCATCTCAGATGCCTATGGTATCAGCAATTTCACGCTTAGTCAAACCTGAATCTTTACAAAGTATTCTGGTGTTATTGCACTTTTTGGTGGTTCATATTCGATGCATGTACTACTACGTTTAAACTCCTTATCACTGGTCGATACTGGGTTTTTCCATTGTAGCAAAATACACTGACACGTCAACTTTAAATAATTTGTGAACAAAGAATGAATTGACAAATCAAATTGGATTTTTTTGTGGATTCAAATGGAAAATGCAATATTAAAAAAGCGTATAAATTTTAATTCCTCAACTAGTTAATAGGTGTCGTTTTCAAAACTTTTTAACAAACCCTACAGAATAAGAATCAGCTTATTCTGACAGTTTGATCCATTGAAGATGTTTTATCATTTGTTCTTGAAGCATATCTTTCTTATCATAAGTTCCGCACAGAACCAATGGATCGATGAGAGGTAAAATCTCTAATAACTGAAAGAACGAGCCAAACGAGCCACGAGTAAGAGTAGGTATATATTATAATATCCTATGATCCTTTTGCGTACATGCCCGTTAATTTACCCCTTTTGTATATATATATATATATATATATATATATATATATATATATATATATATATATATATATATATAACGTATCTAGTGCCATACTGTCAAAAGTAATAATTTCAGTTTTAAACTGAAATGGTGTCGGTTAGAAATTTCTAACACTTTAAAAGACACCTTGGATGCTGCGATATAAATAGATATAAATATCATTCAACCTATACCAGGGCAAAACCAAACTACAGACACGTGTTTCGCCCTGATATAGGTTGAATGATATTTATATCTATTTATATCGCAGCATCCAAGGTGTCTTTTAAAGTTTTAACGCAAACATCGACAAATCTAAGCTATTAGGTACTGTACAAACTATGTTAAATATAGCTTTTGTAATTTTTAAACTAAAAAAAAAAATTAAAATGTCAAAAAAGCAACATAAATACTTTGTCACGCAAATTTTAATAAATATAAGCTATTCGTGTACAGGGTGTAGGTCACTTGCGCGCCGCGGTTACTTTTACGGTTTGCTATGGGATTATGGTCCCAGCAGGTAATAGGACACTTGCGCGCCGCGGTTACTTTTACGGTTTGCTATGGGATTATGGTCCCAGCAGGACACTTGCGCGCCAGGTATAATTATGGTACCTGATAATCCTGATACCTGGATAATAAAATTAATAATTTTTTAATGATCCCATCATATTCTATAATATAAACTAACAATTTAGCAATTTTGTGTTATTCCCCTTAAAAGTGCCAAAGGGTTTTGTTGAGTATCCTGTGTGTATAGAACTATCGCCCACCCTGTACAATTTTAGTTTAAGTGTTTGCTATTTTAGTCGTTTCGTGTGTATCATATTTTTCTATAATTTTCTGAGAACTCTAAAGAGAAAGTGACTTTAACTATACTATGAACCTTTTTTTAACATAAGCTTAAGCCAGATGGCCCTTTTAAGTACCTAGTTTTTAAGTGTAGTGTAAATCCGAGAGTTGAGTTAAGAACGCCGAGCAAAAGAGACACTGAGACCAAATCAATAAATTCTAGAGACATTTTAAAATCATTTAATTCGAGTACTTTTAATTCAGAGTTTTTACGTTTATGCCGTTAATGAGTTTATCTTTAAGTTGCCTTGTATATATTCCGTTCTATTTTAATCTTGTAAATAAATTTAAGTTAGTTAATTGTAAATAATCGGTTTTTTAATATTCCGATAAATATTCCCGTGTGTTATCCTTAACAGGTTTAATAGTTGCTTTTTAATTTTTCGCCATGGAAACGATGCTAAGTGTGCGAGGAAAAAAATTACTAGTTTTGGATAAATACACCTATCGTAAAGATAAAGAATAATAATTGTCATAACCATCCCTGCAGTGAAAATTTGGACGTAAAGGTAATATAATCTATACTTTTAATAAATTATTATTATAAGGTACATGCGCCCTTGTAAGGCCACATTTTTGCTAAATTTTAATAGCTGGAAAAGAACTATAAATTTGTGAAAACTGCCTTTATCACAATATAGGTAATTTATTTGTGAATAAAGTAAACATACAAATCAACATGTTAGGAAACAATTCGTTAAGATAATAATTGTTTTTTAAAACCTCTAAAGTGGGCTTTTTTAGGAACATAGGAACTTATCATAGCCCAATATTAATTATTTATGTAATCAATAAACCCTATCAAAACAAAAAAATTATGTAAAACTTGACCTAATATTATATGATATTCTTAGGTAATCAGTCTAATACAAAAGTTTTTTTTTGGTCACAAATTGGACGGTGGGCCATCTTAGACTTAGCAAAATTTAATTTTCCTACTAAACAAAAACCTCTAAATAGACTCAACAAATAACAATGTTGTGGCGTTATTCCAATAATCACTTTTGGAAAAAACATGTTTATTTAAAGACCAAATATTTTTTTCAAAAAAACAGATGAATTGTCTCATATCTTCGACTGGCCCGAGCCATCATAGGATGTGATGGGCCTTTATAGGGTTATTTACCCCGCCACAAGAACTACTTTTTATAAATGAAAATTAACAAATAATATAAACAACTCTTACGTTGAATCAAGTGTCCATAAACCCAAGTAAAAAAAAACACGAAAACTTCTTGTTTTCGTAAGAAAATACTAAAAAGTTTTAAATTAGAAGGTTATAAACCGTCAGCCCTTTGCAACGACACTAAAAAACTGGTAACCACTGCAAAAATGACGACTGTCTTCCTTATTTATGAAGTTGCAATTTTGTCTATGGCACTAACCGAACATGGGCGCAAAATTTAAATTTATTTGAACTTTATACGTACAAAATGTTGAAAGTGAGCCATCTTAAGAACAGGGCCTTATTAGGCATAAGTACCTTACTTATTAAGTAGTAATTTATATGTAAACAATTGTTTTTTTTACTGTACCAGAAATTACAAAACGGTCTTAAGAGAAAAGCTATGGACGATATATCAGAACGACCATCTAAACTAATCAATAATGATATTAACCAAGGACCTATGGACTTAGACGTTACAATTAAAGATATACAAAATATCCGGAAAAGTATTTACAGATCAAGAAGAAGTGTTTTACCACCTCTACCTCGCTCTAAAGAAGATGTTCACGATGCTCTCGAGTCCTGCCCCTGCACAACCAACAAAGGCGAAAACTTCTTGTTAGTCAACAACCGAGAGCAAAATATCATTTTATTTTCGTGCCTATCAAATTTAAGGTATTTATGTTCCCGTCAAAAAATCTACGTTGATGGTACTTTTGAGTATTGTCCAAAGTTTTTTATACAGTTATTTACTATACATACAGTGGAAAATGGACACTACATTCCGCTGGTATTTATATTGCTGTCGAATAAGAATGCGGAGACTTATTTTGAGGCCTTTAAATTGTTAGAAAATTACTGTAATTCAGTCAATTTAGGTTTGAAGCCAACAGAAATTGTTTGTGACTTCGAAAAAGCGATACACATTGGTGTGAAAAAAATGTGGCCGGAAATAAAAATTATTGGATGCAGATTTCACTTAACCCAGTCATGGTTTAGGAAAATACAAAATTTAGGGCTGGTTGCAGAATACAAAAATAAGGAATCGAAAATAGGCCGGTGGTTACGATGGACCTTTGGATTGCTATTTTTAGATCCCGGTGAAGTAGAAGATTGTTTTGTTGAAGATTTGTATTCAGAAATTCCACAAAATGAGTCTGTCATAAAATACGCTGATTACTTGGTTGACAATTATATATCCAGTGATTCTTCGTTTACGCCAAATATTTGGGTATTTTGTTCTAGCACTACGGAACGAAGCACGAATGCGTGCGAGTCATTTCACAGCAACTTTAACGCAAGTTTTTACAATTCTCATCCAGATATCTTTAAATTTATTAATGTTCTAAAAGATGTACAACTACACACGTATATAAAGATAAACAGCGTTCATTTGCCAATAACTGTTAGAAACATTAATTACAAAAAACGGAATGAATACGTTAGTAATTTAATTAATTTATACAGAAATAGACGTATTACCAGATATAATTTTGTAAAATCTATTTCATACCAATATGTTAAAAAATAAAATCTTAAATGAAACTATGAGTGTATTTTTTCCTATTAATTTAAATTTAAATTGAATAAATTTTAATATTAACGAGCAGGTAATCGGCGCGCAACCGTCCTATACCCCAAAGGGATCTGGCGCGCAAGTGTCCTATGAAGATTAAGACTACCTCAATATTTTTCTGACCGCGGCGCGCTAGTGACCCATGCCCCGTGTACAAAATTGTTAAATTTGGCCTTTAAAACGTTTTTTTTTCAGTTTTAATGTTTTTCAATAAAAAACATCCAAAAAAGCGAAATAAACATTTTTAACGCAAATATCAGAAAATATAAGCTGTTTATGTACAAAATGTATTAAATTTGGCTTTTAAAACGTTTTTTAACGTTTTTTGTCATTTTAACCGTTTTTCAATAAAAAACGCCAAAAAGTGCAAAAAGAGCAAAATGAACACTTTTTAACCCAAATATTGACAAATATGAGCTTTTTGTGTACAAAATATGTTAAATTTTGCTTTAAAAACGGTATTTAACGTTTTGTTTTATATTTGGTATATTGTAATATTTAAAATAAAGTTTGGTTAGAATTTGAAAAATTATTTAAAAATGTTCATATATAATTTGTTGGAAATAAATACATTACGAAAAAGCAATATTTTAATACATAATTTAGAATTAAGTTTCACCTTTTAAGTAGTACCTACCTACACACTGCAAGTGAATTTTTGTACAATAAAGGCCGCAAATAACTCAAAAGCATAAAATATTAAATAAACACAAAGATTGATTATAAAATTTTAATTCAGCTTCATCCTACTGTATCATTGCAAAGGCTTGGTATATACAATTAGTTAATTGCTCCTTTTTCTAAAAATGTGTATACGTTCTTTGTTTAAATGAGTTGAGTAAAGGGCTTTTAGAAATAGCTACCAAATTAATTACACGAGCAATTAAGTAAATAATTTTCAATTTGTTTTAATTTTTTGCAGCTTTTATAAAGATCAAAGAAAAGTAATGTCAACAGTAACAAGTAAGTTTGCAGCGGTAGAAAAAAGTAGTTAGTAGATAATAGGACCGTTGAACGCAAATGTTTTTTAATTAAAAAGTAGAACACGATGAGTCCGAAGTCTAACGTTGTGTTTTAGAGACACCTCAAAGGGTGTTTAAACATATTATTTTTAAGCATGTTTTAAACACTTTTACTAATTTTTATTGTTTAATTTGACTTGAGTATAATAAAAATAATGCAATCTATCGAACTACAATAAGTATTCTTAAAGCAGTAAAACAGTTTGCTAACAAGCAAGCGGTTGTAATTGAAAAAAAGAGAATATATAAGAATGCGCTTTTAATCCGATAAGTTAAAAGGATTTCTCTTAAAAGATAAAATAAACTTTAACGTACATTATCCTGTTTTATTTGACGAGTATTGCACTTGGCTAGCAAAAGTGTTGGGTACTTGAGAGCAAAGGATTGTAGGGAAACATGTGTCAAAAAACACAAAACAACGAAAGCTCACACAGGAGTACTATCGCCATTTGTGCCTTCGGTTACCATTCCTACTCGTGACCCTATGATTCTTTTTGCGTACATGTCCATTAATTTGCGTCTTTTGTTTGTCTTAAGTACGCATACTTGTCAAACTTTTTTGGTTTACATCCCGGGCTTGGAACAGCTCAAACACAATGAGTCCGTTTCGCCAACGTGGCGACGCTGGTCGTAGCCCCGAAATGTGGGCACAGCTGGCCGAAGGCACAAATGGCGATAGGACTCCTGTGTGAGCTTTCGTTGTTTTGTGTTTTTTGACACATGTTTTCCTACAATCCTTTGCTCCCAAGTACCCAACACTTTTGCTAGCCAAGTGCAATATCCTACTTGGTTATGCCGCACTGATGACGGCTAACGAGCCAGAAACATGCATGTCTGCGGTTATCATTCCTACTCGTGACCCTATGATCCTTTTTGCGTATATGTCCATTAATTTGCGTCTTTTACATATGTATATATATATACGTGTAAATTGCTAAAGTTATTATAAAAAGTACATATTTAAACTACTCCTACTTTTGTACTTTTACAAAAATAAAAAAGCAGCATTTCAAAATTATTACGATAAATAAGTAAAAAGTACTTATGTTATAGTTGTGTCACAAAATTGCTGACTTTAGTCCTGTTTCTAGGACAATTTAATAATGCATGAATGAAAATTGTACAATTCCAAAATAATTCCTTGTGACATTTCATAGGAAGTTTCGCGTTGTTATTAAAATTATATTATAATTTAGGTCTCTTAAGATGACCCAGTTAAAGGTTGATAGTATAACATGTATAGTCGACAGTATTTGGACTACTTTCTAATAAGTAGGTTATTAAGGATTTATGATATGCTGGATTTCTGTAATAACTACTTATTATTGTTGGGTACGACAGAAAGAAAAAGGAAGCATAGTGAGGTAGAGTAGGTATCAAGTAATCGCATGAATACGTTTAACTGCATAATTAACAATCACAATTTTGAAACAGAACTTTTTATAGTAGAATTTTTTTGTTTACTAATTTATAGGTCACATTACTATTATATAAATTATTTTGTTACTTAAATTTATATGTTATGTGCGAATTTTGGGTTAAAGAGTCTTTCGCGTCACCCTTACCTGAGCCCAGTAGGGTACTAATATAAGACCAATAAAAGAAACCTTTTCGCCTACCCTCACCGCATGTGGTTGTATGCAGTCACGATTTTACAATCTATTGTTTATATTTAACAAATATATGTGTCTAATTTTTTATAAATAAAAATAAATAAATATCAGAAACGTAAAGATAATTTTTTTTTCTAATTTCAACCATATATTATAATACTTACGCAAAATGTTGTAGTTTACAGATATGACACCAAAATATTCTAAATTAGACTGAGAAACAAACAACACCCAATATAACATAAAATATCTTTAGCGCCTGTATCTAACAGGTCCATAAATATTAATAATTAACAGTCCTAAATATACCCATCACCAACATGCAAAAAGAAATCAAAATATTATTTGCAAAACCTTATTATGAGATTATCTCTTGTTTGTTTCTCAGTGTTATTTAGAATATTTTGGTGTCATATCTGTAAAGTACAAAATTTTGCGTAAGTATTATATATGTTTGATATCAGAAAAAAATTATCTTTACGTTTCTGATATTTATTTATTTTCATTTATACAAAATTAAACACATATATTTGTTAAATATAAACAATAGATTGTATAATCGTAAATGCATACAACCACATGCGGTAGGCGAAAAGGTCTCTTTTATTAGCACCCTACTGGGCTCAGATAAGGGGTGACGCTAAAGACTCTTTAATGGAATTTTGTAATCGATTCTATTAACACTCTTTATTGAACCACTTAACACGTTAAAACACTTTTTAATAACTTTAATTTTAAAAATTATTTTTAATGAAAATTTAATTTTTCGATTTTTTGTACTGAAATTGTAAACAAATAGTTTGGGACTATTTTAAATCACTGCAGGCCGTTACATTTTTTTTGTGGTTTAGTAACTAGCGCCATCTCTTGAGTTTTTGCATGAACTATTTTTCGCACATAAAATTTAGAATTTCTTAAAATTGTGTCAAAATCCCTATGTATATGCCTAAACATACTTGAAACAAGCATGGTCATTCAGTTCTGTCTATCCTGAAAATTTCAAAGGTCTAGATGGTTGGGAAATAGATTACAAAATTCCACTCGGAATGACAAACAGAAAGACAAAGAGACAAAGAACACAACGAAAATAAAAAATAGGCGGCATTAGTTTTTGTTTCAAATGATTTATGAAGTACGGTCGGTAAACCAGATTAGTAAATTAAATTTTCATCACTCCGTGCGGAAAGCACTGCTTTTGACCATGCATGACCGTGCGGAAAGCAATGCTTCCTTCAACGTTACGAAATTTCATTACTCCGTGCGGAAAGCACTGCTTTCGACCATGCAGGACCGTGTGGAAAGCAATGAATGACCAAAACAAAGTTGATAAGTGTTTTCCAATCAAAAATAAATGAGATAGAAAGTGAATTAAGAGAAATTGAGGATGAATTTTCTAATAGTTTTGCATCTGATAACGCAGTAGTAAATGATATAATCAATCAAACGTTTCATTATAAGATTTTGTTGATTCTCAATTATTATCTAATATACTTAAGTTGAATAAAAAAATATGTCTATAGAATTAAGGAACGGTTCAAATATTACATTTAACGTATTTAACAAAGATTCATAACTATACATAATTTTGTAATAAAAAAGTGTTTTTTTTTTATAAAAATGTTATAATTTCTTAACTCTGAAAATTTTTAATGGGGGGATCCGCCTCCCCCAACCCTCCTTCAGCGCCTTCGCGGTGCAGGCTGATCAGACCTAATACTACTTTTATTATCTTTCTTTTTTTTTATTTTAGACAAATTCAAGAGCTTTCCTCACGGAGTGATGAAAAATAGAATACGCAACTCGTGCGGCGAGCAGGTAATCCCATCACTCGTGCTTTTTATCGCGTTCGCCTTCGGCTCACGCGACAAACGCACTCGTGATGGGATCACCTGCTTTCCGCACTCGTTACGTAATGTACTATTTAATTACTTATTGAGTACGTCAGAATTTGTTGCACGTGAATATATTTATCTCATTGCCATCGACGCTTCAATACATTGTTGTAGAAAGAATGGAGTGCAAGGAGTGTGACATACAAAGAAAGAAGAAATAGGTAGAGTAGGTATAGTATAAAATATACGCATAAATACGAACTTCTTCTGTTTGTTCCTCTTGAGCCTTAATTTGTAGAGCAAATTACAATTACTGCACCTAGAGCCTCCATTGGTGTCTTTGCAATAAGGATTTTCAACATGTAGTGTGGGTGTAGTGCTAATAACTGGTAGCATTAAAATTTTAAATTGTGATATGTTGTATTTTCACTATGAGCCATTAAGGATAGAAGATTGATAACTAATGTGTGAATATTGTCCGTAGTAAAAGCGTTAGTCCCTTTCGGAGAATTAGTTCTTTGATTTGGTGAATTATTGTTTATTGTCTAAGATTGTTAGTTGCTTGTTTGCGTACCATTGGGAGGTTGTTCTTCTTAGAGGGTTTGTTTGGGTTTGGTAGTATTTACAGCCTTTGTAGTTAGTCGAAATGTTGTCGTTACAATTAACGCAAGTCGGTAGTGTACTTTGGTAGTAGAAAAATATTAGTGAAATTTTTATAGAGACAGAAGATTAGTGGTTAAAGAAAGTTACCGCTTACCTGCTGATCGAGTTTATCTGGATGGTAGAATTGATTATGTTGTTCTAAATGCAGAGAGTCCCATGCATATAAAGCATTTTTGGACTAAGTTTATTGGTGGTGTTATTTTATATTATTTACATTTATGACGAATGTAACATTTAGTTAGAGTTTAATCTAAATAAAGGTTTTAAACACTATTGTCTTAATCGATGTTTTAAGTAAAAACACTGATTAGTTTAGTTTTTAGTAACTTGTTGACTGAGACAACAAGAACACGTCCACATGCTTCAAACCTCAAGTAACTACTATATGGCACAAATCAAAGGCGCTCGTCTGCTCTCGGCGAGCAGCGTCTATCTCCATACCTTTGTCTGCCCGCTATTACGTTCATGAAATAAAATAGCCGAAGCTGCAACAACTTCAATGTCACGTCCAGAGCATTTCGGTGCACAATAAATACCGATAGTGAGCAACGAGTGGGCAGCTCAAAAGACACTCGTTTACTTTGTTGATTTGCATTATTATAGTGCGACGAGCTTATGGCACGAGTGAAGATTAGAACTTGTACCTATTTTTCAATGCCCGCAATGGCCTACGCTTGGTCAATATGTAAATGAACCTTAATAATTGCAAATCAAAGAATATAAGATGTACCTACGCTTGACTGGTTAATTTATTTATTATATATCAATGATCTAGAACAAATGTCAAAATAATTTTAAATGTACACTAGTGATCACTTGATCTTGAATAAGTATGTCTTAATGATCCAACCGCGTATTTCGCGTGAGAAAGCTATGTTTTCAAGAGCATGAAATTATTAACTGAGAAATATAGGTCGTTTAAAAAATTATACATTTATATCCAAAATATTGATTTAATCCAAAATCAAAAAATATAAACCATAAAAACATATTGATCTTAGAATAACAAATAAGAGAATGCAGGTTACTTTTTTTTATGTCGCCTGATAACAGTATAAATTATGTATGAAGAAAACTAAATTAATCCAGGTCATTCGAAAGAGTATACAGAATTATATGGATGCAATTTACACCAACGGTAATATTATCAGCGCAACATAGGATACATGCAAATTGTATGCATAAATATCCCTAAAGAGAAACAGCAGTATTCACAAAGGATTCTCTATTGAATAACATAGGTATAGGGAACACTTTTGAGCTAATTTATAAGCAACGACGTAAATCATTCCATTAAACCAAATAAACAAACACTTCATTCAATTCTATAACAGTCACAAAAAAATATTTGCTTTTTAATGAGATGACAAAACGCTGCATCTAAACATACAGGGTGTCCCAGGTTTTTTGATCAGGACTTTAACAGTGATTAGAAAACGTTATTTTAAAGTAAGTTACTCGTATGAACATTGGTCGTGAAACTTTTTGTTTCTGAGATACCGGGCGTCAAAGTTTTCCACAAAACAAAAGTTTTTATTTTTTAATATCCGAACTATTAAAGATTTTCAAATAAAAATTTGTACAAACAATTTTGGGATAAAGAGTCATAAGCCTAGATACAAAAAAACTAAATAGACATAACGTCAAACCTTAAACAAACACATCCATCGCAACTGCGATGTCTGGCAATATCAAACTGGGGTCTAATCTACATCCTTATGAATTACTAATTACAAAAACCTAATTTGAGGACAAACGACGCTACCTACGAACAAATCTCAAGAGAACACTTTTGGTAAGAATGG
Organism: Altica lythri; assembly: GCA_964028335.1. Taxonomy (NCBI): domain Eukaryota; kingdom Metazoa; phylum Arthropoda; class Insecta; order Coleoptera; family Chrysomelidae; genus Altica; species Altica lythri. The sequence goes on along the minus strand of OZ034806.1, from coordinate 31,092,896 downwards.
AATGTACTATTTGAATATCACCGTATAAAACTTAATCCAGTGCCGTGCTACTTTTTTAGCCGAATTAATATTATTAATTAGTCATATCTCCGCCACTGCTCAATGTAAAAGTTTAATATTATTTACGTTTGTGACTCTTCATGCTAGTATTGTTTGTACCAATTTTGATTTAAATATTTAAAATAGTTCGGATATTAAAAAATAAAAACTTTTGTTTTGTGGAAAACTTTGACGCCCTGTATCTCAGAAACAAAAAGTTTCACGACCAATGTTCATAAGGGTAACTTACTTTAAAATAAATTTTTCTAATCACTGTTAAAGTCCTGATCAAAAAACCTGGGACACCCTGTATAATAAAACTGTAATTGATCGCTATCTGTACAAGGCAAATATATACGCAAGAGAACCCAAAACAATGTTTTTTTCATTTTGTCTGTTTATCTGAATGTCTGCATTGTGTATGTTTGTTAACGCTCATTTCACAAACGGCTTAACCGATTGTTATGTAGTTTTCACGTATATATTGTGATGGGTTTTACTTAACATTTAGTTGTTTTTTCATTTAAATCGGATAACAAGTAAAGAAGTTATGTCAATTTATGTTAATCACGTAATATGTAACTTGTAAAATAGAGTTCAGATCTATATGATTATTATACTAAATAGGGTTCAGTTAAGTATCTAGCTTCAGAAAAATAAGCTGTGTTTAAGCCAAATGCGCTCTGTTATAATCGAAATGTCCACGTTGCGAAATTCATGCTACTTATGTGGCAAACACAGAAAGACCACTTATATAGCCAAATTCATTTCGCTACGATTAGGAAACTCCACCACAACAACTTGAGACAATAAAGAAAAGAAACCTAAAATCTTACATAATTCAATACCTACCAAAACTGATCACTACAAATGGCATATTTGTCTGGTTATAATTACCTGGATTACACCAGTATTAATCTAAACACAACATAGATCTTGACCATAAAAACTTGATTCAAATCATTACAACACAACAACAATTAGAGCAAGTCCGCGTATACGTTAGGGATTTACAATAGGAGATTTCCAATTCTTGACAAAGAATAAAAGAACATAAATGCTAAAAGAAGCAGATAATAACAAATATTTTTTAATATCGTTATTGTTTTATAGAAAACATATGATTCACTAGAAAGGAGTAGGTATCCTCTGAAAAACTTAAAATCACAAAATTTTAAGAAAATATTGACTACCTTTTGTGTAAAATGAGGAACAAGTCAGTAATCACTTTTTGAATGGCAATTCGTCAAAATCAAAAAAAAAACATCTTGAAAGTGTCTAGAATTTAACCTGTTTAAAATATGGCAACTTTCTGCATAAATGCTGACATATAAAAGTAATTAATTATTCTGAAATATCTCACCTAGGATTTTTAAAATTAACAATTTATACAAATAACAAATGACATTAAGCAACAGTCGACAAAATTTCAGATTCCGCAAAAATTTAACCTGCAATCTTTGCCTAAAGTCTATTTGTTTGCAGTTGGCAGCACAGTGAATTCATTATAAATGCAAATCCTTCAAAGCTCACGCAAAGGTGGTTCATGAAAAATAACTAACAGTAGTAAGGGGAAGTCCCCTAAGCTCGGACGGCTCCTAAAGCCGGACATAATTTAAATCAGAACGAAAAAGCGCACCAATTTGTTGCTTTTGCTGTGGTTACAAAGGTTTTCCCAAGTGAAATGCGGTGGGGAAGAGCCAATAGTCAGTGCCGAATCGTTCGTCGGGAAGTGTGGTCCAAATTTTGAGGATAGTATAAATTTTGTTTCAAGTAATTTTTCGGGGTCTCTAAATAGTAGTTAAACTGTGGAATAATATTCATTATTTTTAAGTATGAAAATTTCTTACCCCACCCTATTTAAGGATTTGGAAAGCACACCAGATGTTAAGTTGAAAGAAGACAAATACATCTGTGAAAACCGCATTCGAATCGGATCAGTAGTGTTCATGTGATGCGCGCACAAACATACAGACAGACAGACAAAAAAATCTAACCACATGTTTGGGACAGTCAACTCGTCCAAGCATTCAATGGTCAACAAATTTTACCCATCAGCTCGTCCACGGTTGTATAATCGGATTAAGGCCGGTTTAGGTAGAAAAGTATATTGCAGGTATAAAGTGGTTAAATAAAACAGTATTAAACTTGTAAATTATATTTGTTCTAAACTATTTTCTAAAATCTTACATTTAAATCAGTTTTCACTTCGCTGTCGGCAAATATTTAAAAGCAATTTGACGGACCAGATAAAAAGATGAATTTTTTTTTTCAAGATGAAATTTGTTAGTTATGTTTTACAAATAAATCTTGAAGGTTGTTTGTTTTAGCGACGACATTTTTTCTGATTTTTTAATGCTTCTATAGGCACTTGCCATTTTGGTATAGGTCGTCATTTGTATATCTAACAAGACTGTAAAAGTAAATATGTTAGGATGAGAGGTGTAAAATAAATTATTAAATTTCGAGTGGAATGATTCACATGAATTTGTGGTCCTGTGTAGTATGTCATTATTGAACCACAATTTTGTCGAAAAAATTGACTCGTCCGATATGTATGTTTAGAGTACATAATTTTTAAAGTTCAAAACTCATCTGGCATTAATTAGTTAAGTTCAGGAGCAAAAAATTATCATTTATATTTATTTTTATATTAATATTATGGTCCAAACCAAAATCTATTCCAAGTATCTGCGTAATTACCACCTGCCGGCATTACCGGATTATAAACGTTCCGCCCTTTTTCGATAATCCACAGTGTTAGAGTTTTATTACTCTTTGGACGAGCTGATATGCAGCCATTTCGATGTACCCGCGACATCGTTCGCGTGGCGTGTTGATTTTTGTATAAAAATTTCTTTACTCACCCCGTTAAAGGGGTGGGGGGGAGAGAGTTTTATACACCAGATGTTGAAAGAAGACAAATACGTATTTGAAAACCGCATTCGAATAGGATCAGTAGTTTTTATATGATGCGTTAGGAAACCAACAATTTAAGTAGTGTTTGCGTGAGTATGATGGACAACCAGCGTATTTAAGCCTCCAAGTCGCCGTATCCTAGTCTTAGAGTATTCTCGATTTTAGTATCTCCGTATGAGTATGAGTATGAGTATGCTAAACAATGTCTACTTTGTAATTAAGCAAATAAAGTATTTTGAATTTGAATTTGAGTAGTGCCTTAATTAACAAAAAAGTTAGAAAAGACACCATTTTTCAATAAAAACCAAGCATTCTTATTTTAAAGTTAAAATAACAGAAGAGTTAATAAAACAACCATGCACAAACAATTAATAATAATTACCATTTAAAGATATACACAGAGAGTTTAAATTATGGAAATAATTCTTTTACAAAAATAGACAATTTAGGAGACTAATCCTAAAACATGTTGATTTTTATTTTTATATTATAATTTTTTACTAATATATCATACTAGTGACTTTATCCACCTGGGCGTGATGAGGTAATCAAAGATTTTTTTACATGAGAATAGCTATTGTCTTATAGCTCATTATATGTGCAGATTGCCACCCATCAACTTCTTGGCATACTTCTTGAACACTGTGATTCATTTCTGGAGTTTTATTATAATTTTTTTTTATAATACTAGTTTTAAAATCTCCTAGAGCTTATGAGGTCCATCAGTGTAAAATTTTGATGTTAGGTAGCTCCAAAGGAAATAATCAAATGGTGTAAGCTCTGAAGATCTTAAAGGCCACTCTTTTGTTCCTTGCGTACCATTCCATCTTCCACAAAAACAACTATATAAAAAATCATAAACAGGCAATGCAGAGATGCAAGGTTTTGCTGAAACCCTATGCCATCATTTAACGAAATCGGATTATTGTCATTTGAAAATAATTCAATAAGGGCGTGTTTAAGTGCTTTTAGTGGAAGTCGAGATATCTTTATCCAGTAAGAGACTCATCCTTCACTATTCCTGCCCATACACACTTTTTAAGGTTGCCTCAGTCATTTTATGAGGATTTCCTTTACTCCAAAATCTGAACTGGGTCATCCACATTCAGTTTTGGGACATTAACAATTTTATACGGATGATATATTTCTTTTTTAGCACACGTAAAACAGAACTTTTAGATGTTTGTAAAATAAGATGCCACAGTGAGATGCCAAACTCAATTTTGAACGACCAGCGATAACAACATGTTTCACTTGTGCAGTTTCTCTAAATTACCGATTAATTTTACTAACTGTGGATTATGTAATAGGACATTTTATATTAAATAAATTACATACTTCCTGTGGTGCTCTGCTTTTATCTCCATATATAAGCATAATTAATACTTCGATTCTGTGTTTCACTTAATGAGGTCATTTTTATAAAAAACTAGCGACCCGCCCGGGCATCGCACGAGTGCAAAGCTGATACTAAATATACTACATATTGACCCATATAACATGCACAAAGTATTTAAGGTACTTAATTAAAATCGCTTCGTAAATTAACCATTATTTCCTGTATAAAGTAAAGGATACAAATTATTATTCCTAATAGATAGAAGACATATACCATCACAGACTTTTTAAAGTATACAATACTGTAATACATTATTTTGATCTATCTCGTAGGGTTCGGCCAGCGTTTGTAATGTAAGCGCCAAAAATGTGTTCATTTACATTACAGTATAAAATTCTAAATTTATCAGTATTTCTCTTTTGTATTATTATTATCCATATTTACTATTCATACAAACGTTTCTCTAGAATCACCCTATATATTAAAAAAACTCATCAAAAGGTAGTTTTAACGATCTAAGCAAACATAGGGATGTACAGACTGCGCCAAATCGACTTTTTTTTCTACTATGCAGTGATTGTTTACTCGTAAATACAATAAACTGTTCCTAATAGAAAAATGTCAAGAGCTGACTTAAATTTCACTCAAGATTTTGAAAAAAATAGTGTGCCCAATATCCAAACTTATTTTTGTTTTTTTTTACACTAGTAGGAAGAACAGTGGTACTAAACATTTTAGTTTCTTCGTTTTTACAAAATTACTATCCTATATCTAAGGCTGAAATTTAAGTTTTTATCTGTTAATTTTTTTAAGTCTTAACGTTGTTCGAGCTTGTTCAATTCTGCATTTTATTTCCTGATCTGGGTCCCACTTTTGGTTAATCATGTATCCCAAGTATTTAAATTGAGTAACCTGTCTAACGTTCTCTTTATCTACGAATACTCTAATATGCGGAGTATTGCCTCTCCTAATGGCCATATATTTGGTTTTATGGATGTTAATTTTCAAACCCAATCTCAAACTTGTTGATTTTATCCAGTAGATTTTAAAGATTACTTGCACTATCCGCTAATATCACGGTGTCATCCGCATACCGAATATTGTTAATAGAGATTATTTTTACTTTAATGTCTATGGGACTATTGGATTTTCACTCGGAGAATGCTCTTTTGACGTACAAGTTAAACAACATCGGAGACAAGATGCACCCTTGGCGAACATATTTTTTAATTTCAAAGTCCTCAGTTTCTCGTGCATTTTGGATTCGAACTTCTGCTTTTTGGTTCCAGTATAAATTATAAGTCTTTCCGTCCAGTCCCAATCTCCGAGATATAATATGAGCAGATCATGTTTAACATTATCAAATGCCTTTTTATAGTCGATGAAGCATAAAAAGACATCCCTTCTTTGATCTTGGCAGTTTTGCACTAATGTGTGAAGACATGGCGTGAATATGGTTTCTCTCGTTCTAACTCCGCTTTTAAAACCAAATAACAAATTTATTAACCTTTCAAATGAGCTATCACAAACACCTGTTGCCATTAAAAAAAAATCTTCCATTACGTCATTACGCCCAGGTGGATAACGTCACTAGCATAACATATTGGTCAAAAAAATTATAATTAACAAAAAATCCTAATGTATTCGTGCAAAAATAAATATATTTTAAACCCCCTGCGTATATAAAGCAATTACAAAACACAATATTTCTAAAAAGTAAGTGAGAGTTGCTCACCGTTGATACATTTCATATATAAGTCCATTTCATCGTTTTTGGCCGATTTGATAATTAGAAATCACTGTCATCCAAGTTACCAATGGCGGAGAGATTTTTTTTTATTAATTAAGTCGTAAGTTTCTGAAACTATCAGTGTGGTTTGACATCTACAAAAATATGACATAATAGTTATTAAATTCAACCCTTCAACAACGAGCCGTACATGACGGTTACTAGCAATGTGAAATAAGTAAAGACTTCCGTATTGAATACTTTTTATCTACCGGTGAAACAATATGCAGTTACGTAAGTGCTGTATTAAAAAACATACGTCCTGATTTAAATTTCTAACTTTCCTGTACCTGAGAGAGATGTATCTCTAAATTTACTTCGAGTATGATTTCTGTCATCGGCCAAAATCGGTGAAATGAATTATATCAAACCTTTTCTAAACTTACTTATTTGTGACACACAGTATATGACTAGAGATCAATCCATTACATGTATCGTAAACTTTGTTAAAAAGTTTCCTTGTAAATGGCAACAATATCCAAATTGTCAGTGATAAATTCTTTTTAACAAAATTATTCAAATAAACCCGCGGGAATTCTATTTTTTTTTAATTAATTTTATTTCTAAAATTAAATATCCAATACCTTACTTAAATCTTTAATTAGTATATAAACTTTTCAATGGTTTTGAGTGGGGACTTAATGGGATTGAAATGAAAATTAACGCAGCAGAATTACTTAAAGATAAAGATAAACTTCAGATGTTCAAGTTACCGTCTAATTTATTTGATTACTCGATTAAGTTTCCTTACAATCTGAATTTTAAAACAATAATTAAGAATCAATTTTAGTATTTAATTTCATTGCAATGATTAATGAAATTTTATTGGAAATATATAAAAGTAGAATTTCATTACCTTGAAAAAGATTCTTGAAATAATTACTGAGCTAAATATTAATTTTATTAAAATTTAATTAACGTGTAATGTATAAAGTTACCCAAAAAAGGTTTACAATACACAATAAATAATTCAAATTAATTAACTATATAGGTATCGTAATTCAATTTTCGTTCATAGAGAGTTTAAGATATAGTTGGGCTTTAAGTTAATTAGATCTGTTTTTTTTATTTCGTATGACCCTAGAATTAGGTAATGCAATGCATTCTGAAAGTTTATATTTTAAGTTTTCGTCCTCTTCATCACAAAATCCGCACTTTGCTTTATCTATCAATCTTAGTTTCTTCATGTGTCCTCTTAAACGGCAGTGCCCGGTTAATATTCCTGTTATAATACGGCGGTTCATTTTACTGAGGTTTAGACACCTAAAATATCTCTTCTGGTTCTAGTTTCCAGGTTGTATTAGTCCTTTGCTTTGTAATAAAATGGTAAAGCATCTTCAATGTATCCACTGCCATAATAAGCTGCCTCTTATTCCATAGGGTTGGTTGAAAAGTTTTGAAAGCGACACCTAAACCAGTAGAGGAATCAAAATTTATACATTATTTTAATATTTTATCTTTCAGCTCCTTTATTTCCAACTGTGAATCGATGGGTTTAAGAGATCAAACATGGTCGTACAAGCGTCGAAGATAACCCACGTAGTGGACATCCAAAAAGTGCAACACCAGTAATCAATGATATTGTTTGTAAATATCCAAGTTTGACTAAGCGAAAATTGCTGATGCTTTAGGCATCTCAGATGATGAGTACTCCATATTTTGGCAAAAAAGTATAATCGTAAACTCATTTCTCAGCGTAATTTGGAGTGTTTTAAGCAGAATAAAACCGATTTTGTGCGTCGTTTTACTTGGATCTCTTAATATGATCCTCAACTGAAGCAAGAACGTTTACAGTGAACTGAAGATGGTTCTTCAACTCCAGAACGTCAAAACGATCGGTAAAAAAGGTTATGGCATCAGTTTTTTGGGATCCAAAAGTGTTTTGGTTGATTGGTTATCTTGAAAAAGGTAAAAAATTAGGTTAACCTTTTGGACCAGTTAGATGAAAAAATTTGCGAAAAAAATCACGGTTTACAGGAGAAAACAATCATTTTTTATCAAGACAATGCACGTGTTCACATAAATTTGTTGACGATGGTTAAATTGAACGAATTAAAGTACGAATTGCTTTAACACTTACCGTATTTACCAGATTTGGCTCTCTCTGACTACTACCTCTTTAGAAAATTGAAACAGTTTCTTTGTGGAAACCGATTTTTGTTGAATGAAGAAGCTATTGTTGCAGTGGAACAATATTTTGCAGAACTTCCGGAAAATCATTACATAGATGGTATAAAATTACTGAAGGATCACTGATAAGTGAGTTCAAGCTGAGGGAAATTATATTATATTATAAATAACAAATCAATTTTATTAAAAAATACACATTCTTACATTTCTGCTTTTAAAACTTTCCAACCAACCGGTATGTGGACTATATAGATAATCCATTTTAGGAATTTTATTTTAATTGACAATGTTTAAATTGAAAATTTATCTCATATTTTTCTCATAAATAATAAAGAAATACATATAGTTTATTCAAATGTTTTGGTATCACTCAAAGTTAAGCCATAAATTCAACAAAGCGCTGCTTCTATAAGAACATTTTCTTTCAATTTATCTTCAAAGTCAATTAATCTTAAAAGTCGGAAAATGGAAATTCCGTGCAACTTAATAAATATATTCTAAACTTAAAAAGAATACCAATTTTAGAGATTGTCAACTTATAATAGAAACTCATCAGAAGTTTTCAATTTTTATAAACCAATGAAAATATTTTTGACATTTTTTTCCCTTGCTTCCAACGAGTTTCACAGTTATCATCATTATCTTGCTGATGTTGAATTATTGAGTTCACTGTACTGTGTAGTTAATTCTGATTTTATTTTATTCTAAACAAGCACAGGTACGTTTCAAACATGATTTTTTTTTGTATATATACACTGCTCCAAAAAAATTACTACACCAACAATAAATTTTTCATTATTTTACTTGTAAAGTTCTAATTCATCAAATAACACATTTTGAAAATGATTATTTAATTGCTTAGAAATAATACCTTTTTGCAAAGATTAAGCTTTAAAAGTAAAAATAAAACAATATGAAAAGTAAATTCGAAATTTTTAAAGACAATAGATAAATCAAAAATTATTTACAGATTGATGTTACTTTAGTAATGGATATTATCACCTCTACTTCCTATCGTATTCTGACCATGACACTTCATGCTTAAAAAAGGATTTTATAAAATGTTTTAATCCAGGTGATTCCTGATTTCAACCAGGAACCGTCCATCAAGGTATTAGGTTTAATTGGATGAGCTTTTAGTTGCCTTACGAGCATGTCCCAGATATGCCCTATTGGATTCAAGTCGGGGTTTTAATTTTAACTTCCAGTAGATAACATTGAATTACTAGGGATGTGTGAGATAGAGCATAATCTTGCACCAGCAAACAATTTTAACAGATATAGGGGGTAAAGAGCATACCGTGTTCTTCAAGGAAATGCACTTTATAGCTAGTTTTAGAGTAGTTATTAATTAATATTACCAAGTCAGTACTTTTCGTTACCAAAATGCGTCACCACGCTATAACCGAGCCTTCACCAAATAAAATGATATCCATAATATTACACTGGGCGTTTTGTTCAACTGGCCTTCTAAAATCACCTAGTCTGGACTAGTCGGTCCCCAGAACTCCCCACTTAGCCTTTTCTCAATTAATATGCTACTTGGCAGAGTTAACCTCAACTCTACGATTATCCATGATCAATGCTGGCCCTCTTGCAGCAATTCGAGAAGGCAAACCTTATCTAGAAGTCATTGTCGGATGCCTTCTAAGCTTACTTAAAGTCGATGTGCATTTTAAAGATAAAATTGTAACAGTCTTGATGTTAAAAATCGTGGTCTCAGCAAGCAAAGTCTTAAGAAAAAATATTGAGCGGGTTTCGTGCACCACCAAAAAAATTTAAATCATATAAGGGGCAAAGGACACAAACCTTTCTTCAAGGATATGCATTACTTAGCTATTATTACGGTTGATAATATTTAATATAACCAAGTCTGTGCGTTTCGTTACCAAAATGCCTCACCACACTATACCTAACTAAGCATCTACCGAATAAAATGATATCCATGATATTACATTATGCGGTTTCTTCACCAGACCTTTTAAAAACAAGAATCTGTCCCAAGAACTTCCCACTCAGCATGTGCTCAATTGATATGCTCCCTGGTAGAGTTTAACCGTACTATACGATTATCCATGGTCAACGCTGGCAATTGGAAGAGGCAAACCTTTTTAAGAAGTTTTTACATGGTTTTTAAGCTTCCTTAAAGTCCAAGTATATATAACATTGTAACAAACTTGTTGTTACAAATCGTTGCCTCAGAGCGCAAAGTCTTTAGAAACGATATTAAGCGGGGTCATCGATTTCTGCCTTTTCTGGCTCTTCAAATACAACGTGGGCAATACTTAACTGACTGATTTGTATCTAGAAATAAAATGCGCCCATTTTCTATCTTTATACTTTATTAAAACTAAAAAATTATGTATGAAAAATAGTATCAGACAAATGTCCGTCTCTAGAAACCGCGCAAACCTAATCCCTGCGGACTACATTTTCCATTACTTTTTGGTAGGTTTCCAGAGAAATACTTCCAATCGCTTTCGTAATATGGTACATCAGCTGATCTACAGTATTTGGTTTGTTGCCATAAACACTATCTTTTAAAAATCCCCATAAAAACCAATCATAAGCCAGTAAATCCGGTTATCTTGGTGGCCAGATGACATTACCAAATCCAGAAATTAAACGTCCTGGAAAGATTGTTCGCATAACATTCATTGTTTTCCTAGCTGTGTGACACGTTGCTCCTTCCTGCCTCGATCCACATGTTTTGGAAGTTAAATTATTGGATTTGAGGAACTGGAAAGTTTTGCACCACATCAATGTAGCGCTTGCCAGTGACAGTAAAAGAATTACCTACAGCGTCTTCAAAGAAGTAAGGTCCAACGACACCTCCATACCAAACACCACACCAAACTGTCACTCGTTCATGGAGGGTACGAAGTTTTTGTAATGCCCAGATACGGCAATTCTGCATATTCGGCTTCCGGAGAAGGCTTTATCACTCATTATCATCTGGCAGTAAAAATCGTTATTTTCGATATTAAACTGAAATATTACATGACTGTATCGTCGGCGACTTTCATGGTCTCTAGGCTCTAATTCTTGGGTTGCGATGAATACTTATTTCTTAAAAACGATGTCTCAGGGCGCTCCATAATACTTTCACAAACTCTCTCTATATTTTCTGCAGTACGAACAGTTTAAACACAGTCCGACCTTGGCAAGTCTTTAACTTGACCTCTTTGTTCAAATTCCCGCACCAACTGACGAATAGTGTTGACACTGAGCTTATTATTTCGACAAAAATTTTGTTGTAGATTCCAAATAGTTGCAACAATTAACTTATTATTTAAGTAAAACGTTTTAACAATATGAATGCGTTTTGATATATAATGTGCTTTAAACAACTACTAAGGCGCCATCTACTAAAATGCGTGTATCAAAAATGCCGCACAATTCAAATCAGTCAGTTATATATTGCATGCCCACCTTGTGGACTTATTAAAATACATAAAAATATTTTTCCTTTTTTTATTAATTTTTAAATTTGTTAAAAAATATAAAGAAGTGCGTTAATTTCTTGGAGCAGTGTATAAATGTTTATAAATAAATGTAGTATTAGTGATTGATAATTAAATAATCGTAAATAAATTGTAGACATCATAATGAGAGAACAATTACTTTAGTTTTACCACTTTTCGTTTTACATTTATACATTTTAACATCAAAACTTATAAAATGAAAAATTTTAAAAAAGCTGCAACAAATGTCAAAACTATTTCCAAACTTTACATAAGTTTCAAACATCCAGTTAAAACCAAAGAAAGTTCGAATGTAGTCAATAAAATTCCCTGTTCTAACTGTGACCAAAGTAACATTGAGAGAACATCTCGAATTATATAAAGTATAATATTGCATATAAAAGTAAAACACCACTTTTTGTACACGTGCAGATCATGTAATAAAACTCAAACAAGAATTTAATTGCACTGAAACCGGTATTTTAGAAAGGGAAAAAATAAAATATTATTTATAGAAATGTCGCACATTCCTACAAGTTAAAATTGTTAACAGACAATTAAACCCAAATAATATAAGTAACATTTTTTATTATTATATCATATTATATCAAAAATAGTAAAACAGGATCTTAGTAACATACATGTGTAGTAGGTCATAAAATAGCAAGACAAATTATTTAGTATAACTAATATCACAAAATAAACAATAATGTAAATAATAAACAGGACTTTTAAGAAATATCCGATACTAGTAGCGCCATCTATTATTAGGAAAAGCGTTCGATGGGTACATTTTTCATTGATGTTCTGTTAAAATGTCATGATAATCGAACTATTTTACCCCGAGTTATGGTGCTGAAATTGACTACCTTTTTAACATCGGTCGAAAAATGAACATCGAACAAAGAGTATATATTAAGTTCTGTTTAAACTTGATTTACCGGAACGCATCGATTGTTAAAACAAAATTATGGTGATGATTGTTTATCTTATAGCCGAGTCCACGATTGGTTTACATGGTTTAAAGTTGCTGTAAGACGACTAACATGTTGGTTAGCCGAAATGTGTAATTACGCCAGAAATTGTCGAAGAAGTATGTTTATAAAAAATGAACCAGAATCTTTATTGAGATACATGTAAATGGAATTAAATATCTCCAAAGATTCGATCTATCGGATTTTGATTAGGAATTTGGGCATGAGAAAGGTGTGTTCACGGTTTGTTTTGCATAAGGTTACATATGACCAAAAAATACTTTGAATTCAACATTCGAGAAACATCAAGAGCGAAACCAAAAAAACTTTCCGTGTAATATTGTGACGATACTGCATCCCATCGATCGACACTTATGTTCAATTTTATGACAAAAAATGACATTTTAAACATCAACCTCCGGAAACACGTCGACGATCATTTAAAGAACATCTCACTCAATGAGCTGAAATCCTTATTCAAAAAAATTGTGAGTGTTGCAAATCGCTGTATTAACACTAAAGGGAACTATTTTAGCAAATCGCTGTATTAACACTAAAGGGTACTATTTTAAATTAAATAAATTCCATTTGCCGAAAAAAAAATTGTTAATATTTTTCTTTGTACTGTTTACTTTGCGACAGACCTTATAGAGGCCGATTTACCGTTCCCCCTTGCACACCGAAATGTAGAAGTATAAAGATTTTGTTTTAAAAATGTATAAATGTGTTGACTTTTGGGAATTAAGTGTTAATGGCTGGAAAAATCTAATTTATTTTATTTACTTTAGTTATTGCAATTATTCGGTATACTTTTTTCCTTCGTTTTCTCCGTTAGTATTTATTTCGTTGCTGTTGTGTTTATTTTTTAAATGCAAATCCAACGATTGTTAATAATTAATAAATATAAATATTTAAAGGCCCAGGTCTTTAAAGATGAAAAAGTTAGATGCCCATGCACCAGAAAAGGGTGTCAAAAAAATGTACAGAAAGGAAGATGATGAAAATTACGTAATCCTTGAAAAAGCATTAGTGGAGCATAATCATGCTCCAGATATCCACATTGACTGTCAAATTTTTAGTAATTCTACAAAGAAGAAAGTTGTAGAAGATATATGTGAAAGACTTTTAAAGATTGTTCACAAGGGATTGAGGAAGAAAAATTTTAGCAATTTATCGCTAACGACGAAAGAGATAAAATACAAAAGAGATTAAAGATTTTGATTTAAAGGTGGTCGTAAAGTCATGAATACCTATAGAATACCTATAGACGGCTTCAAAATATATAGTACAGCATGCAGAAAACATTTTGAACACATTGAAAAAAATCGTCAAACGCAGTCTTAATTTCAGATTTCAATGAGTAAGAAACACTACCAAGAATTTTAAAATCTAAATATAAAAAACTCAAAGGTGACTAACTGACATAGTGATCTATTAACTATTTACAAGTATGTATTTTATGAATAATATTATTCCTACCATAAATGTAGCTTATTAAAAGAGAAAAAAATGGTGTGTTTATAAAGTTTGTAGACCTAATACAATCGAAGTAAGAGCTTATTAAATGTTAATACTTATTCGTAAAACGACTTAATTAAAAGATTTAACAAGGAATAACCAAAAAGCTATGCATTTTACAGGGAAAGAACACATCACATTTTTTAAAGTTCTTGAAATAACTTTTATTTTGTTTTTTTTTTTGAAAGACCCTAGCATTAAAACTAGGAGAGTTATTACGAAATTAAAGTTGTTTTTTTTTGTTTTGTAGCATTTCAAAAAACCGCTATCCAATTAAATTAGAAGATGGACCTAACCATTATGTAGCCAGACCGGTGTTCCCGAATTGAGGACGTACAGAGGATTAGGGATTAAGGTAAGTAATGAGGGGCAGACACGAATTGAGGATCAAAATAAAATTATAAGTCGTGAAACGTTTTGGACATGTACTGTAGGTAAGTGGAACGCAAAAGTTTTTATGCTAGGTGCAGATAATACAATTTCCCGAAAGGAAACAGTGCTCAATCATGAAAATGATATAAGGAAATTAAATAGGCAAATTTTGAGTGTGGCAAGCAAACGGAAATCTATAGAACATATCACAGAGAGGCCATCGAAAATCATTCATTTGAGATAGATACACAAATGATACTTTGACAAGAAGTGACATTACATACATAAGAAATAATATTTACCACAAGAGACGTCAAGTCCAACCACGTTTAGCAACCAGTATTTCCGATGTCTTAGATATATTACAAACATTAAATTTAAAAACAATAAAAAATGAACCGTTTCTCTTGGCTACTGGTAATATTAACAATATCGTAATATTTTCGTGTGGCACTAATTTAAAATTTATGTGTAGTAGTGACAAAGTGTATCTCGATGGAACTTTCCGATATTGCACAAAATATTTTTTACAACTTTTTACACTTTATGTCCTAGAAAACGGACATTATATACCTGTGGCCTTTTGGTTATTACCAAATAAACTGCGGACAACATTTGATAAACTTATTGTCATTCTTAAAGAAAAGTGTTCTAATGCTAATTTAATATTTGCTCCAAAAATTATTGTAGCTGATTATGAATTAGCTATTCATAAAGCAATTTCTGCTCAATGGCCAAAAACAAAGATCGTTGGATGCAGATTTCATCTCGACCAAGCTTGGTATAGGAAAATACAGGGTTTAGGGTTAGCTAAAGAAACCAAGATGAAAAAAGTGAAAGTGGAAAATGGATGAGGTATCTTTTTGGACTGTCCTTTTTAAAACCAGAGGAGGTTGGAGAATGCTTCTCTTTGGATTTGGCTGAATTTCAGCCAAATCCTATGCATAAAGCTGCTGTAGATTTAGCGGATTATTTAGTAGACAATTGTATTAGTGAAAATTCTCTGTTTACACCAACACTTTGGGATGAGGCTGTTGTAACTACAGAAAATTCAACAAATGCATGCGAATCTTTTTACTCGAGATTTAATTCAAATTTCTATTCGATGCACCCTTCGTTATATTTATTTGTATACGTTTTAAACAATGTTCAAACGGATACTTCGTTATATTTATTTGTAAGCGTTTTAAACAATTTTCAAACAGATACTTATATTCGTATTCAAAGCATTAAGGAGCCTTAGACGAAGATTAAATAAGTATGTTAAGTTCTAAAATGTTACAATACAATAACGGCTTATTAAAACGAATAGATTTTGTAAGATTTGCGTCATGTTTTCATAAAGTGTAAATATTGTAAATATTCTTTCTTAATTGTGCAATAATGAGCGTAATGATGTCATTAATAATTATTCAGAAGTCTTGGTCCTCAATTCGTATCACATTTCCAGGTACATAAATAAATCCCTACTTATAATTTTATTTTGGTCCTCAATTCGTGTCTGCCTAACCAGACACACATTTCGATGAATGGTAGGTTACATTGCTTTAAGGTTAGCAAAATTGCATTAGGAATTTTTTTAGAACTTTCGTTTTATTGAAACTATTTTCAAATTTTGGTATGAATTGGTGCTGTTTGAAAAAATTACAGTCTATTTTCTCTTCAATGACTGGCCTATGTGAAATAATAAAATCTGATGTTTACGTCATTAAACTTGTAGTATTTTATCCTAATAAAATAAAAACCCTTTGTTATAATAAACACATAGATCATAAATTTTAGTTGCCCCATTTCTATCGTCGTGTATCCACATTCATTTTATGGCATCGTATTAACAATCAAAGAAATACGGTGACCAATAATGCATTTTGCGTGTATCTAATTGATTCAAACCTTTCAAATACGTTTTGCACTGTTTGTATCTGTAATTAAATCTCTTTATGACGTTGTAAACTTCATGCTGGTCCATAAGCAATAGTAGAATGACCAAATAATTGTCCTACCTCTAAACGCGGTGATTAAGTAGGAAATTGAAATGTGGGACCACGTTTCCAGTTTAAATTTTAATGAACAATTACATTCTGAATCATTTTGTCATGTACTCTACATAACATTTTGCATGCGTATTACGTAATGTCATAATTATAGCTTTAAGAGCAACACAATAATTATCTCTTTTAATACTTTTAATATCCAAGATCTGTATTTTTTAAGCGGCGCTTTTATGTATATCTAAATTAAATTTTATTAGAATAGCTTTTGCATGTTCATAAATATGAATGTTTTGAAAAGTTTCATAGTCAAAACTTTGCTTGTTTTAATTGGCGAGCGGCAGCAACCCCTAAAATAAAGTTATACCGACCTAGGAACAAACAACGAACAAAAGGTATCGATACTTTACTCATGTGTAAAATGGGAAAAAAAGTATCGTTCTCATAAAAGTATTGAAAGAAATGTATCGATACCCGTAAATATCGATACTTACACTTTCCAATGTTAACATAGAGATAGGGATAAGCGACAGTTGACAGCAAGATGGTGTATAAGAGAATATCAAAACTGACAAATTTGTATTGTCAAATGTGAAAATTATCAAATTAGTAACGTCAAATGTTAAAATTTTAGTGTCAAATGTAAAAAATTGATATTGTATGTGAAAATGTAAAAAAAAAGTGTGAGGTGTCAAGGGACACCCAGATGGAACGAAGTTCCTTTCGATTAATTAGTGAAGGAATTAGTAATTTGAAAACACAACAGAGTGTTTATACATACATAAGCATTTATTATTGTCTGTATAAAATCTCTACTTACCTAAGAGTTCGTTTCTTTTAACAAAAGTGTCCATTTATACAATACCAGAGCTTTAGATAACACATCTTTTTAGAATTACTTTTTATAATTTAAAACAGGAATTAACAATTCAATACAAAATTTTAAAATTAAAATATTTGACAGTAATTGACAGTTAAGGTGATTTGACGTAGGTACCTAAATAGTCAAGTTACGAACTATTTTTAAAATGTTTATGAATTTATTAATTTATAAAAACAGGATGAAATAAAATGTAATACTATTATAGTTAATTATTATTTTTTCTACAGTATTTTCTTTTTAATGTACATTTTCTTTTAATTTAAAATAGTGTCTTTTTAATTGTAATATATCTATCTATGAGAGAGAGAGGGAGAGAGAGTTATTTATTTTTTGGTCTGTAAGAGAGAGAAACATGCGTGTGTCGTGTCATAGTGTCGTGACAACTTTTGGTATGAATTTTTTTTGGCTAGCTCCTAGCGTCAGTCGTAACTGTTCGTAACGCGCGAAAGGGAACTTCGTTCCAATAATATTTGCAGTGTCAAATATCCAAAAAACAGTACTCATATGAGTAAAAGTATCGAATGAAAAGTATCGAGTACAAAAGTATCGGTATTGACACCAAAAGTATCGATACTTTTTCCGTGTCTGTATAACCTACCACGACCATCAACTGTTAATTGAATGTCCAATTTTAGTCATTCTTTATGTTTTTGAGTTCGCAGAATCCGCATATAAATTTTTATCCAGCATTGGTGGAACATGTTCAAAAATCAAATTTTATGCAAAAATGCGAAAAATAAATTATTATGATTTTTGAACCTTTGACGTTTTTAATATCCAATATTTATAATTTGATACTTTTATATATTTGCCTTTGTATTATTTTTTAAATAATAAAAATATTCGATACTAGTCGCGATATCTATTATCAGGGATAGCATTCGATAGGTACATCTTTAATTGATGTTCTGTCAAAATTTTATTACAATTGAACCACTTCTTGACTAGTTATCGTGCTCAAAGTGACAGTAACTTTTTAACATAGGTTGAAAAAGAACAATATTAAGTTCTATCTGAAACTTTGTAATCCATTTACCAAAACTCATCAAGTGATGATGTATATCTTGTAGTAGAGTCCACGAGTGGTTTACACGGTTTAAAAAAGGGCATGACTCGCTGGAAAAGGCTAACATGTTGTCCAGCCGAAATTTGTGAATACGCAAGAAACTGTCGATTTTTTTTTATTAAAAATTAACCAAAATCTTCATTTAATAAAATTAAATATCTCTAAGGATTGATCTATCGCATTTTGAACGGGAAATTGGGCATGAGAAAGGTGTGTTTACGGTTTGTTCCGCACAAGCTCACGCGTGACCAAAATATTTTAACAATTTAATATTCGAGATGCCAAGAAATATAAAAAATAATTGTACAACATTCCGATTGGTGACGCACCCAAGCTAACCGAATACACAGCCATCTGGAAAATGTCATGTCAAGTGAGGACAATGTTGATTTGTTTTTACGATTTGAAGAGGATTATTAACAAAGAAGTCATTCTACCGGGCCACCAGGTTTTTTACAAAAACTCTGGATGCAACGGTTCATTCAGGAACAATACGTACCTAAAAACTAATTGCATATTTAAATATTTTTAAAATAAAGTTACTTTTATTGATTAAATAATTATTTCCATTCGTTTTCATTAATCGTTTGCAAAAAATCAGTAAAAAATTTAAAAAAAAAATATAACATGAACCGCTTGGTTTTGTTAGTTAGTTAGTTAGTTTAATATAGTATTAACATATCGTAATTATTGTAATACGATTTAATGTTTGAAAGATTTGTCTACCAGGTTTTAAAAATAACTGTATTTATTATTTTAAACTAAATAAACATTTCATAGATTTTTAAAATATATACTCTGTATAAAACGGTATCAGTAAAAACGTATAAACGCGAAAATTCGTAAAATTTTTAAAAATTTAAGAGAAGCCCGAAAAACGTTAAAATCAGCAATAAATCCTAAAAAATTCTTAAATTGCCCTTAAAATATGTAAAAAAATTAAAAATTCAAAAAACTGTTAAATATCTTAAAAAATAAGGTAAATTTAAAAAGAAAAATTAAAAATTAAACCAATTTCAAAATTTAAGAAAAGCTGGAAAAATGTTGAAATGAGCGCAAAATGATTAGATTAGATAAACCTTAAAAAATCGTTAAAAAATGGAAAATTGTAAAAAACACGAATACGTCGTGAGAAATTATAGCAGTCCAAAAAAAAACTGATAATTCAGAAAAAAATTTGAAAATCGTAAAAAATACGAGAAACTTAAAAAAATATTAAAAATTTTAAAAAAGTGAAAGGAAATTAAAAATAGCAAAAAATATCAAAAAATTAATTAAACATTAAAAAAATTGTTAAAAATGAAAAAATCGTGAAAACAAGAAACCCTGTGAAATAAAATGAAAAATAAAAAAATATGTGGAAAAGCTTGAAAAATACGAAAAACTTAAAAAAACATATTAAAATATAATAAATGTTAATAAAAAGTTAAAATGAGCAATAAAATCTGAAAAAAATAGTTAAAAATTAAAAAACTGATCAAAATAGAAAAAATTGTGAAAAACAGGAAAACGTCGTAAGAAACAGTAAGAGTCCAAAAAAAATTGAAGATTCAAGAAAACTGTTGAAAATCGTGGAAAATACCAGAAGTTTAAAAAAATCGGTAAAAATTCAACAAATATTTTAACAAATGTCGAATTTAGCAAAAAAAAACTCAAAAAGTTCGTTGAATTTTAAAAAAATCTTTAAATTTTAAAAATGGGTTAAAATGTCGGAATTATTGAGATTTTTGTTTTTTTTTCTGGAAGTTTTGAAATTTGTGTGTTGTGCATTTTAAAAACCCGAAAATAATATCGAAACGCCTTAAAAGTTTTTACTAATTTAGGATATTTTTGAGTTTTTGAAATCGATTTAAAAATGGCAAAGTTTTGAAAATTTAAAGTTGCATATTTTGGTAACCATAAAATATATTAAAATGCCGTTTTTTTAAATTTAATTTGAGAGTTTTTACTGATTTAGGAAGTTTTTGAAATCGGTTCAGAAATAAATAAATTATTGACATTTTTCGATTTGTTTAAAACTTTTCAAAATTTTGCATTTTGGAAACCAAAGATAACATTAAAATGTTGTTTTTTTAATGTTATTTTGGAACTTTTTATTGATTTAAGAAATTTTTGGATTTTTAAAATCGGTTGAAAAATGTCGGAGTTATCGAGTTTGGAAACCAATCAAAAATATTAAAAAAATGTTAAAAAATAGAAAAATTACTTAATCAATCCATCATTTGTACAAAAATACTAAAGTTTTATAAGATCAGCATTTAATTAAAAGATACTTTATTAATCCATATACCTCTTTATATATAAAATAGCCTAAGTAAGTTTAGAAATATACACAAATGGGTCTAAAAACTCACTTAAACCTCTCAAATTTTTAATAAAAAAAAACTTCTAAAATCCTTTCAAGGAAACTTTTTTTAAAAACTATACATTCCTTTTGGTCCGTAGTCCTCGTAAGTAAAAGCAGACAACATTTTTGAAATTCACATTCGCTTATTATTCTATGAACCAAATTCCTTCCAAATATTTCATTCTTCTTTAAAGATATCAGAATAAAAATGTTAAAAGAAACTCTGGTAAAAGAATATTTTCTTAAAACATTATGAAAACAAAATTTTTATTATTAAGGGCACTCAATCTTATAATTATATATATATATATATATATATATAATATATATATATATATATATATATATATATATTATAACATATATGAAAATGTAAATGTATATTATTAATTGTTTATAATTTTGTGTTGTTTATCTGATTATATGTTATATTTAAAATGATGTAAATTTAAAATAATTATATTTTACTTTAAAATTTGATGTGAATTGAATTATTGTTTATAATTTTTTTTATCAACGACTCTATCTCAGGGCAGAATTCAATGTTTTATTTTATTAATTTGATATTGTCTTGAAATTATATGCATAATAACTATTATGTACCAAATGATACCTATGGATGTTTAAATTAAAAAGAAGAAGATCTGTAACCTATCTTCTCGTCAATGTGAGATTCTATGATTACTAATTATGTGAGTAAAATGATATGAAAAGATTAATAAATGGTGGTATTATACATATCAAAAAATTCTTAAAACTAATAAAATATGTGAATAGAGTAAAAGTGAAAATGAGGAAATTAATTGTTCATCCAATTATATATAGAAAACACAAGAAAGTTCTTTATTAAGGTGAATCGTGCAATATTAATACCGTGACTCCAGGATCTATGAATTCTCTCAGCTAGTCTGCTACAGGATTATCAAAAGAAACCATAAACTCGTTCAAGAAAAAGGTCTTCTAACTGCTTAATGAACTCTGCAACGCTGGTATGTACTTATTCCTTCTTTCTATTTAACACGTACTTGGAAATTCAAGATTACATTCATAGCACCATTTGCTATCATGTTCTCATCTTCTGATTTCTTTTATTTATATAAATATTAACTTTCTGCTTACCAATATACTTTAGTTTTCTTCTTACAGACGTTTATAATAATATTCAATTACTCAAGACTGATTTATATTGAAATTTTTTAATAAAAATCGTAAAAAATTACAAGAGCAAATTTAACACGTCTTTCCTCTTTCTGAACAAAAAACAAGAGAGAGCCGTTTTTAATCAACAACTTACAAAACAAAAATAACAAAAAACAACTATCCTAACAATTCTTATTAGTATCTATCTGATGCCTACTTGATAATAATTTAATTTATGACATCCGTGCACTTGATTAATTTCTATTTACAATTTATCTTATACCTAGGATTCTTATACAAATTTATGTTTTTTATCTATTACTATTAATATTAAAACTTTTCATTTCATTCTTTTAATAAATTTTTTCATTTAAAATTTAAACCATAATAATAGCTTTTTTATAATTTTGACAAGTAAAGTGACATTTTTCAAAACTGCTGTCAGTTTTGAAAGTCATTACTTTTCATAACTAGTTTTGAAAAGTAAAACTTTACGTAACTAGTTTTGAAAAGTTCATTTCAAAACAAGTTACGAAAAATATAAAGCAAATGTAAACAACTAAGAACTATTTTATACTAACTTTATTAAAGAAATATTTAAAAGCAGACATTTTTAAACAAAAAATTAAATAATAATACTTAATATTTAAGTCAGAAACTTACCTTTTAATTATATCTGTATTAAATAGAATTGTCATTAGAAAGGTGTCAATGCAAAATAAACACGAGAACTAGATGTATTGTTTTTACTTATTATTAGATAATTATGATTTTTATTAGTTATGGAATTTCGTCAAAATTATAAAAAATCTTGTACGGAACTCGTTATAAAACGCCATTTTGTTTAACTCGTGTTCATTTGCAGCACTCGCTACGCTCTTGCTGCAACATCACACTCGTTAAACAAAATTGGACTTTTCATAACTCGTTACGTAAATAACTATTAAATACTCATATGCATTAGTTAATACAGCATATAATTCTACATTTAATTTATATTTGAACTTATTCTTTGCATAAAAAAAAATATTATTTCTAGCATACTAAAACTAAGGAACTTGAAGAAAATTAATACTATTTATATACAACCTAAACTTTGTATTCTGCCCAGGATCAAGAATATTCCTTTTTAACTTCCCGCTAAAAAAAATTAAAAATTTTTTTAAAATCGGGAAGTTATTGGTTTCACCCCGTTTTTCGAAAATCGAGTTTTCATCGGATCTTAACGTTTTGAGGCCTTAGGAACCTCCCCTGACTATTTTTACGAGGGTGTCTGTATGTCTGTATGTACGTGTGGATGTGTGTGTGTGTGTGTGGATGTATGTAAACCTCTTATAACTTTTGAACGGCTTGACTGATCGGAATAACTTAGATTCCCTGTAAGTTTGAACCGATTCGAGCCGGTAGATTTCGAGAAATTTCAAAATAACCGAAAAAAACAATTGGTAAAAATGATGTTTTTTGGGCATATCTTTTTGGCTATTGCATCGATCAATTTCATAACCTAATCAGCTCTCAAGCTTATAAAGCCACGTCGATTGCCGTTTTGCAAATTAAAATCGGTTAATTCGTTCGTGAGATATCGTTGTCGAAAAATTTCAAAAAAAGTGTTTTTTTTTCAATAACTTAGAGATTTTTTGACTAACCGATTTTGCACTCCCGGTAACGTTTTTAGGTCTCAAAAAACTGCGTCGAATGGCATCTTGAACATCAAAATCGAATAAGAAGTTAAAAAGTTATGGCTTTTCAAACATTTCAAAAAAAGTCAAGAACGTCAAAATACGTCACGTTACTATAGCTTTGCGGTTAAAACTAGCGGGAAGTTGCAAGGATGGCCTTTAAGGTCAACCTCTTTTCGAATTTTTTTTAATGAATTTATTAATAACTTAATTTGATCTGTTCTTTAATTTATAACATATAATAGGATAATATCACAATATATATATATATATATATATATATATATATAGTGATTAGCTGTTGTCTGCGACTACGTCTCCGTGGTTTTTAAGTTGTTAAAAGCAAATTATTTTTATATTTCAGTCACTTAAAAATTCGAAAAGAGGTTGACCGTAAAGGCCATCCTTGCAACTTCCCGCTAATTTTAATCGCAAAGCTATTTTGACGTTTTTGAGTTTTTTTTTTAATGTTCAAGACGGCATTCGACGCAGTTTTTTAAGACATAAAAATGTTATTTGAAGTGCAAAATCAATTAGTAAAAAAATCTCAAAAATTAAAAAAAAAAACAATTTTTTGAAATTTTTCGACAACGATATCTCACGAACGAATCAACCGATTTTAATTTGCAAAACGGCATTCGACGTGGTTTTTTAAGTTTAAGAGCTGATTAGATTTTGAAATTGATCGATGTAATAGCAAAAAAGATATGCCCAAAAAACATCATTTTTACCAATTGTTTTTTTCGGTTATTTTGAAATTTCTCGAAATCTACCGGCGCGAATCGGTTCAAACTTACAGGGTATCTAAGTTAGATTTGTAATGCTTTTTATTTCATTCCGATCGGTCAAGCCGTTCAAAAGTTATAAAAGGTTTACATACATCCACACACACACACACATCCACACGTACATACAGACATACAGACACCCTCGTAAAAATAGTCAGGGGAGGTTCCTAAGACCTCAAAACGTTGAAATCCGATGAAAACTCGATTTTCGAAAAACGGGGTGAAACCAATAACTTCCCGATTTTAAAAAAAATTTTAATTTTTTTTAGCGGGAAGTTAAAAAAAAAGTTATAAATAAGTAAGAAGATTTTTAATATTTCATCAAGAAAATTTGGAAATCGATATTTTGAAAACTAAAAAGGGTATCAAAGCATAGTTTTTTGCGTTTAAGTAGAAATTTTGAATTCTTTTAGAAACAATTTGAAATTTGAAAAAATTCTATAAATGAGTAAGATATGAAGATTTTTAATAAATCATCATTTCTCGAAAATCGTGATATCAATAAAATTTGAATTTCAACCCCGAAAATAACACCGTTTAAGTCAGCACCTTTGTCCTAATAAGTACTCGCATGCAAAATTTGAAATTCGTAGCACTTTGTAGTTTCTGAGATTTTGTGATAAATGAGTTAGTGAGTGAGTGATTTCGCGTTTATTGATTAAGAAGCTGAATATAGATTCAAAATATCGTTGGAAAATAGAAATATCGTGAAAAACAAAAAAATAAAAAAAAAAACATAATACCGCAAAAATGTTGAATATTATAAAAAATTCAAAACACTTTAAAAAATATCATTAAAAAAATGTAAAAATTCGAAAAAATATCTCGAGAAATTCCAAAAAATTCCAAAAAATTGGAATTTCAGAAAAAATGTTGAAAATCGTAAAAAATGTGAGAAGATAAAAAAAGTAAAAATTTAACAAATGTTCTTAAAAATCTAAAAATTATCGAATTGGGCAAAAAAAATTCAAATAGTTTGTTGAAAGTTAAAGAATCGTTAAAAACTGAAAAAATCGTGAAAAACAGGAAAACGTCGTGAGAAATTGTAACAGTACAAAAAAATTTAAAAATTCCAGGTAAATGTAGTAAATCGAGAAAAATAGAAGACGCTTAAAAAACAGTTAAAATTCAACAAATTCTTTAAAAAATGGCAAAAATGTTGAATTTAGCAAAATAAATCGCAAAAAGTTTGTTGAAAGTTAAAAAATCGGTAAAAACTGGAAAAACCTTAAAAAACTGAAAACATCGTGAGTAGTTGTAAAAGTCCATAAAAAAATTGATAATACAGGAAAATGTTGAAAATCGTAAAAGATACTTAAAAAAATATCGTTAAAAGTTCAAAAATTTTTAAAACAATGTAAAAAAAACTCAAAAAATTGTTTAAACCTTAAAAAATCGTTAAAACATGGAAAAATCGTAAAAGACAAAAAAACGTCCTGAGAAATTGTAAAAGCCAAGAAAAAAATTAAAAATGCAAGAAAAATGTGGAATATCGTGAACAATACGACAAAAAAATCATTAAAAATTCAACAAATTTTAAAAAACTGGTAAAAAGTTAATATTAGCAAAAAATTTCAGAAATTTAGTTTAACATTAGAAAATTGTTAAAAATTGAAAAATCTTGTAAAAGCTAAAAAAAATTGATAATTTAGAAAAAAATCTTAAAAATCGTAAAAACACCGAAAAGCTTAAAAAAACAGTAAAAATCCAACAGATTATATAAAACGAGAAAAGTTAAAATTAGCAAAAAAATCTGAAATAATTAGCTCAAAATCAAAAACGAAAAATCGCAACACACAGGAAAATACAAGAAAAATGTTGAAAATCATAAAAATACACAAAATTTGAAAAAATATCAATAAAAGTTCAACGAATTTAAAAAAATCGAAAAATTGGTCGAATCTTAAAGAATCATTGAAAAATGAAAAAGTCGTAAAATACAGGAAAACGTCATGAGGAATTGTAAAATTCCAATTAAAATTGAAAATTCAGAAAAAATGTTTAAAATCGGTTAAAAAATGTTGGAGTTATCGAGATTTTGTTTTTTTGGTAGGTTTCAAAATTTGGTTAAAAAATCGGTTAAAAAATGTTGGAGTTATAGAGATTTTATTTTTTTGGTAGGTTTCAAAATTTGGTGTTGTGTATTTTAAAAACTGAAAAAAATATCAAAATGCGTTTTTTTTTAAATGTTAATAAAAGTTTTTACTAATTTAGGAAGTTTTTGAGTTTTTGAAATCGGTTTAAAAATGACGAAGTTGAAGACATTTTTCGATTTGTTTGAAAGCTTTCAAAATTTTGAGTTGCGTATTTTGGTAACCAAAAAAGATCTTAAAATGCCGTTTTTTTAGTTTAATTTGGGAAATTTTCACTGATTTAGGAAGTTTATGAATTTTTAAAATCGGTTAAAAAATGTCGGAGTTTTCGAGATTGAAAACCAATGAAGAATATTTAAAAAAATGTTTAGTAATATACACAAATGTGTCTGAAAACTCACTTAAACCTCTGTCAAAAAAGAAGTTCTAAATTCCATATAAGGAAACTTTTTATAAGAACTATACGCTCCTTTTGATCCGTACTCCTCGTAAGTAAAAACAAGCTACATTTTTGAAATTCGCATTCGCTTATTATTCTATGAACCAAATTTCACCTAAATATTTCATTCTCTTTTAGAGATATCAGAATAAAACTGTTGAAAGAAACGCTGGTAAAAGAATATTTTCTTGAAACGTTATAAAAACAGAACTTTTATTATTAAAGGCACTCAATTTTATAAGTTTCGTATTGTCACAATATGTAAAAACTACGAGATTCGAATAAAATGTTATTAAAAAATGTCAACCAACTTGAAAAAAATCATCAAAAAAATCAATTGTATTTTATACTGGAATCGCGCAATTAATCAACAAAATGGTGTATACTCTATCTATCCATTAGGTTTCACATTTATTAATTAAATAATTAAAATATCATTTACCTTAGTGACAAAATCCTGCTGATAAATGTAGAGATATAAATAATTATATTGATGTGAGCAAAGGCACTAATTGAAGATTAACCACAGGGAGGTTAGAGAGAGACAAACTCTGGAGTGAGCTGAACGCATGGGGGTGGTGGAGGTGGAGGCAATTCCGTTACTAAAGGGGTAGCCACAACACCAGCTGTAGCATCAGGAAGAGACAACGTCGAACTACCTCCAGCTGTGACTCTGGGACCCATGTTGTCATATTGTGGAATAGCATATGGCCTCCTCGGCAACGTCGCCATACCATGGTAAATCGGTTTGGGTCTATGAGGTAGATCCAGTAAATCGGGACACCTGGATACATCTATCGAAGGATCCCGACTTACCGATACTGAGATAAAAATATTTCCGTAAGCTCCGGCAGGTAGAGTACTACTAGAAAATTCGGGAGGAGGAGGATACACCGCTAAAGGAGGTAACGGCGGTTCCCTCTCTATTGTAATATGGACCGGTGGATCCATCAGATCAAGTTGCTCCGGTCCTAAAGCTTCACAGCTACCAGTCCCCCTATCAGTCGTCGTAGCAATACTAACATCGAGCAGCTTCTTTTCTTGGTCCGTGAAGCTGACACTTGCTTTCATGTTTCGTCGTTGAACAGAGTGTCTGTTCCTAACACAACACACTGCTATCACTGTTATCACAGCTGAGAATCCTACAGCTATCGTCACTATCACTAAACCCCACCACACAATTTTCGTGTCTGATTTACTGAGAGTCGTTGCAGTAACGACTTCCGGAAGCACTAAACTTACATTGACGGAAGTCGAGTCCAAGATATTTTTTGCAACGCACGTGTATCGACCCACATCGGCATCACTAACATTGTAAATACTTATATTGGCCCACTTATCCAGTAATCCTTCTTCTGCTTCCACGACTAACCAAGTATGATTAATGGGATTTCCTTCGTATAGCCAGGAAACTTGAGGTTCGGGATCGCCTATTATGTGACAACCGAAGCTTACATTACCACCAGCCTCGGCTTGTACCTGTTGCTGGGGATAAGCAAAAACTAAAGGCGGACAGGCGAACTCATCTGAAGGAACATCTTCCCATAATCGTTCACTTAAAGCTTCCGGTTTACTGCATATTAATGAAACTGAATGCAGTTTACTAGCTAAAAACCAGTCTCTGAATCCTCGTAAATCACAATCACAACGCCAAGGATTTCCGTCTAAAGCGAGCGTTTTTAAATGAGCAAAATTCATAAAAGTTGCCTCCGAAAGGTTTTTAAGCAGATTATATTTCAAGTTGAGCGTTTCTAGAGCTGTCAAATGAACAAACGCTTCTCTGTGTATAACTTCTAAGTGGCAACTTTCCAACTCCAAAGTCCGTAGATGAGGTAACAGTGGAAACTGAGCTCGAGCGAGTTGCTTAAGAGGATTACCGTTGAGGTAAATTTCGCGCAACCGTTCATTGCCGTGGAAAGTTTCCGGGTGCAGGTTTGTAATTTCATTATAAGATAAATCTACTTCGACGAGGATAATTAAGTCCACAAATGCGTCGCGGTGTACTTCAGTCAGTCGAGCCCGTGACAAATAAATGCGTTGTAGATTCATTAGACCAACCGATTTAAAAGCCGCTTTAGGTAATTGCGTAAGAAAGTTATCCGAAAGATCTAACACTTGCATTCCTTCGTCTAAAGTACCAGGTATTCCAGTAAATCCCGCCTTTTTGCACTGGGCTGTTTTTTTTCCCGAACTCCAGGTGCACCGACAGGGACTTGGACAATCCGTCCAGTCCGGTGCCGCTAGGGCCAGCGCCACTGTAAACACTAACAGGGAAATGGTTGCCATTCCTCGTCATCTTGCGAATAAACGCTCATCCAAGCACTGCATCTTGTGCCAAGTTTATGTCACTAATAATTCACTATAAAAGTTCTTAAAGTTTACACTTAAATTCTGAAAGTGTTTCACAAGACATGGAAGTATATGTCGGTAACTTCGCCGACGCGCCTCCGGCTATTTTTACTAGACGGGTTAGAGAACTTGGAAGTTAAAAATCGGTCGCGAAATACGTAACGTGGTCGGAAGCGCGAAAGCGCCGACAGCGTCGCCGTGTGACCGCTCCGTGTATCAGTTCACCGCACTATGATGTTGGTCCGCAGCTTAGTGGGTCGAGGCGCCTCTAGTTGTTGCGTCGGCGTGTATTCAGGATGCGCCGCCCAGCCCTATGCAGCAAAGAACCTGCTGCTTCTATCGCCTCTTGCCGATTAATGTTCTGATTTTCGCCGGATTTATAACTGATTCGATATTATTTTTCATGATTTGTGGGAACGCTCGATATTTTGTGGTCGAAAACTTCATTTGCTGGAACGAAGGGGATGAATGGAACGCCCTTAAGTCTTATCAAGAGAAATTGCTAGTCTTCTACCTTATAATCGAAATATAATGAATTTTAATTTTAAACTTGTCTTCACTGCTTAGTCAAAGAGCTATTAATACTCAGGGTATCACCTTAATTTTAAACTGAAACTTATAAAAACTTTCTAAAGAGAATTTGTAAAGAAAGTAAGACTTCTTGAATAAGAACCGCAGTTCTGTCAAGTTTAAATGTTCTTTAAAAGTTACTGGAATGATATTTTATTTCTTGTCGTCGTACTTTGAATTTGTTAATTGTAACTACTTTAAGATGTTCAGAATATCCGTTCTTTTAATAATGAATAACATATTCTCTATTTACCTGCTTTTCTTAGTTTTGATATTCTGTTTAATTAACTCATTTCAAGCTTGAATGTATATATTTATAAAATATATTTTAGTTTTCTACTTATTTATATCCTTATTAATATTTGTACATATTTTCTAGACTCAAATACCTAATTGCACACTGAAAAAAATGTTTTCATATCACATGCATTGAAACAGCTAGTTTTGATCCCTGTTTTGGCAGTCGAAACAAGACAATTTCAGACCAATGCAAATGTCATTATTTCAAGTCTGTGAGAATGTTTCTGACTGACAGTTGCATTGGTCTGAAATAGTCTTACTTCGACTGGCTACAGAGATCAAAACTCGCTGTTTCAATGCATGTGATATGAAAAATATAGTGTGTGGCACGGGATGAAACAAAGACGATTTCTGACCGGGCGATGACAGCCCTCGCTTCGCTCGTGCAGTTAACTCTCATCCTAGTCAGAAATCGTTTAAACCCTTGCCACACAATATACTATTAAATCCTTTAAAATTTTATGTTAATTAGGATATTGATTATGTACTATTGAAAGGAACTCCGGGGGTGCGTTATGATTGAATATGTTCAATTGAACACAAAATATGAAAAAGTGCTACCATTTTAAGCCTTGCGTTTTTTTTATTAATTTTTTTCAGATATTTTTATGAAAAATACCTTTTCTTAACTGTGCCATTTCGATTGGAAAATCTTTTTATTGGAGTGTATGCACAAAAAGTGCATAGTTTTCAAACAATTTTAAAACAATGGCAAAGTGGATGTTTTCACATAGCTTTCAAAGAAGGTAAAGGTAAAAATGGTAGCACTCCGCGGTTTGTTGATATTTTGGAGTCAATTGAACATATTCAAACATAAAACCTCTTTAACGCTGGAGCTCCTTTCAACCTTGTTATTTTTGAAATAATAAATAGCCTAGATTCATGATATTTCTTTAGAGTAATTGATATTTGACTTCCATTTTCCAGTTGGAGCGGATAAATCAAACAACATTTTTCCTGAAGATTTGTTTTAGAGTGACTTATCTACATTCTTTTGCACACGGATCATTTTTTCTGAAGTCAGTTTCAACCAGACAGGACTGTCATCCAGATTCGCAATATTGTGTTTTTGTACCCAGAGTTTAACGAATATTTTTCATCTACACTGAGTTAGTTGGACCAAGGATAACTTTTTTGAGAAGGACTTTAGACAGACGGTATCAACATAGTACTCTTCTACCCCATTTTCTATATATCCAGTGTTCGTTATTTACCCAGTGGACGATTTTCATTTGGGTATCGTCAAAACCGTTTATTTTTAATATATAAAACTCAAAGGTGACTGACTGACTGACTGATATAGTGATCTATCAACGCAGAGCCCAAACCGCTGGAGGGATGGGGCTGAAATTTGGCATGCAGGTAGATGTTATAACGTAGGCATCCGCTAAGAAAGGATTTTGATTAATTCCACCCCCAACGGGATAAAATAGGGGATGAAAGTTTGTATAATCTATCAACGCACAGCTCAAACCGCTGGACGGATGGGGCTGAAATTTGGCATGCAGGTAGATGTTATGACGTAGGCATCCGCTAAGAAATGATTTTGATTAATTCCACCCCCAAGGGCATAAAATAGGGGATGAAAGTTTGTATGAAACTTTGTCAATTTTAAACCGTTTGGGCTAAAACTTTGCATGCATATAGTTACTACGACGAAGGCATCCCATAAGAAAGGATTTTGATTAATTCCACCCCTAAGGGGATAAAATAGGAGATGAAAGTTTTTATGAAACTCTGTCAATTTTAAACCAATCGGGCTAAGATTTTGCATGCAGATAGTTACACGTAGGCATCCCTTAAGAACGGATTTTGATTAATTCCATCTCTAAGGAGATAAAATAGGGGATGAAAGTTTGTATGAAACTTTGTCAATTTTAAACCGATCGGGCTGAGATTTTGCATGCATATAGCTACTATAACGTAGGCATCCCTTAAGAAAGAATTTTAATAATTTCCAACCCTAAGGGGATAAAAAAGGGAATGAAAGTTTGTATGAAACTTTGTCAATTTTTAACCGATCGGGCTGAGATTTTGCATGAATGTAGCTACTATGACGTAGGCATCCCTTAAGAAAGGATTTTGATAATTTCCACCCATAAGGGGATAAAATAGGGGATGAAAGTTGGTATGAAACTGTGTCAGTTTTAAACCGATCGGGCTGAGATTTTGCATGCATATA
This sequence comes from Altica lythri, assembly GCA_964028335.1. Lineage (NCBI taxonomy): Eukaryota > Metazoa > Arthropoda > Insecta > Coleoptera > Chrysomelidae > Altica > Altica lythri. Next base: position 31,060,525 of record OZ034806.1, on the reverse strand, counting down.
GCTACTATGACTTAGGCATCCCCTAAGAAAGGATTTTGATAAACTCTACCCCTAAGGGATAAAATAGGGATGAAAGTTTGTATGAAACTTTGTCAATTTCAAACCGATCGGGCTAAGATTTTGCATGCATGCATGCAAGTTTTTAAAGTCTTAAAAAAATAATAGTCTAATACCACTCGCGCTTTACTGAGCGGGGTGTGTGGAGCGGTGAGACGGTAGCACGCTGCTGCTGGCCGACATGAAATTGTCGATAGACACGAAGAGTCCTGAAAATTCGAGAATAAATTTGTTTTATTACGTAGTGGTGTACTAAGAAATTACTTTTTTAAATTCCATCCCTAAGGATTTAAAATAGGGGTTGCAAATTTGTATGAAACTCGGTGGCAAAAAACTAAAGTCCACGCGGATGAAGTCACGGGCGGCCGCTAGTTTTTAACATAAAAACAATTCTAGAAAAAGGAAAAAAATTAGGATGCCATTTAACCCTTTTTGCCCCAAAATGAAAATATCTCCTTCTAAATGGATAATAATAGAATTGGAATCAAGCATTGTTGGTAAGTTGAAGAGAATAATAAAAAAAAATTATTTGCAAAAAAGTAAAAATATTTAATGGTAAAAGTATCGTTATTTAGGCAAGGTTAAACAGCATCGTAATTGTTATTTTTTTTTCTAAAATTAATATTTAGTTAAAAACGAAATGACTCCATATTCAAGAAGCTGTTTGAATCAAATACCGTTTTTTAACCACAAGATTCGGATGTTTTTTAAATTAAAGATATAGTTATAAAGCTAATACTTTGATTCTTTAGAGTTACATACGTCCCGTTTTTAACGGGACAGTCCATTTATGCGACCACTTGTCCCGTTGTCCCCAAGCAAAAACTGATCTGAGACGCATTTTCTAAAACATTGAAAAATTTAAAATATTGGACACGCCGGAAATGATCGTTGAGAGGTGCGAAACCGCATCGTCCACTGATGGGAAATTCTCACCCGTGCGCGGCCCTTGTTATCAACTATACCTCGATAGGCAATGTCACTGACGTCATTGTGACGTATATGCAAGAGGAACCAATGTGAGGTTTGAATGAATCGTAGTTGACAGGTTTAACTTAAAAAGACCAACTATCTTTGTCTTATTAACGCACAATAGAAAGAGATAATTTTAAGACAAACGGCAAGCGGTGTTAACGTAGTTCATTATGTTCTCCAGTCTTGCCATTTTCTAAAAAATATCTCTTTCTGTTGCGCGTGAATAAGAAAAAGATAGTAAGTTTTTCTTATGGCAACTAGCATTTATTCGAACCTCGCATTGGTTTCACCTGCATTTACGTCACAATGACGTCAGTGACATGCAATTGCATATCGAGGTATAACCGATGGAAAAGAGAGGGCAACATACATGTAGACTTTTCGCTATTCCTTTAGATTACGAAACCATAATTGTAAAAAAAATATTTTTTTTTATTTATACGGTTCGAGTAGAAGCTCTAAATCAATGCATTGAAATTAGAACTTAATGCTGGGCTACAATAAAACTGGCTGTCTTGTGCTTGTGTTTGCTTTGGAGATAGTTTTGAAAATGGTCCAGTCGTTACAGGACCATTTTTGAGCATTGAGAAATGTCTTAAATTATTAAAAGACTTTTTGATGATCCTACGTTTGAATATTGGTTTTATTTTACACCCTTAGTTAGCAAGTTTTCACCAAGTTGTTTTGAAGGCTGAAGGTTAAACTTTATCGGCAATTGACGCTGCATAATTTGATCCTAAAACTAATATTGATGAAGATTTTCTGAAAAGAACAGCTTCAGAATTTTATAAAACTAGCCGTGAATATCTGACGAATGGACTTGCTTTCTTACTAAACAAATGGAGGTGTTTTATTGGGAAAATCTGAAGAGTTGTGTTTATTTTCATTGTTAACCTATCCACTGGTCCATAATGTCTGGACGTCCCATTTTGAGTTAAAAAATAACCATTTTAGTTATACGTCTAAATACTCTAAATGCTTGGTAAGTAAATAGAGTCCTGGATATTTTCCTGTTTAAATCCAAGATTATCCCTATAACGTTTTTCCTTTGTTGTATTAGATGATTTCTACCCATACCTTTAATCTAAAGTTAATTTAGAAAATTATTTTTCTATGACTTTTGACCTTATGCAACCAGAATAACACTTTCGATATGCATTTAGTTTATTTTGTTTTAAAGTTGGGAAAAATGGCATTGTTAATCTCCAGAATATTCTAAAATTGGAAATTACAGTTTCTGATTGGCTAGTCGTTTCCAAACTACTCGAAAACGTCCGATTCCTTTAAGCAAGATGCCCGAAGTAATAAATCGCGCCACTTACAATCTTCCTGTTATAAACTACGGTACTCTTGCTCACATAAGAAGATTGGCAATGGCCACTGTGTAATTTTGTTGTGCAAAAATTCCCGGCCAAGTATAGTTAAATCCGTGCTTAGCTAGTTTTAAATAAAGCAGTTGTTTAGTGAATATCGTCCTGAATCTGCTATACTACGTTATTTGTGGAGAAAGTAAATTTTTCTCGCCACGAAATTTTACGTCCCGTTGAGAAGCGACGCCATTTTGGTACTTTATATCTTTGAGAGACCAAAGAAGACCTGTTTCGTCCTGGAAACTTCTACAACATCGTTCCAGAAGAATTCCTATGGTTTGGGGGAAATATTTAATATAATATATATGTGTTCCTGTTTTGGTATGTTTGCAGTAAATAACTTTCAAGCTAGAGGCTTTAAATTGCATTTGGTTTTCGAGGTAAACTTTTATTTAAACCTATTTCAAATAAAGTTTGTGGTTTTAAGTATAATTTAAATTTAGACCATAAATAATTTTAGTTCATTTTGGTACTTTTGTCATGAAGTATCTGTCTTTATGTGTTAATTAATAGTTCATTAGGTACCTTTTTAACCAAAGTGTACAACCGCTTATCTATAATCAAAACCTGTTCATTTTCTATGTTAATTTTTTTGGGGTAGGATTTTGTTTTAAAAAATATACTTTCAGTTATATTGCTATTAAAATATTGAAGACTTTTCTTTACCTTCCCAGTAAATGTTTCCAATCAAGAATTTCATATGTGAATGATTTCAATTTTTAAGAAAAATATAAATTAAACACAAAAGTATAAGATACATTTTTAATAATTTTTGTAATGTTAAGTGTGTTCCCTTAATGTGCCTAATCTCCTAATCTAACAGATTGTTTCTAACTAGGTTTCTTATCTTTTCTCCTAACTATTTATAAAAAGATAAGTGGCGCCCGTTACCGATTTTCGTTTATTGTCAGCCAAACCTTTCCTTAATACTTGCCCAATTGCTGCCCTGATCCACGACTCGCACTCCTCCTAATCCCTGAGTGCCGTTCGCAATCTGATTACCCCTGGTGAGCCTTTAACATCCGGAAAAAGGTGGTTATACTATTTATCCCTACTTTTCTTGAATTACAGGTGAATTTTTAATCAATTTATCTGGTTGTAAATAATTTAAAACCTATACTATCTGCATGGTGACACATGGTTAAGAGCCTAGGTTTAATTATAAAGAAATATTATTTTAAAAAGATAATAGCCCATTTATATCTCAGTGATTGTCATGGCATAACTACATTCTACCTAGTGATTTCATGAAACTCCTAACAACTTTGTGTTTTCCGCAGCTAAAAGGTGAATTCTAAAGACAGATATGGAGAAGCTATAATCGTTATCAATCAAATCAAATTATACCAAAAACGACTTAAAAAGTTAAAAGAAACAAATTTCAAACTGATTTTCGCTTGTATCGCACTCTTTTATCTTGGAACGATATGTGCAGCGGATTTCGTTTTCTAGTTTTATTTGTTTCTCTGTTTAACATCCAGCAAAAACCGCCATCATATTGACATCTCACCTTAACTGATAACGAGCTTCCTTCACCTTGTTCTTCACTATAGTCTCCAAGGTTTTGAGGACAATAGAAAAGATGAGAGTGTAGGAACTGCCATTTAAGATTCATCAAGCAACCTTAATTTTGAAAATTTACCACCTCGATTTAATTTTGGTAGGTAATTCTTATTTCTCAAAAAAATTCTAAAAAACAGATTAAAATCTTTGCAAAGCAGCTATTTCACAGTCATTCAACAAAATTGTTATCCTCAATTTAGTTTCGAATTTGTGGCCATCGAAAATTCCTTCATTCAATTGAACGTCACTTTTTGCTGGAAACTTTTCTCCTAAATACCGTTTTTATTTAGAGCTTTGAAATACTGCTTTATGAGACCAAGCTTAATTTGCAAAGGTCGGAATAGATAATAAGGAGGATCAATAAATAGTATTCGTATAACATTTTTAGAACCTGGATCGAAATTTGTTCTAGCTAGCCATATGTTTTCACATAATGCTGTTCTTTCGTTTATCTCATAAACATAAGAAGCATGCATACTTCGTGAACCCTACTCAAAACTCAAGTCTGATGGACCAAAACGCACTCAGGATTCGAACTCAGGGCATCGAAAAACAAAAAAAGTTGGTCTGGTCAGAAGTACTTTTTTTATGTGACGCTGTTCTCTAGAATATAACACCACAAATAGTTATTGGAATAAATTAAAACATCAATTTAAAGAATTTTTTGTACAAATATCAGAATATTCTAAGAATTATTAATAACCATTCTGGCAATAGTGTTTCAGTGTTGAAAGAGTCTAGAACGAGTGATGGTTAGTGGTTACAATATTTATTATTCAACTCTCCACAGAGCGATAAATATGTAATTATGATGCATATAGAAAAGCTTTAGTGGTAATATACGACAAGGAGTTGCTTAGAGACAGCACAAATCCATCACTTTAGTAAATAATTGAGGGAGAAAATTGACGGAGCTTCATACTGACTTAACATGAATTGATAAGCACATATTAGTGGATAACTACCTGGTGGAATAATACAAGAATATTGTAGACATGAAACGCAACAAAACGAATTTAATCCAAGGTTTAGCTACAGCTCAAATTAAACTTTTACATCCCTCGAATATCATAAGAAATTCTGGAGTGAGAGTTCCCCCTTTTCGAATATTCTATATCAACAATGAAAATGTTACCGAGATATATTAAGAACATGTTACAAGAGCATGCAATTATTTGCTAATTATTTTCTTATAACAGGGAAATATTATCCCGTTGATTTCGCCTTCATGGTTTCTAAAGGAACAGTTATTTCGTAATTTGAGGTTTTTTGAGGAACAATTATTGGAACGAAGTTCCTTACCGCGCGTTGCGAAGGAGACTAGACGGAAAAAAATTTAGACGATAAGTTGTCACGACACTTGTATGCCGTGCGGTGTGCGCATGTTTCTCTTTCTGTCTCTCTCTCTCTCTCTCTCTCTCTCTCTCTCTGTCTCTCTTAGATAGATAGATATTATATATAGATCTTTACTTAAATAGGAAACCCTAATATACATAAATACTATTAAAAGTACACTCAAAAAGACACTAATTTAAATTCAGAAGGAAATGTACATTAAAAAGGAAATACTGTAGAAAATAATAAGTACCTATAAATATTATTTAAAAAGGTTACAAAATTTAAAATTCACAAGCCGATTATTACTAAAATTGAGCATACTGATTAAGTTTATATTACATTATATTGTTAATAATAAAATAATTATTATTTTATAACTTAAAAGAAATAAAAAAAAATTATTACAATTCCTTCAATAATCAATCGAAAGGAACTTCGTTCCATCCGGGTATCCCAAGACACATCTTGCTTTTTTTTTCTTTGTATCGTTTTTTTCCCGCTTTCTTAACACTTTCCCAGATAGCACAAGTCAATCCAATGGATGTCCATTGGAAGCCCATGCATGGACATATCGGTTGTCCATTGGATATCCAGCATTTTACCGATGGACATCCAATGGACATCCACTGGACTATACAGTTGTCACACTCATGGACGTCCATTTGGACTCCATGGAAGGTCCATATATGTACCTTTTGTGTACTCTTTTTGGACAAATTATGGACAATTTATGGACATGAACACCGACATTAATAACACAAAATTATTGCAACTATGGATGCGTATATTTATTAATTATATATAATAATTATATATTAATGCATGTTTCTCGTCTTGTAGGCGCTCCTTTCCGAAGATCTCCTCAGCCACTTTCTTATGGAAATTTCTGTGTTTTTTTTTGTCAGCACCATTGTGACACTCAGCAGCAGCTGAAAGAAATAATGAATTTTATAAAGATTTGAGTTTTAAATTAAATTGGTCTACAATTAGAAATATGTCTTAACAAACGCCTGAATAGGCAAAGCTGGTAGTTATAGAAATGAGAAAAACTTATTTTATTAAACTACTTTGAAATTACACCTCAGATTGACAGCTGCACAACTTACCAATCAACAAAGAACAAACCATTGTTGTTTTAAAAGGCAGTTTAACTTTGGTACCATCGTACGTGTACTCCTTGGGCAGTTTGTCTGATATTAGGGCCACAAAACATCTTTTTACAAACTCGTATGTGTCTTTGCCTCCGAGTTTTGATAACTGCTGAATCTAAAATTGTAATAAGATGTTATCATCCAATAACTTATAAAAGCACTTACAATGCTTTATTTCTTAAACATTACATGCTTCCTTCGAATTTTTGGCATCTTAAATAATTATTATTTTAAAATACATTACCAAAATAATACTGTGAAAAGACACACACACTCGAAAAATGAAACTATAACCTATAACTATCAGTTCTCAGTTCCCGACACTTCTTCTTTTCAATCTAATATCTTTTTTCTTTCGTGGCCTTTTATTTTGTATCTTGTCAGCACGTTAGCGGCAGCAGAGATTAATAATTGATTTTTAGTAAAAATGTATAAAACTTATATGGTGTATATGTATTATTTCTTACTTATTATAAGATAAACATAGTTTTATGTTAAAAATGTACCATCTTTCAATTGCAACATTTTCGTCATTTTTCTGGGGCTATCATGGACAGTTTTTGGATGTCCAGTGGACTATCTGAATGGATATATCCATTGGATAACAGAAAGAGGATGTCCATTGGACGTCCATATAAAGTTCATGGACATCCAGGACATTATTTGGACAAAATATGGACGTCCAATGGACGTCGTGTGCTATCCATAGAGATGTAAGATATAGAGCACGGGAGCCAGCCGATACGACCAGCACGAAATAGAAAGAGAGAGGACAACTAGTGCGTCGGTGCCGATACGACCAGCACGAAATAGAAAGATAGAGGACAACTAGTGCGTCGGTTTATCTTTGTCTAATCACATGCGCAACAGGCGAGTCTCTCTCTTTCTATTCCGTGCTGGCTTTCACTTGTGTGCGTTCCTATGGCTCACGTGCTCTATATCTTATATCTCTATGGTGCTATCTGGGTTACTTCCAATTTTCTCCCATTTTTTACATTTTCCAATTATTTATAACTTTTTCGATTCTGATCTATATTTTCATTTTTTTATAATTTAAAAATGTTGATACTTTATTAGGATTTTGTTTATTTTTTTTTTAATTTGTACGATGTTACGTAATTTTTTACATTAAGCGATTTTTTTAAAATGGCCTTAGCTATGAACTTCTCGTATTTACACAGTTTTCAGCATATTTCTTTTTACTGTTTTCTTTTTCGTTTTTTTACATTATTTTCCCAATTTTCTACATAATTTTGTTTTGTTTTATTAATTTCCTACATTTTTGCATTTGCCATATTTTTTATTTTTATGGTTTTTTAGGTTTTTTTGCTTTTTCTAATTTTTGATATTTTTTTTAAATGTTTTAAGTTTTATTTGTATATTTCAAAGATTTTCGTGTTGTATACAAATGTTTATTTTCAATTTTGCGGATTCTTGCGTTTTTCATATGCTTCTATTTTTTACAATTTTCAATTATTTTTTAAATTTCATCAAATTTTTCACAACTTTCTATAATAAACTAGCTAGCCCGGGGAACTTCGTACCGCCTAAAACAGCTGTTTTTTTCTCATTTACCGTTTTTTCAAATTTTTACGATTTTGTCTGCTTTTTTGTTTTTGTCATTTTTATCATAATTTCTCGTTAGTTTTCGGGTTTTTACTATTTTTTTCGTTGTTTTTTTTAATCCATCGATTAGATATATTAAATAACAACTGCGCCACCTTACGGTACCAACTATGCTAACTTGCAGTGGCGCCATAATATTTAATTAAGTAAGACTTTTGCTCGTTTAAATATTTGAGATAACAATTGCGCCACCGAACAGTGGCGCCATAGTTCTTTGTTTAGAAAGAATTGCACCTTTATATAAATAAGATAATAACTGCGCCATCATAAGATGGTACCTTCTTAATTTAGTAGGGATTGCCCGTTTATATTTATTGAATATTAACTGCACCACCTTACGGTGGCGTCATAGTGCTTTATTAAGTAAAAATTGCTCATTTAAATATATAAGATATCAATTACGCCATCTTATGGTAGCGTTACACTAGTTTTTTCTTATTTAGTTTTTTTATTTATTTAGAAATGGAAATACTACGCCATATACCGGGAATCTGTAACCTAGATATCTAAACAAATTAACTTACAGCGCCATCTATTAGGAATTCATTGAACTATAATTTAATAAATACACAATTGCTTTTGGAATATTAAAAAAACAATGTCGAACGGGATAAAGGTATTTAAAATATATATATATATATATATATATATATATATATATATATATATATATATATATATTGAGATGATATTAGTTACTATGTTATATTAAATAAGAATGTAGAAGGAAAATCTAATGGAAAGTAGAGAAAGGAGATTTTCTTATTTCGAGTCAGAGCGCAAATTTAGTAACATTGGGATTGATTATCATCATCTTCTTCATAATTCCTAAAAAAGAAAAAAGAAAATAGAATAATAAGAAAAAAAATACAAATACATTTCAAAGATTTTTATTTAAAAATTCAAAAATGATTAATCTACATTATATAAAGTTTTGATAATTATGAAATTGATAAATGGGTAAAGTAGATAATTAAAAGTTTATAAAATTGCCAATACGTTAGTAATCAAACATTAATTTTAAATGAATTAGGGGTGTAAGTAAATGAGAAAATTAAATTATAAAAAAAAAGACATCACAAATAGTTAAAATACATGTTAAAACTTCTACTTACTTTTAAATAATACGTATTTACCAACCATATTCTAATTTATTAATAGTTCAAATGCCAAATGAAATATTCTGAAAAAGAGAAAATTATTAGTTTGTAGTGCTAGTAAATTTCATAAGAATATAAAAAAAAGAATGATCATTGTTTTAAATTGTAATATTGAATCAAGAATTAGATTTTGTTAAAAATTTTATTTGAATAAGAAATTAGTAGGCGAGTAGATGGAAAAGATGTATAGATTTAAGTTTGTTGAATTTGTCATTTGTTTTTTTGTTGATTCTGATAGAAGCTCTCTTGTTTTCGACCTTCTGAAGAGGAAGGATGTAAAAGTTTCGATGAAGATTTTTGTAAAAATTATGATGTTAAAAGAAAGTTAAAAGGAGATTAGTAAGATTTATATTATAAATAATTAGTTAAGAAGTTTGTAGAAGATATGTTTCTCTTGTTTTCGGGTTGTTGAAAGAGAAGTTGTATTAAAAATTTGCTCCGTAGAAATTTTGAGTTTTTTTTGAAAGTATTGAGAATAGAAAGTATTAAAACAGTTTAAAGTATAAAGAATATCCCAAGGTAACCAGAGGAAGCAATTGGTAAGAGAAATTTATATGATTTTATGAAGAAATAGATATTTCAATTTATGGGGCTGAGCACTTTATGGTATAACTGTATTTTAATTGAGTTAAAGAAGATTAAATTAATATTTAACAAGAAAGAAAGTCATAATTACACTTACCAGAGAAGATAGTAGTCATCCATCGCTTGGTTTTGAAGAGGAATTTATTATTTGATCTTCATAAAGTTTCCTGAAATCTTTGCTGTATTGGAGGAAGAAAGTAGATTTTACTAAGAACAGAATCCTGATTCCAGAAGAGGGTGAAGCTTCACACAAATGGTAACAACTTTGCACTCGTTATAATAAAGAATTTTATATGTGTTTGATTTTTGAAATTTTGATGAACATTTTTATTTCACTGTTTTATGTATTTAACTAAATTATTATTATTATTATTCACCTTTTTGATAAGTTTAATCCAAATTGTTTAGTAACTCAAGTCAGAATATTTCATTTTATATATTTGATGCATATTTGGGTTTATCAACGGTATCTTTGAAGTTTGACACATTTTGAATTAGAAAGGTTAGAAATTTATATGCAATTCACGCCTAGAAAATATTGTTGGTCTAGGATAGTGCGGTTATACAGTCATTTTATTGCAAATTTGTGTATTAATTGATTTTGAATCTAGTTTGGTTGAATATTTGAACTCTGACCTTGACATAAGGGAATAGCCGGTAGCATATTTAATTAATCATATTGGAAAATAATTACACTGAGTTAATTCTTACCTATTCACTATTTATATTTAAAATTTAAAATTAATTAAAGGTAAGGAATATTTTATAACATAGTGATTGATATTATCAAAACATATTATTATTATTATTCATACACTATTCATACATGTTATAAATTTTGGCGCCCAACGTGGGGCACGAAACAATCAAAATTAGAGCCGATTCAAATAATTAAAATTTGAGAATTTTGTTAATTTTTTTTATTATTTCGCTCTAAACAATCAAAATTAGAGCCAATTCAAATAATTAAAATTTGAGAATTTGCTTATTAAAAAAGTGGGAACACAAGTCAAGAACAATTTGTTTGGTAATAATTTTATTATTTGTTTGTTTGGTTCTGATTATTCATAATCAAAAGTAAATAAAAAAGGGTATGTATTTGGGTGAATATTTATTTGCATAAAGTTAGTATTAAAATATATGACTATCAATATTTATCTCTGGTGAATAGTAATTTCAATTGTAATTATGGAGAAGAGAGCGACATCAAGTAGTGGTATAACTCAAGAGGAGTTCAGGATGATACAGAACCTTTTAATGAGTTTTAAAGAAGATATTAATAAAAAATTAGATGAAATAAAAGAAGATAATAAGATTTTTAAAAGAGAAATTAGTAGTATTAAAGAAGATATGAAAGAAGATATAAAAGAAGAAGTGAATAACAAACTAGAAGAAAATAATGAAGGATTAGATGAAGTAAAAGAAGATATGAATAATAAACCAGAGGAGAACAATAAGAAATTGAATGAGACTAACGAAATATTGGAGAAAATAGAAGATGATAGTAAGAAATTTGAAGAGAAATTGGAGGATAAGAATGAAAAATTGGATGAAAGGAAGGAAGATATTATAAAAGAGTTGGATAAGAAGTTTGAAGAAATGAATAAAAGTATTATGATGACTATGGATAAAAATATTATGAATATGAATGAAACAATTGAAGAGAAAGTTGAAGAGAAGAATAAAAAATTGGATGGAATGACAGAAGACATGAAAGAATATATGAATAACAAACTAGAGGAAAATAATAAAAAATTGGATGAGAATAATAAAATATTGGATGAAATGACGGAAGATATGAAGGAAAATATGAATAAAAAATTTGAAGAGATTAATAATAAATTGAATCAGACTAATAAAAGATTGAAGGAAATAAAAGAAGATACTAAGATATTTAGAAGAGAAATTAATAACATAAAACAAGACAATTTGAAGAGTACAGAGGAAGACACAAATCAAATAGATGAAGGAAGGGAGAAGACTATTAAGAAATTTGTAGATGAATATAAAGCAAAACAAGCAGAAAAGAGTGAAAATAAAATAATTCAGAAAGTTAAAGACAGTGGTATATTGCTAAGTCATACGAAAAAACAGAATAAACCAGAACAAGTAGAAGAAATTCAAGCAATAATGCACCATCAAATTGTTAACAACAGAGAAAATCAAAATTTGTCTGTGGATGATAAGCAATTTTGTAAATATTTCTTGGGAAAGATAAAACAAGCATTCTGGGAAAAATTGTACATTTGGAAATATAAAGAAAGGGGGAAGAAAACTAAATTTATTATAGCTTTTAGGTATATAGGAAAATACCAAGAAAGGGGGAAGAAATTTAAATCTATAATAGGTATTAGGTATATTTGGAAATATCAGGAAAGAGGCAAGAAAAAAAACAAGTTTATAAAGATAATAAATAAAGTATATTTGAATAAATGTTAGAAAGAAAGAATAAATGTGATATTAAAAAAAAAATAGAAATAAAGAAATTTATAAAGAAAATGCATGGGTAGATGATATTAATAGCAAAGTTTTGTAAATAATAGTATTAAGATGTAAATATCAAATTAAGATTCAATGGTTTTATTAAAAAAAGGTTTATACAATCTGTGTAAATAATATTAATTGAGGCTAAAGTTTTTGTAAAATGAGTGTTTATTTATAAAAAAAAAAATAGATTCAAATTATAATTTTTAATCCAACATCAATGAAATGTTTGATGTAAAAATTTTAATTGGGGGATTTGAGATGATATTAGTTACTATGTTATATTAAATAAGAATGTAGAAGGAAAATCTAATGGAAAGTAGAGAAAGGAGATTTTCTTATTTCGAGTCAGAGCGCAAATTTAGTAACATTGGGATTGATTATCATCATCTTCTTCATAATTCCTAAAAAAGAAAAAAGAAAATAGAATAATAAGAAAAAAAATACAAATACATTTCAAAGATTTTTATTTAAAAATTCAAAAATGATTAATCTACATTATATAAAGTTTTGATAATTATGAAATTGATAAATGGGTAAAGTAGATAATTAAAAGTTTATAAAATTGCCAATACGTTAGTAATCAAACATTAATTTTAAATGAATTAGGGGTGTAAGTAAATGAGAAAATTAAATTATAAAAAAAAAAGACATCACAAATAGTTAAAATACATGTTAAAACTTCTACTTACTTTTAAATAATACGTATTTACCAACCATATTCTAATTTATTAATAGTTCAAATGCCAAATGAAATATTCTGAAAAAGAGAAAATTATTAGTTTGTAGTGCTAGTAAATTTCATAAGAATATAAAAAAAAGAATGATCATTGTTTTAAATTGTAATATTGAATCAAGAATTAGATTTTGTTAAAAATTTTATTTGAATAAGAAATTAGTAGGCGAGTAGATGGAAAAGATGTATAGATTTAAGTTTGTTGAATTTGTCATTTGTTTTTTTGTTGATTCTGATAGAAGCTCTCTTGTTTTCGACCTTCTGAAGAGGAAGGATGTAAAAGTTTCGATGAAGATTTTTGTAAAAATTATGATGTTAAAAGAAAGTTAAAAGGAGATTAGTAAGATTTATATTATAAATAATTAGTTAAGAAGTTTGTAGAAGATATGTTTCTCTTGTTTTCGGGTTGTTGAAAGAGAAGTTGTATTAAAAATTTGCTCCGTAGAAATTTTGAGTTTTTTTTGAAAGTATTGAGAATAGAAAGTATTAAAACAGTTTAAAGTATAAAGAATATCCCAAGGTAACCAGAGGAAGCAATTGGTAAGAGAAATTTATATGATTTTATGAAGAAATAGATATTTCAATTTATGGGGCTGAGCACTTTATGGTATAACTGTATTTTAATTGAGTTAAAGAAGATTAAATTAATATTTAACAAGAAAGAAAGTCATAATTACACTTACCAGAGAAGATAGTAGTCATCCATCGCTTGGTTTTGAAGAGGAATTTATTATTTGATCTTCATAAAGTTTCCTGAAATCTTTGCTGTATTGGAGGAAGAAAGTAGATTTTACTAAGAACAGAATCCTGATTCCAGAAGAGGGTGAAGCTTCACACAAATGGTAACAACTTTGCACTCGTTATAATAAAGAATTTTATATGTGTTTGATTTTTGAAATTTTGATGAACATTTTTATTTCACTGTTTTATGTATTTAACTAAATTATTATTATTATTATTCACCTTTTTGATAAGTTTAATCCAAATTGTTTAGTAACTCAAGTCAGAATATTTCATTTTATATATTTGATGCATATTTGGGTTTATCAACGGTATCTTTGAAGTTTGACACATTTTGAATTAGAAAGGTTAGAAATTTATATGCAATTCACGCCTAGAAAATATTGTTGGTCTAGGATAGTGCGGTTATACAGTCATTTTATTGCAAATTTGTGTATTAATTGATTTTGAATCTAGTTTGGTTGAATATTTGAACTCTGACCTTGACATAAGGGAATAGCCGGTAGCATATTTAATTAATCATATTGGAAAATAATTACACTGAGTTAATTCTTACCTATTCACTATTTATATTTAAAATTTAAAATTAATTAAAGGTAAGGAATATTTTATAACATAGTGATTGATATTATCAAAACATATTATTATTATTATTCATATATGTTATAATATATATATATATATATATATACGTTTCTAGTATTTATTTTTTTTATCTATAAAAAATTAAACACATAATTGCTAAATTTAAACAATGAATTGTAAAAGCGTGAGTGCATACAACCATAAGCTGTTAGGGTCGAGGAAAAGGTCTCTTTTATTGGCCCCCCGCTAGGCCCAGGTAAGGTGACTTCAAAGACTCTTTAAATCACAAACCATTAGTTGCATAAAACAAATGTTTCACAAGTCGAAGTTAAATTATTGTTTTATTTCATTGTATGTATAATTGACATTAACAATATAAATTACATGTACCTTTTTTATTTTTAATATAAACATTCTCATATTGTAATAATATATTGACCCAAAAACTATTTTTTTAAGTACGTGTATTCGTCTTAATAACAATTTGTACTAGTTAAATAGGTGTATGATATGTATACATTTAAAATCATTTGAGAGTACACACCAGAAATTTAAATAATTTGTTATATAAGGTCATTATAAATATGTAAATGAATTATTTAAAATAATCACTAAATGTTTAGTTACTATTAATTCTAAAGTCATTTTTTGTCGACTAATTCAGGATAATTAAGGTTTCTAAATAAAGCTAATCTTGTTGGTCTGCCTCCACAGCAGCAGAAGTTCTCTACATTCGACCATTAAAGATTTACGTGTCTTATTTTATCACCAATTAAACCTGATAGACAAGTGAGTAAAAACACGACATTTATCCTATTCGCTGAAAATCTTAAATTTACGTTCTTTAGATTATTCTTTGATTGTTACAATATGTTTAGGTTTAGAATATATGCAGAATAAATTTCTCAAAACCCTTTTTATATTCTTGAAAGTAATTTTCCTTTTAGAATGAAGGTGTGAGACAACATAAAAATTGGTGTAACGTGTGCTAAACTAACATAAAAAAATAATAGCCGCAGGGAGTGTCAAAAGCAGTAAAATCTTGAACTTGCACTGGCGTATTTTTTTATTGTTAAAAAAATAAGTATTTGATTTTAAAATAGCATTGTTACCAATTTTTCCTAAAACAAATACCTTTATTGTCTAACAGGAATATAAATTCCCACTAACAAGACACATTACAGAAAACCGCAGTGTCATATATAATACATACATATAGAAAAATATATTGATTTGAATATTATTAGTAGGTAGCTAAATATACTCACTGACATTAGAAGTGTTACACCCAGAAGGAATAATTTCTTAATCTTAATTTTTTGACAACAGAATGACTATATTTAAAGAATGCTATGATAACAATATCAATGGTTTATCTTTAATAGTTTTTGTAAAAATAAAATTTTATCTTAAATTAAAAAGAAACTGATTTATGAAGACAGGTTGGTAAAGAAAATTTTTAATTAATGTTCTTCAGTCTAATTGTAGTCAGTGTAACAAAATGCCTCGAGTTCGACGACATCAAAATTACCACCATGTTAGCGATTCTGACGGGGGTAGAATTGTTGCCTATAAAGATATGGGTTTGTCGTATCGCCAAATTGTCCTTCGTGTTAATTGTACGGCAATGACGGTAATGCGTGTGTGTCGTGTGTGGACAAACGAAGGTAGAGGAACACGAAGAAGACCAACTGGCCAACCAAGGCGTACCATATGCGCTTCAGACTACTTGCTCTGCGAAATCCTTCTGCTACTACGCCTCAAATCGCTGATCAATGGTTTGGAGAGAAAGGTAGACCTGTTTTATGCCTTATACTATACCGACGCATTCGAGCCATTGGACTGTTTTCATACCGCCCACGACTAGTGCTACCTTTGACCCAGGACCATTGCCAGCAACGTTTGAATTGGTGCAGAGAACGGCTGCAATGGGTGGAAGTATGGCATAATATAGCATTCAGCGATGAATCGCGATTTTGTTTAGGCATACCCGGTGGCCGTAGAAGGGTAAGACGCCGCATTGGAGAGCGACGAGATACCGGGTTTGTTCTTGAAAGACATGTACACAGGACAGTTGGAGTAACGGTTTGGGAGGCTATTGCCTATGGTAGCCTATCACCACTTGGTTCATTCGAGGCAGTATGACAGCTACACGTTATGTTGATGATGTCTTACAAACCACTTTACTGCCTTATCTGGACGGCCGTCGACACGTCCTTTTTCAGCAAGATAACGCGCGTCCCCATATTGCTCATCGAACTATGGACTTTCTCCAAGAAGCTGGCGTTAATGTTTTGCCGTGGCCACCCCGTTCACCAGATTTAAATCCCATCGAACATGTGTGGGATATGATGGGAAGAAGACTGTCCAATTTACACCATCCTCCACAATCTCTGGCACAGTTAATCCATAAAGTTCAAGTTGCATGGAACGAGATACCACAAGCAGACATTGATCATCTCATTTTGTCAATGCCTAGACGTGTACATGAGTGTATTTAGTTACGGGGTCGCCAAACACATTATTATTATTTTTTTGTTATATGTTATTAAAAATTCTTGAAAATGTTATCGTTTTATTCTCGATGTTGCCAAAAAATTAAGATTAAGAAATTATTCCTTCTGGGTGTAACATTTCTAATGTCACTGAGTATATATACATTGATTTCCAAAAAGAATAGATTTTATAGTTTTTTTTTTAATTGTTGCAGGGTTACATTATAAACGTCCATCTCGGTAAAAAAAAGATTAAACTTACCAAAGGCAGTGTATATCTGAGATTTTATTCCAACATTAATTCTAACACTGGGTAAATAGAAGCTATTCTCTGTTCTACCAATTATACGTGGAATATAAAATGGTAGTCTCTGTAGTAATTCTGAAGGTTATGAATAAGTTTGTAAATGAATATACATTTTTTTTCTTTATTGGCAATCAGAATAAATGCAATACAATCTATGAGCCAATATGATGACTTGTACATAACAACGGTAAATAGTATGTACATTTAATGACTTGTAGAGGTTAACATCCAATGATGTTACCTCAGTTTTCTTTTAGGTCTATTGGCCAACTTCTTTTGAGTCTTCTGTTGTCAAATGGTTGTAGTAGTGGCTGCAGGAGTGGATTGGGATGGTCCTCCAGTTTGTTGTAGTGTTTGTTAGCGTTTTCTCGGATTACTTCGTTTATGTAGGGGATTTTGAGGTCAGTGTGCAAGATATAGTTTGATATATACCAAGGTGCGTCAGTTATAGCTCGAAGAATTTTCGACTGTGCTCTCTGTATGATAGCTGTATTGGATTTGCTGGCGCAGCCCCATAACTCAATTCCATAAGTCCAAATCGGCTTTAATACTGCTTTGTATATTAATAGTTCTTCGGTTTTCATGTCTACCTGTGTTCTTTTCTTTTTTATGTGCTTCTTCCAATTTAATTTGCTGTCAAATGTGAGTCCTAAGTATTTAACACTATCGCTCTGGGGAATATTATTTTGTTTCATTGTCACTGGTGGGCAGGTTCCTTTTCGTAAGGTGAAAGTTATGTGTGTAGATTTGGATTCATTTACTTTGATCTTCCACTTACTAGCCCAAGTTTCTAGTAGGTTCAAATGATGTTGTAGATTTGTAGAAGCTGTTACTGGATTTTCGTGAATTGCAAAGATGGCAGTATCATCAGCAAATGTTCCCGTAGTTGTTGCAGCTGTGGTAGGTAGATCGTTTGTGTAAAGTAGGTATAAAAATGGTCCTAGTATGCTTCCCTGTGGTACACCTGATAGTATTGGTAGACGGTTGGAGTGTTCTTCGTTGACTTTCACTTCGAATTTGCGTTCGTGTAGGTATGACTTCAGCAGGTTAAAGTAGTTATTTGGGAGAACTGTTTTTATTTTGTAAAGTAGACCTACGTGCCACACCTTATCGAAAGCTTGGCTTATGTCCAAGAAAGCAGATGTGCAGTATTGTTGGTTTTCTATTGATTCACTTATTATATTTACTATACGGTGGCTTTGTTGTGTTGTTGAGTGTGATTTTCTAAATCCAAACTGATGATTGGGGATCCAGTTTTCTGGTTCTAAGTCTTTGTTCAGTTTGTTAAGTACTAGTCTTTCAAGTACTTTTGCTATTGTTGGTAGAAGGCTTATGGGTCGATACGATGTGACATCTTCTGGTTTTTTCCCAGGCTTAGGAATCATTATGATTTGCCCTATTTTAAGTGATTTCGGCCAGTAGTTAGTTCTTAGGACCGCATTGTATATATATAGAAGTTTTACTAGACCTTTTTTTGGTAGTTCTTTTAACATCTTTGCTGTTATAAGATCTATGCCTGGTGCCTTTTTTTCATTTAGAGTTTTGATTACATCTTTAACTTCTTTTGGTGTGAACGGTCTTAATCCTGGTTGTTCTTCTAATGGTGCATTCACTGTTTCTTCTACTTCTAGTACCGGATCATTGTTTTGTGGTGTAAACACTGTTGCTAGGTATTCTGCGAATAGATCAGCTTTTTCTCGGTCACTTTTTTCCTCAATTTGATTAAGAAAATCTAAAGTAGTCGCCAAGAACAGGTAAAAAATGTTTAGTTAGGAATTCGGACATAGGATTACCGAATTACTTACTAATCCCCAAATGTTATGACCACGGTTAGGAATTCGTATATCCCGACTTACAGTATCGCTCGGGTTAGGATTCATGTCGAGACGATTATGCAACGTCTGAGACTGTATCAAATATTAAATAAAATCCCTCAAAACTTGTTTTGCCATATTGATGATATTTTACATATTTGTTGTGTGTTAGTAAATTTGCAGTCCTCTATATTTTCTAATGAATAAGCCTATTTTCTTATAATGAAATTGTTTTCTAGATTTTTATAATGATTTGAAGATTTTTGAAGAATTCAAATAAAAAATTCCATAATGCACTGTTTTTTTATTTATGAACACAACAATAAATAGTCAGTGTGAATATTGAACAATTGACATAAAACTAAACTAATAAATTATGATAGATTCTCTATGTTCATACCAGTAAAACTTCGCTTTGGTAAAATCTGTTTAATGTAATTCTTTTTCTCATATCCAATTGCCTCATACAAATGTGGTAAATATTGTTGAAAGTAAAATTCCTCACTTTTCAAAATGGCATTTCTTATAAAATATTCATCCCTATCTACTCTTACTGTGCAACTACCGTTTTCCACTGGAGAATAAACAAAAAGATCGCACATTGTCATCCCAGTAACATACATTTGTATTTGGATTTGGGTATAGTATGAGTGTTTTTTCTTTAATTTTATGTTACCATTAACAAACTCAAGATATTTCACATTACACAGTTTACTGGCACAATCCACAACAGCTTTTTTTTGGCATGATATTGGACATTTAAATTCTACCAGCTTTGTAATACATCCATGGTGTAACACAACACTGTCTATGCTTGTGCATAGCCAAGGCTGAATTTTGCTCACAATTACTCCAACTGGTATAACACAACAGTTGTGAACCTTTTGGTATTGTTGTAGCGCATGACTTTCATTATGTTTACTAGAAATCGTAGCCTTACAATCAATTGATTTCGGGAACAGCATGCTACGCACCAAACTATCAATTGATCTTAATTTTCGCACTTTTATATGGTGTACATTTGTACTGGATGAGATTCTTAATCTTCTGGCAGTATACCACTCTTTGCTCTTCGACTGTTCAATAGTTTTACAACACAAATCAATAATTTACTCATCTTCCATTACAATACTTGCTTCATAAAACTCCTTTTAGATTTTGATTAATTTCTATGTTATCACTTTTATAAACTTCAAACTCTTCTTTAAAAATACAAAAGTTTTTTAAACATTCAGTGCAATCTTCTATTTGTGAATTCATGACAACTTTGGCAACACATTTCACATTTTCTTCCATATTAGAACAGGACGCACTAGCCTCCAGTATTAACTTTAATGCTGACTGTCCCTTCAGTTCCGAAACATCTAAAGGCAAGGGATCACAATTAATTTTCTTTGGCGGTGGATACATTTCTTCAAAGTATTTCCCTTTTGAATACTTTTCTTTGGCAAACTGTTTGGCACTAGGTCTGCCCCATTGCTGCTCTACACTAGTTTTCGAGAAGCTTTCTTCGTGGTTGATGTAGTATATTAGAGCTGCAATATGTTTACATCTGCCACTCTGATTGTACACACAATCACATTTTCCACTAGTAACAGAATGGCTAGAATTAATTTGTAAATAATAAATTTTTTCTTTGCTTTTGTTACATTACAGTATGTATGTATTGCAAAGGACAGAATAAAGCAGCTTACGTTCAAGGATGTTTTGTATGGCGTCGATGTCACTGAAGTTTGTCGAATTACACGCGCTTCAATGGTGTGGCTCATATCACTTTCACATTTTACTTCTTTTACGTCTTGTACATGTTGAGCCAAAACTAAATCTTTACCTTTCTTGGTTGTTTGAGGTTGGAAAGTTATGTCGTGAGTGATTGCTTTAAAACCAGTTTTAAATATTAATTTTGCCATGTTTAACTGAAAATACACAAAACGTCTGCATTATTAACGACATTATAGTCATATTATGATCGTCTACTATGCGATAATCTATTAAATTTCTTTATTTCTTTAATTACTTCCCTTGAAGCCCGCCGTGTAAAGCCCGTCTATACTGCCTAAAATTTATTGAATGTGACACTTTACACTGGTAATAAAAACGATAAATATTATTATCAACGCTATAGATTTACATGATCAATACATTTAAGTAGAATAACGATATTTCATTGGAAATAATTGTTTGTTTACTTACTTTTTGTAATGACAGTTAGCCATTTAACATTTCAAAGTCCGCCGTAATTGTAACAGCTAGGTAGCGCTGTCATCGCGCACCCAGCGGATATCTATATTGCAGTCTGTATAAGGTACGCCAGAAGAATTTTTAACTTCAAAAATTTTATGGCCTCGTCTTTAAATAAAAAAAATACTCTTGGGTTAACTATTATAAATAATAATTTAATCTTTATAAATAGCAGATACAAAAAGAAAGCAACGGTACGTTCCTGTAGTTAATAGAACTAATATACAAATTAATCCAGAAAATATAAAAGCTATAAAAAAATATCTTAAACAATAAATATATTATACCTAAGACCACACCTGGTCATTATTTGTATTAACTTTGGTATTAGGTTTTCTAATGTGATGATAGTTCGGTAACAGTTTGGCTAGTGTCTCCATCTGTAGATTTTGTAGCTAGAATTTTAAAACAACAATAAATCAATTTTTAAATGTATTGTAAGTACTCAAATACAAAACACAAGAACTGAATAGTATTATACGTTACAAGGTCGGTAGGTGACTATACTGTAATAACACCTAACGACCATGTATCGTATTATATTTTATTTCATCCTGTTTTTATAAATTAATTAATTCATAAAAATTTTAACAGTAGTTCGTAACTTGATTAGTTAGGTCAAATTACCTTGAAAGCCATCTGTCACTGTCAAATAATTTTTTTATTACATATTAAGATTTAATTGTTAATATAAAATTTAATAACATTGACTTCTTTTTAAATATGGATGTAAAAGTAAGTAAGTAATTAATTACTTTATTTTTATTTTATAGTCATTATAGTATTTTTAAATGTCTTAAACAATCAGAGTAGAGTTGCTAGGCAACACATTACAGTACCTGATACCGTAATGTTTTACTTACCGGCGCCAAATTGATTATAGGAAAGTGTATTTACTGGACAGGATGAAATAAATATATTATTTTTCAGATTTTTGTGTATCAAATTTATGGTAAAAAAAATAATAAATATGATATATGATAAATTTTAAAATGGCTTCATTGTTTGAATATTCCAATGTATTCACACAAATCACTTATTTTACTTAAAGGTAGATTTTTATATAAAGCTCAGAGAAAATGTAAAAATTTTTATCCGAACAGAAAACTTAAGATGGTTGGGGCATAAAGTCGATGTATATATTAAATATTAAATATTACCGTTTAGTTTCTAAATGATAGATAAATGAAAAATCATTGTGTCAGAAATACTAAAATTCTTAAATAATAATAATAATGCAATACCTGTAATTCCCTACCTTTATTTAATTTTGTTTTTTCAATCACTTACAATTCAAAACTAAATGGTAAACTTTTTTGGAATTCAGAGAAATGATGTTTTATTTGGTTAACTTCAATTTCTAATAAATATACAAATCTAATTTATGCTCCAACCCCCTTAAGATGTTTAATTTCTTTGCATAAAAACGACGCTCTATACAAAAAAAAACGAAAGATGTTTCTTATCAAAATTGAAATCATTTACACAATGCGAGCCAATGATGAGCGCACCATAAACCTTAACTGCAACTAAAAAGTTATTTGTGTGGAATCGTGGCTCTTTTTCAAAGTTTACACAATAACGCCGTCATTTCAAACAAATAGATTTCCTTACTCATATATAAAAAAGCGTCCGTTTAATTGGTTTTATAAATTTATTCACCATATTTGAGCAGTAATTTTCTATATACAAAGTTACTTAAGTAAAAAACAATCCAATTAAAGACCACAGGCATCTATAGCATTAAATAAAATACTTGATATATATACAAGTAAATATTGTAACAATATAATCTAAATAGACTAATTTTTAATTTAGATTTCCAGAATACAATCGAAAATCAATTCTCACACTGCAAGATTACGATTTATCTCTAAAATCAAATTGTGGAAACATGGAAAAAAAGTAAAAACCTAAATAAGATTTGTGGAAATTTGAGATAATCATGAAACATTAACCAGCCGTAAAAAAGAGACAAAAACGTGAAAAATCAAAAAATAATAAAAAAAAATTGGAAGAAAATGAAAAATCCAAAAAATCAGAAAAAATATATAGACTGTGGCAAACCAAAAAGTCTTAAAATTAAAAATACAACAACAAAAAAGTCATATAATTTTGGAGAACAGATATTGTTAGAATTTTAGGGAAATTAGTAATTCTTCATATATAATAAATTCAGTCGAACACTTAGCGCAAAATTGGAAACAAATATTAAAAAATGACAAATTATAAAAAAAATAAAAAAAAATTCAAAAATTGTGTAGTCATAATCATATGAAAAAAAGCAATCAAATGGGAATAACTTTAAAATGCTTTAAAAAAAAAAGTCTTAATAAATGAAAAAAATACCCTAATAAAACAGAATGAATCGTAAAACAGTAGACAGAATATTATCAAATATTAATGTATATTGCAATTGAAGAATAATGATTTAAAAGAAATTTTTTAGTATATTGTAACGATTGCGTAATGAAGATCAAGGTCATCAAACTGACAGCTAAACAGCTACATCTGTCATCGACTAATCAAGAATTACTAGAAATATTCCATAGAAACTCTTAGGATATTCGATAAACTTCGAAAACAACAGATATATGCAGCGGTCAATCGACGGCGAGCAGTACCAAGGATGATCAACAGATACCTACGAAAAGCCATGGAAGAATGGTGCATAAAATGAAAAATAGCGATAAATCAGGAAAAAAACAAAGCAACTTTGTTTATGAAAAGATACCACCAACCAAATGAAAATATGACGATGAAAGAAGACAACATCGAATGAACTAGATCAGTAAAACACCTAGGAGTCACCATGGATAAAGTATTATGTTTCTAAGACACGTCGACAGCGTAGAAGAGAAAGCAAAATACGCAATAAGTAAGCCTGGAAGACTAATAGTAAGGAAAATCCAATTAAACTTAAACATAAAATTAAGACTGATCCAAACAATAATAATCATAAAAGTACAGGTACTACAGGTTCAACAAAACAAACAAACGCATCTATTGCTTCCGTGTAGTAGGTATATCGAGTTTGATTTTGATTTTATTTAATTTTGTAGAGAAATGGTGGAAAAATACGATAGTTAGACTGTTACTGAATAAAAAATGAGTGTTGCGTAATAGAAATAAAAAAAATAAACCACCAAATGAATCAAATGACAGCTGATTGGACCCCAAACTCACTAGCGACACCTACTTCTAGCATTCCAGATTAGCTGCCATTAACGGAGTATAACCCAGACGTCGGGTCCTGGAAACACAAATGGATAAAGATGTAGCTCCGGCAGCAGTAAAGAACCAGAAGACAACATAGCGTCAAAGTGATAAAAGAGAACACTACTGAGGAGCGTACAATACAGAAAAAACGCACAAAGAGAAAAGCACTCAGTCAGAAACCAAGAATATACTGTCAGAAGCAGATGAGGACCGCAATTTCTCCCCAAAGTCAATTCAGGGGTCCGAAGTTGCTGATGCCGCTTCGGAAGGGAGGTATAGTAGAAATAAGTCGTTGCCAGAATGACATACTTTCCGTCTCGGGCTCAGTTACCTGAGTGAGTGCAATTTTGTTTCGGCTATATGGTGATTGTCAAGTAAGTCAAGTTGACCTACCAAGAAACCAAGTGAGCAATGATAGTAATAATTCGCTTGTTTAGTTTCGGTATTATTGTTACATCGTTAAAAAAATTATTAAACTTACCGAAGCCTTACAATATTATGTGATGAACATCTCTATTAATCGATTTATTTGTATAAACAAATAATAAATGGTATTAGTTCGAAAATATCAAAGTATTGAAGTAATAAGATTTATAAAAAAAAATGTGAGGTTTTAAAGTAATTTTATCTCAAAGTGATTTTTTGAATTGTACAAAACACAACACGATAATGTCACAAAATAAACAATTATGTTATCCAAAAAAATTGAGTAGAGAAAACATTATTCCAAAGAATGTAGATATATTGAAAGCCCATGGATATAAAATTGAAATTGAACTGCTTTTTATAGATATCCAACAAGCATTTAATTCAATAAAAAGATCGCAACTGCTGGTAGCTCTAAGCGACATGAGAATACATAACAATTTAAAAAGATTAATAAAAATGACAATTGATAGAACTGCAGTAAATATAAAAATCCAAGAAAGAGAAAAGAAAGAATTTGTCATAAATAAAGGGGTTAAACAGGGAGATACGTTATCAGCAACTCTGTTCAACCTTGCCTTGGAATACATAGTCAGGAAAATAAAGGTACATTTAGAACGAGAGCGGGACAAATAATGGCATATGCTGATGATGTTGTGATCATAACCAAAAATATAAATGTTAGAAGAATTAGTAGCAGAAGGAAAAGTAGTGGGATTAGTAATAAATCAAGAAAATACAAAAATAATGAGATTTGACTAAAAAAGTTACAATAAAAAGATTAGAATTGGAGGACATTCATTTGTAAGTTGAATACTTTAAGTATTTGGGAATATTACTGACAAACAATGAAGAAAAAGAAATCAAAGAAAGAATAATAACAGCAAATAAAACCTATCATGCAAATAAAAAACTACTAAAAAATTACTGAGCAAGAAAATGAAAATAAAGATATTCAAAACAATAATTCGATCAACGATGATATATGCAGCCGAAACCATTAGCATGACAAAAAAATCAAGAGGAAGGCCTAAGAATACTGGAAAGGAAAATACTAAGAACAATATTAGCAATAAAAATAAATGATAATGAATTTAGAGAACGAACAAACTATGAGATAATTAACGAAATTAAGGAAATATAGTGACGAAAATAAAGGAACAAAGAGCAAAATGGTTGGGGCATATATGGAGATCAGGACCAACTACGTCAATATATTCAATATTGGAGTGAACACCAGCTGGAAGAAGAAGACGAGGAAGGCCAAGGTTGACATGGTTACAAGAAGTAACAAATGATCTGAATAGGGAGAAAGTACGGAAATGGAAAGAAAAAAGATACGAAATTCTGAAGGGAAATTGAAAAAACTAAATAAAGAAATCGTCGGCTGATCTACCTCACAAAACAGATCTAAAGAGCTTAATTGCGGCGTAACCCTGAGGGAGTGCTTAGCCATAAAGAGCAATATGAGAAGCTTAAATTATTAAAATCTAATTAACAAAAGTTGAATTAAAAATAGGAGAGATTATCAAAAACAGATATAACAAAAAGTGTAAAAAAATAGCAGAAAGAATATTAAAACAAAGACAAAATCCAAAAAGTTAGATATCAAAAATTATGTAATCCGAGTCTAGCTTTGTAAGAATTAATAAATCTAATGGCATTAATTACAGTTATAGTATATCAATTAGACAAGTGATTGTGTAGACCTTAAATATAAAATTCACAAGGTGTAACAAATGAGCAGTTTATCTAATGAAAGTAAACGCTTAAACATGCGTTATTGAGGAGCGCTAAACTAGACCATTATATTATTTCAAATATTTATTAAATATGTGATAAGAATTTGCCGTAAGATAAATACGAAAATTTAAATTAATGCTACTTTTTCCCTAAAATACACAATTTTGTACAGATACTTACAGCAGGTTTATCTAATGCTTCTCTTATTTGACACTTTGATCCAAAAATAATAATATTTTCCTTTAAAAGTTGTTCTTCAGTTACTTTACATCCTGCACCAATAGTACAACCATTAGATACAGTAACTTTGTTACCAACAAAACATTTAGACTCAAATACATTGTTGTTCCCAATTTTTGGGGATTCGACAACACATCCTACTTCAAAAACATTAAATGAACCAATAATTAAAACTGGTGTAATATTTTCTTTATCCTTATGGTCAAACGGTAATCTAAAATACACGTAAACTTATACTTATTCTGTGGAATTTGTAGGAAATAATTTCATACCTATGCACGATTTTAGCTTGTTCTTCAATTAAACAATTATCACCAATAAATATTGGACCTGCTTCAGCAATAATAGATGCTCCAGGATGTATAATAGTACCAGAACCAATAGTAATATCTCCACGAAGTTTACATTCTTCACAAACTAAAGCTCCAGGTAGTATTTTAATACTATCAAAAAATATTTTATAGATTATTTTTAAACAATATCATAATAATTCGTACTACCTGTTTCGCTCCATTTTCTTGTGTAATATTAAGATTATTAAAATGAGAAATTACAATAGCCCCTAAAACAAATTTGTCAGCTGTCCTATCTTATTTCTGCTATTTATTGACATTTTTAACATTGACATTATAATGTCAATGATTTTTGACAATTCACGTCCGATCTTGCACATATATTGTAGTTAGTCAGTTTCTAAAATATAAATTAAAACTATAACGCGGATTATTGATTTACTATGATTTAAAAAACTTTTTTTTTAAATACAAAATTAAGATTTTCTACTTATATTTTTAATTGCAGATAGTGTTATACAAATTTACAGTGCGCTTAAGTTTGACATGGTCCCTGTCACATTATGTCATGGTCCCTGTCACACCATCTGAAAATGGCTAGTGCCAGAAGTCTATTTGGAATTTTGAATACAAAACATTTATTAATATACTCAAATTCACAGATAACAAACAAAATTTCAAGAAGATTTTTTCATCAGTGTTTCCAATGCAGTAAATCATTAGCTATAGGCACAAGGGTTACAAATGCAATTCAAAGTAAGTAACCGCTAAATTTTACTATTTTAGCATTAATTAATTGTGGATAGCTTTATTTCTACATAATAATGACGTAAATTATTTTTTTCAAATTGTGGATATATTGCTGTGATATTTATTTATTTGTATTTTACAAGAATTGAA
Source organism: Altica lythri (assembly GCA_964028335.1). Taxonomy (NCBI): domain Eukaryota; kingdom Metazoa; phylum Arthropoda; class Insecta; order Coleoptera; family Chrysomelidae; genus Altica; species Altica lythri. The sequence continues at coordinate 31,032,476 of OZ034806.1, read as the reverse complement.
ACATAACCTATGTTTTTAGACTCATGTCTACAGCAAAGATATATTCATTTAAATTCTACTCTTCGTGCTAGAACCAATTATTATGAAGTGTTAGGTGTTGGTAGAAATGCATCAAGTTCAGATATTAAAAAAGCATATTATAAATTAGCCAAAAAATATCATCCTGATGTTAATAAAAATGATCCAGAGGCATCTAGAAAATTTCAAGAAGTATCACAAGCTTATGAGGTAAGGTTTACACTAATTTTTAATAACTTTCTAATTATAAACATCCATAGATATTAGGAGACGATTCTAAACGTAAACAATATGATACTTGGGGTTCTACAGCAGATCAAATGGGGGGAGCTGGAATGGGTAGTACAGGAAGAGCTTCTGGTCCACAAGGTTTTAGTCAACATGTAAGTAAATTTGGACACAAAAAAATTTCCATACATCACTGGTGCTACAAATGCGAATGTTTTGGATTATACTTTTAAAAAACATGAAAGGAGATGATGTATTTTGTATTTGTAAAGCATATGTTTTGTTTTTTTTTTAATACTATTTACTTGTTTAAAATTAAGGCTGGTATAAATTTAAAGCGGCTTTAAAGAACTGATATATTCTCTTGTATTCGTTAAGATATGTTCTTTTAAACAAATGTTAAGACAATATAACCAACAAAATGTGCTTTTTGAAACATACTCAGGATTAAAAATATTTCCCTCCATTGTCTTTCGATAGTGTTTGTGTGACTGCCCGTTTCGTGGTCAACAAAATGTTAGGTTAGGTCATTGCTACAGGCATTAAAGTATCAGCGTTTATATTTTTGGACTGATACCACAAAAGTCTTTCTTGAATCCTTCTGTATACCGCCGAAAACTTGTAGGCCTCAGTGGTATTCTCTCTTGTCGTATTTTTCTTCGTTTATCTCAATTTTTTTAAACAATTCCAAGTCATCGTAAATGTTCTTGTTTATCAGTTCACTATAATTTTGTAGGATACGCCAAATGCACGAATTAAAAACTGCTGCGTCGGTGGTTTTAAATGCAGAAGAGCAGTCACTATAAAAATTAGGAAGTGACAGTTTACCATTTTTAAAAATGTACCCTATTTTGCTAACATTAAAATCACGGCGGCCTGTTCTTTGCCATTTGCAAGAATTTTTTAACACTGAAAAAGCATGTTTTTTCTGACAGACAATTTTTTATTGCAATTTTCACAAAACACACGGTATTTAGTTAAACATAAACCGCAATATGTTCTCTTTACTTCTATTTTCCCTAAACGAAACAATAATTTTCATAGATTTTCGTCTTTTTGCTAAAATAACTACAAATGGACTATTAAACGTATACGCTAGGCTAAAGTATATTGTGGGGTGGGGACCGAAAGCAAGAGATCAAGAGGATAGTACCATTCCACCTATACCAAGTAACAAATTTTAAAACTTGATATTTGCAAAAAAATACGATTATTGAGCGTTAAACAGATCGCTTCGCAGCTTTCTTTTTTCAAAAATATTCTCGAGCTTTGAGTCATTAATAAATTACTCTGGCAACTATATTGCTATTCTAGGATGATCATCAGTGCGCACCGAAGTCTTAAACTCTATGTGCACAAATGTTTAAATAATTTTCTTTTTTTACTCGTTAGCACATCCTATCCACAAAAAAATAAGATAATGATACTTCTGGCGCATATTTATTTCAATAATTTGTTACTCCCTGATTTACGCAACAACAAATAGTTTTGTTTTACAAGTTAAAATAAAGAAAACCGGCTTTTCCTCAACAAAATATTACTCGTACACAAACGTATACTTCACAAATAATATTATATTTTTCATTTCGTTTGGTGACAAACTGTTTATGTAAATGATTATTAAATTTCGGAATATTTTTTTTATTTTCATTTATAGTGGGAATATCAATCAACTATAGACCCAGAGGAACTTTTTAGAAAAATTTTTGGTGATGCTTTTAGTAAAGGTAGTACTCCATTTGACGATTTTGCTGAATCACAGTTTGGATTTGGTGAAGCACAAGAAGTAAGTATTCACTTTTTTCCTTGATTGTTTGTTATTATTATTATTTCTGAAACCATAAATTTATCTTCTACAAATGAAAATAACATGAGTAACAGATGTACATATTCACTATAATATTAAATTTAAACTACGCACTTTATTTTACCTGATATCATTTGCTTATAAGTTTAGATATGTTTAAAAATCTTTAATTTTTAATAAAATCACCATTGCTGATAGTAAATATTTTGATTGATTACAGATTGTACTAAAAGTTTCTTTCACTCAAGCAGCACGAGGTACAAATAAAGATGTAAACATTAACGTGGTAGATAATTGTCCAAAATGTAGAGGAACGAGATGTGAACCTGGTACACAAGCCAGTAAATGTCAATTTTGCAATGGTACTGGTATGGAAAGTATAACTACAGGTCCATTTGTAATGAGATCGACATGTCGATACTGTCAAGGTACTAGAATGTACATTAAACATAAATGTACCGAATGTGAAGGAAAAGGTTCAACAGTTCAAAGGAAAAAAATTACCATTCCCGTTCCGGCTGGTAAGTTTATATAATTAATTTGCTCATACTTACTACCTTCAGGTCACGGTTCGAATTTTAATCTGAATGTTAGCTTTTCATTTTTTGGTTCAAGGGAAATGACGCCAAATACAAACTGCACAAATTAATCTCTAACTCAGTATGGGTTGGTTTATTTTCTTTAAAATGTTTTCAGAAAAAAACATAATGAAACTCTCTAAGTAATAAAAGCTCGTATTTTCAAATAAGATCTGTTCCCGGCAACGAAGAGTTGACCGCAGTCTTCCAATCGGTAGGTCTGCTCTGTGAAGTGATTGCCTGGAAAATGAATGGATTATTGGCAATTCTCTTCGGAGGAGATAAATGTGTCTACAGGTGAAATAAAGGTTCTCCTTGAATAGACCTCTTTCCATTATATTAAAACAGTTTTTTTTTAAACTCACTTACGCATGCATATCTCTGACAAATAAAACAAATTATAAGATCAGGGTTACGTTGCGCAAAAACAGGTTTACTACTACTTCTCAATAGATAACGGGTAAGGCATCAAACGTGAAGATTTGCAGTAAGGCTTGCAGGGCGTGATATAGTGGTGGGATCGAAATTTACGGACGCGTCAGAACCCGAATCACTCGCGCCTTATTTATAATGAATCGTTGAACAGGTGCACAAAGCGGCTACGCCGTTAAAGCGAACTATCAAGATGGCGATAGTTTAGTGCGGACGCGTCGTGATTTTCAAAAGTATTTCAATATACCGCGCAATCAGGTGGTTCCATCTGATAACGCCATTAACACTTGCGTTAACAATCTTGAGCAAACTGGATCGACATCTAAAAAAAGAGGTGGCAGTAAAAAATCAGTTCGAACTCCTGAAAATATTGAACGTGTCCGTCAAGCAGTATTAATAAGTTCAGGCCAATCGGCATCCGTCATGCTATACGTCTTTAAATAAGTTACTAATCCGTGCGACAGATTCTCCTTGGATATCACCCTTACAGAATATAGGTGGTACAATCTTTTAATCCCGTTGATTATTAACAGCGTATCCGATTTTGTGAAAATATGCTTACCAGACTGGAAGAAAATGACAACCAAGTTAACAACTTTTGGATAAGTGAAGAAGCGCACTTCCATCTATCTGGGTTTGTCAATAAACAAAGTTTTAAATGAAAACCCGGTTTGCTCCATGAAACACCATTTCATTCTTAAAAAGTTGCTGTATCGTATACGATTTTGACAAAAAGAATCATAGGTTCACATTTTTTTTAAGGCTGAGGCTGACAACGTCTTATAATTCGATAATTCGACGCACCAAAAAATGAGGCGTTCCGAATGAAAAATGATATCCATACAAAATGTCTATCAAACAAATAAAATTAAAATTTTCTTTTGAAAGATGCAACCATTCCATCAGTATTTTCTTATGACGTCACGTTCAACTATCGTCAGTAAACCGACTTTACAGACAACCGATTTTTTTTTATAGATGAGGCTGAAAATACCATTACCGTTACTTCTGAGCGATACGATGCAATGATACAAAAACTTCCTCACAGTAGAACTTGACCACTTTCCAGTGAATGAAAGCACAATTTTTCAAAAGAACAGGCAAAAAGCCACACTGCAAAAATATCAATGAATGCTTTAAATGCCTTGTTCTCAAGAAGTATTGTTTCTCGAAATGGTGATATCAGTTCCAGGGTGCGAAGGATATATATCAATGGATATATATCATGATATATATCCGATATATATCCAATGACTTTTTGTGATATATATCAATATATTCGTCATTCGTGCAGTTTTTACGTGCTTTTCTGTTTTGCCGACCGCGGTGGACTTGTTGCGTAGCTAGATACCTAGAATAAGCTAAGTAAATATACATAAATATTCATTTTTGCTAAAATTTACTGAAAGACCCTTTTAGGTATTATCTGACTAATCCCATATCGTAAACAGATATTTTACAATGGGCATTGAATTTAATACTTATACCAATTTAACATTTATTAGTTTAAATAGTTTTGGGTTTTTCCTGATTAAAGATGTTCGACGGTTGTAGGTCTGTTTAGAATTTCCGGTAGGGATTGTTACGGTTTTTCCAAATTACTTATTAAAAGTTATTAAGTACAATACCCTTTTCTAAACTAGAGGTGAAAAGGGTGCTTCACTGGGTTATGGCAGAAAGAAAAATAGTCTAAAAGTGAACACCAGAAAGAAAAGTTCCTTTAAGAATACCTTTTAATATATGTGAGTTTTGTTTAAGGGGTTGCATTGATAAAAATAAGTTCCCCTCAACTTAACTTCCTTTCATTTGTTTGTAGATAAAATAAAAATCGGATTTTGTTATATATGATTTTTGCTAGATTTTGTTAGTTGTTAAAACACGATTTAATTAAATTTTCTTGATAGAATTATAAAAAAATATTTTTTTTAACATCCCGCTAAAAAAATTAAATTTATTTTTAAAATCGGGAAGTTACTGTTTCTACCCCGTTTTTCGAAAATCGAGTTTTCATCGGAACTCAACGTTTTGAGGTCTTTGGAACCTCCCCTGACTATTTTTACGAGGGTGTCTGTATGTATGTGTGATGTGTGTGTGGATGTATGTAAACCTTATATAACTTTTGAACGGCTTGACCGATCGGAATGAAGTAAAGAGCGCTCCAAAGAGTTTCATCTAACTTAGATTCCCTGTAAGTTTGAGCCGATTAGGACCGTTAGATTTCGAGAAATTAAAAAAAAACAATTTTTTTTGAAAAATGAACCTAATCAGCTCTCAAGCTTAAAAAACCACGTCGAATGCCGTTTTGAAAATTAAAATCGGTTGATTCGTTCGTGAAATATCGTCGAAAAAACACAAAAGAAGATTCTCAAATATAAGTGAACAACTCTTGACAGCTGTTGCTTCAACAGCGGGTCCTGAAAGGATTTTCTCCAGTTTTGGTCTGGTGCAGTCGAAGCTGAGGAACCGTTTGGGAATTGCCAAAACTAATAAATTGGTGTACATGCTTAAACGCCTCAACAAGCCTTTAGCAAAGAAAGGGAACTTAGATTGGATATCAGATCCTACACACGATGATTTTACTCAGACGTCAAAGTCAGACAACGACGTCAATCTGGTTCAAAATGTTGATGTATCCGGACCGGAGTCAGAACATGAGACTGAATAATAACAATAACTAAAAAAATGTTTGAATATATTCTAGAGTTATTATAATTATAAATTATTTATATATTTATAAAAAGGTTTTTTTTTATCAACTAACTTAACATTAGTTCGGCAGTCCTTCGACATAGCCTTCCTGCATAGACTTCCAGGTTTTCCTGTCGCTAGCCTTCATTTTAAGACTTAAGTACTATATAAGAAAGCATTTAAAACTTTCATTTTTTTTAATAATTTATTATGCTTATGTAAAACGTATGCAACAAATATACATAAATAATACTATAAAATAACAACATGACGTTCATACAAAATGGATATATATCAAACTTGATATATATCGGATATATATCATAAATATCCGATATTTTGATATTTATAATAAATATCGGATATTTTCGCACCCTGATCAGTTCGCCCCTCGGTCCCCCGACTAAACTGTCTGCGACTTCTTTTTGTGGTGATACATTTTTAAAAATTATATAAACATGCCATACGTTGGTTTAATGGAAGTCCAGAAGGGAAGAAGTATTGCTCTGAAAGAAAGAGACAGAGAACAAGAGTGGCGGGGGTTACAGAAGGGAAGAATTATTGCTCTGACAGAAAAAGGCAAGTCACAATGGCAGAAAACAAGAACGGTGGGGGTTACAAAAATGGGTTGTTTTAAAAACATATTCAAGTTTTCTGGAATTGCATACCTTAAAGAACAGAAAGAGTAGAAGTCGTGAAAGAGTAACTACTGAAGGAAAGGATCGCTTTTTAGCTCAAATAGCATGAAGAAATCTCATTCAGAGCTTTAAATACAACTTTTGCAAGCTAGGTGTGGAAAATTGTGTTATTCTCGGATGAAACCAGAATCGGCCTACGATCTGATGATTGATCGCCGGATTCGAATTTTAAGAGTTAGAGGGAGCCAAGCTAGACTTCGTGCTATCAAAACTATCCCGAATTACAATGGATGTTCTGTAATGTTTGGGGGTGGAATTATAACTGGTGAAAGAACTCCTTTAATTCTCAGTGATGACAATTACAAGCAACACGGCCGTATTATTATGTATAAAGAGTTTATTAAAAAAAAAATTAATATTACGTTTTTTAAAACTAATTTTTGTGAATGCTTCCAAAAAAATTATATTTGCAGGTATTGAAGATGGACAAACAGTGAGAATGTCTGTAGGTAATAAAGAATTATTTGTTACATTCCGAGTAGAAAAATCGGATTATTTTAAAAGAGATGGACCTGACGTTCACACAGAAGCGGATATTTCAGTAGCACAGGCTCTTCTAGGTGGTACAATTAGAATTCAAGGACTATATGAGGATCATACAATACAGGCAAGTGTCTTCTAAAACATATTTTCAATCTTTATCGTTAATAAATTAAAAAATACAGCTGGGCTTTCGATTCATTTAGGTATTTTTTTTAATATTTCAATAAGACCTTTTTTTTTTAATTTTGATATTCGATTTAATATTTGATATTTTAGATATTTAGCATTTGACATTTGATATTTTTGACATTTAATATTTTTGACTCTTGACATTTGAATTTTCTATATCTGACATATTTGACAAGCAATCACTTCTTGAAACTTGAAAAATTAAAATTTGATTCTTGATTTTAAATTTCTGAAAATTTTCTTGAAATAAATTTGACGTAGGTATATTTTTTAAAATTTTAATTCATTTTTTAATTTGCATACAATTTATACCCAAAAAGTGAAATCCCAAAATTACCTTTTACAAATTTTCTATTTGATTCTGAATCAAAACTAATTTTTTATTAAAAAAAAAATAATACATTTTTTAGGTTTTTAATTTACAATTTTATAGCATTTACAAAAAGTTATAGCTTACTTTAATTGGTTGTTAATAAAGTTGTAAGCCAGTTTTAAACTTGAGGCAGTATTATTGCAAAAGTTAAAGTGATAGATAGATAGATATTTTTTGGTTTGGCTGTTAGCCTGTATCACTGCGACCTTTGCAGATCTATTGTGAACACCCATTATCTGTGGAATAGGATTAGAGCATCTTGTCCAGCTCTGCCCTCTTAATGAGACTTAATAGCCTTGACAGTGGCCACTCCGCATAACTTGGAGCAGCCGGTTTCTCCTCTCCCAGTACTAGATACCGCGTCCTTGCAAGGCCTTCACATTTGCATAGGACATGAAATGCGGTTTCCTCTTCCTCTTGGCAGTATCGACAAATGTCTTCATCTGCTAAGTTTAGCTGTCTCATGTGTTTTCTGAGCCTACAATGTCCTGTCAAGAGACTGACAATCATTCCCACATCGTTTCGCCTTTGTGATAGCAGCTCTGCAGTAAACTTCGCCGAGTGTCCCTTTATGAAGACTTTGGCTTGTCGCTTGCCCGGTGATTTTTCCCACCACTCCTGGGCCTTCTCTAGCCTCCATTTCTCAATGGCCGCCTTTCTGAATGTATTAGCAACTCCGCCGAATGGTTCCGGGCCAATCATTGGAGTATTAGCTCCCGCACGGGCCAATTCATCAGCCTTCTCATTGCCCCGAAACCCTGAGTGTCCTGGTATCCATGCCAGTGTCAGAGAATTTTGACTTGCGGCATGTGTCAGGGCCCCAACGCAGTCCCACACCAGCTGTGAGCTTATTTGTGCTGAGACTATCGCCTTTAGAGCTGCTTGGCTGTACGAGTATATGACTACGGTTTTACTCGTTATACCCTGACTTACGATCTCCGTTGCACAGTGTTGTATGGCCATTACTTCAGCCTGAAACACTGTGGCATACGCAACTAGACTTAGTTGGACTTTTATCCTCTATTATATATACCTGACCCTGTGCCTTTCTGAGTCTTTGAGCCATCGGTATACCAGATTGACTCCTCTTGGATTGAGGGACCATTCTTCCATGAGTCCTTTCCAGTTTTCCTACTCGAAAGTTTTTCGCAAAGTTATAGCTGGGGACTATCCTGTCCTGAGGCATGCTCAGTTAAAGTGTTAAACAATTGTAAAATTTCAAATTATTTTACAATCAATATAATTTTTTTACAAAAAATTGTAATTTTTGTGGTTTAGAAATAAGTAATTTTAAATTCGTAATTTTTGGATAAATTTGCAAATTAGTCATTCCACGTCAAGTGAGCAAAGTTTATAAATTGACCCTCTCGGATTAATCGTTATCATAAAAAAATAACCTATGCAACTTTTAACTCGATCGGTCGATTAGGAGCGTTACAAATTAAAATTCCGGTTATATCAGACAAAACACGCTAAATTTGTTTTTATTAAACACATTTTAATGTAAATCATTCCACTCGTTGCAGAATTTTAAATTCCCAAGAAAAGCGAAAAATATGTCAAAATTTTAACTATGTTTAAATGCAGTAAAAAACTCTTAAATTGTTTATTAATAAAATATACTTCTAGATTTAAATGACACTGGGATAAAGTATACGTAAAAAAGTTACATTTTCCGATTTTTAAAATAAGTTTTAAAATCGAAATAGGATAAATAAATATAAAGTATTTTGGTCCCTGATTTTGTAGACAATTTAATTGTAAGGCCCCTAATAGACCGATTAAGCTAAACATTTGGATAGTTCTTTATGATTAAGAATAAGTTTGTGAAAGGCTTTCGCGGCCATTGTCTATTGTATCAATGGTTTTTGGGCTATTAGGCCGGCGTCGATTGTCTTGCAGACTGTCAACCAGGAAGCAACTTCTAAAGATGCCAACCGCTCGTGTTGGCGAAACCTCAAGTCAGCAAGACAATCGACGCCGGCCTAATAGCCCAAAAACCATTGATACAAGAATAAGTTTCCTAAATTTATGAATATGAACTTTGTTAATTTAATGTGGACTTGATCAAATATGATGAATTTAATTAATTCTTATCTTTTTTGGGCAATTTAAAAATTACCAATTGATTTTTGAATCAATATCAAATTTGTATTTGATTTATATTATTTTTTATTTTTAAGATTTTAAAAGTTTATAATGCCTTTTAAATCTTTTATCTGTAAGCAATTTTATATATCAGAAAACAGTCTATTTAGAAATTTTATTTTTCTGTGCATTAGATTATACCGGGTACATCATCCCATACCAAAATCCGTTTAAGTGGCAAAGGTATGAAAAAAGTGAATGGTTATGGCCATGGTGATCATTATGTCACGTTTAAAATTGTGGTTCCCAAATATTTAGATGAAAAACAGAAGGCACTTGCTTTAGCCTACGCTGAATTAGAAACAGACACTCCTGGTCAGATCATGGGAATTACTTTAAAGAAAGATGGTAAGTTAAAAATAATTTGATATTTAAATATATTGTATTAATTTAGTATCTATTAGAAATAATCACATATTTTGAATGTTTCATTTGGGTTTAATGCATAATCTACAATCAATTATTTGGATAGCATCAGGATAACAATGATATTTTTTACACGAAATAAAGATTTTCGATTAGTCAAGAGTACCTTTAATTTACATTGTCTTTTTAGTTACTATTTAATCATAATTTCAAAGTAACGAATTCTTAAAAAATAATAACCAATTACTATTAAGTTACATAACAAGTTTGTCAACTTTTTCCATTTAAAAAAAATTAATTGGAGTAACATTGATATCTAAACCTGGAAAAATTTGAGGGCAAAATGCGTATCCCTAATGTGGACATACCGTAAATGTTTTTGGGACAACATGGGGTCTTAATTATCTTTTGGTCAAATCTAACGATTTTTAGACCCCTAATTACAAATACAACGCAACAAAAGGCAATAATAGAGTGCAAACACTCACTTGTCTAGGGATCACTGGCGCAATGAGAACGTGTCCTTTGAGGTAATTCTATACCTTCCCCCTTGCATTTACTTGTGAAGAGGATTGCTCTGGAAAGAGCTTATAGGTTATAAGAATTAAGTCTTAAAACTCGGCGATCTTATAGGACACCTCGGGATTCTAAGGGTCGGAACAACCCAATCATGAATTTGCTTACGTTTTCAAAACCAGATTTCGAACTCACACTACATTGATGATTGTGAGTTAATATAAAATGAAATCGCTCAACTAACAAAACGAGCCCTCTTTTATTATACTGATGGGTCTAAAAATGTCCAGAAAGAGTAGGTGTGGGGGTTACAGGTCCTAACGTTAGGCTCTCAACAGCCCTGGGAAACACTCGTACAATTTTCCAAGCGGAGCTTTTAGCGATAGACTTGTGCTCAAAAGTGTATAAACAAATCGGTTGCCTGTAAAGTCGGTTTACTGACGATAGTTGCACGTGACAACGTCATAAGAAAATACTGATGGAATGGTTGCATTTTTCAAAAGAAAATTTAAATTTTATTTGTTTGATAGATATTTTGTATGGATATCATTTTCCATTTGTCATTTTTCATTCGGAATGCCTCAGAGCGAGGTAACGCCTCATGAGCCGTGCATTCAGCCGGCGAGGTAACGCCGCATGAGTCATGTTTTTTAGTGCGTGCAGCCGGCTCCATCGAATTATAAGACCACGTTCGAGTCCAAAGCAGTATGGAACTGCAAACAGTCTCTTAAGCAACTGGCTTAGCACAACAAAGTAACTTAGATATGGATACAAGGGTATAAAGGAATTGTCGGAAACGAAATTACAAAAAAAGGCGCTAGTATTCTTTTTATCGGACCTGAACCTTTCTTTCAAAATGCCGCATTATGCATGAAAAGTTCGTAATTGGGAAAACGAACTCAGAGCGGCCTACTCGAACAGCAATCCAGGCCAAAGATAAATAAACAATACGGTCACTGCTTAAATACTCAAATACCAACGATGAACGAGGCAGAATCATTCGCGATCAGTTCTGGCTTAACTCAACTCGTAGAAGAACCAACGCGGATACCAGACCGAGATGGTGATTTTGCTAGTCTGTTGGATCTTTTTTTGACATTAAACCCAGACCTATACACTATCTCTGTTCAGCCTCCGTTAGGATCTTCCGATCACAAACTTATTTCAACTCTAAGCGAGCTACCAATTTGTCCTGAGCAGCCTCCTTAACCTCGCAAGATTTGGCATTACAGATCAGCCAGGTGGGAAGACCTGAAGAACCATTTTCGCACTTTCCTTGGCTGAGCGTATGCTTTTCTTCTGATGATCCATCCGTTCGTGCTCAAGAGGTCTCTGAGGTCATTCTAACTGGCATGGAAGCCTTTATTCCTTATTCCAATAAGCGCCCTTCAAACGGCAAGCCCTGGTTTAGCAAAAACTGCGAGCGCGCAGTCAGATCTAAAAATCTAGCTAACCGACAGTGGCGTAAAAATCCAACGGCTGAGAATCGCACTACCCTTGTTACCGCTCGAAACCAGTGTAAGCAAACGATAGATCAAAGCAAAGAGACGCATAACACGAGGATCAAAAACAAACTTCTTGCCAGTCCTAACGGATCTAGGTCCTTTTGGTCAGTCGCTAAGGCCGTCAGTCAAAATTTTACCAAATCAAATATTCCACCTCTAACACGTTCTGACGACACAATAGCAACCACAGCCGGAGATAAAGCGAACTTACTGGCAAAACTATTTTCTTCTCATTCCAACGTAGACTTTCAGGGAAAAATACCACCGAACATTCCAGCAGTTCAATCAGAAATGACTGATATCGTATTCCCCCAGCGTCCTGTCAAACGAATTCTTAAAGGGCTCGATGTCAGGAAGGCTTCTGGTCCAGATGAAATTCCTATTATAGTGCTCAAGGAATGCGCTGATGAGCTAACACCAATATTTTGTAGACTTTTTAACCTATCCTACAAAAAAGGAATATTTCCATCCTGCTGGAAGAAGGCAAGAGTTCAGCCTATACCAAAGAAAGGCAAGAAAACCATGCCAAACAACTATCGACCTATCGCATTGCTTTCAGTTATATCAAAAGTGATGGAGAAAGCTATTAACCAACAACTTCTAAAATACCTAGAGGGCCATAATATTATCAGCGACCATCAGTACGGCTTTCGTAAGTCCAGATCAACAGGAGACCTCCTAGCATATGTCACCCATCTTTGGAGCAACGCAGTCGAACATCATGGGGAGTCCCGGGCTATTGCACTAGACATTTCTAAAGCCTTTGATCGTGTCTGGCACGAGGGGCTCCTAAGTAAACTGCGATCCTACGGTATGAAGTATCTCGACTCAATAAAGACCTGGAAGAAATTTTGTCTTGGGGTGACAGTAACCAAGTCGAATTTAACGCTAAAAAACCCAGGCAGCAGTTTTCTCTAAGAAGGTTAACATTGCAGAACCAGATATAGTCATGGTAGGACATTCAATTCCACTGGCTTCGTCTATTAACTTACTGGGTGTCAATCTGGGAGGAAATATGTCTTGGCATAATCACGTTGTAACAATCGCCAAGACAGCTTCTCAGAAACTCGGTGTACTTTTCCGTACCAAAAAGCTGTATACACCACAACAACTTTTGACACTCTACAAAGCCCAGATTCGACCATCACTGGAATACTGCTCTCATGTCTGGAGTTCTGCACCGAAGCATACCCTTCGGTTGTTGGATTCCATCCAAAGGAGAGCCATTCGTCCGATCGGTGACCACGAGCTAACCAAGAACCTCGACAACTTAGAACATCGAAGACAGGTTGGTGATTTGACCCTCTTTTACAAATATTTCCATGGCAAGTGTTCTACTGACATTGCCCGCTTGATTCCACCTAGAGCAATTCATAGCAGAAATACACGACGAACCACTTCCGCCCATTCTTATGTGGTTCAACTTAATACTCCTCTATCATCAACGTGAATGAATCGCTTTCTTCGCACACGCACCGCTCCCAGAGCGCCTTAAAGGATTTTTCCTGCAGTGCTTGTGCTTGACCATAAAAAAAAACTGCACTGCTCTAAATTACTCTTAGACCGTTAGAAACCTGATCTTAGAGTAATTGAAGGAATTTCCTCAGTACACTGTCCACTGAGGTACCATAACTGTAAAATGGGTAGAGCGGGCAGTGGGACATGTAGATTCTAAGAGTATGCAGATGAAACTGCTGAACATTATCTGAAACCGCAGAGTAATTGTTTGTTAACGACATAAATATCTGAGACAGGTCTTCTTATAGATTACAAACGTACCTCCTAAGCGGATGATAGACTTTTTAAAGTCTAGATCTTATGTACTTATAATTAGATGTAGACTATACACAAAAAGATCTTTTAGGTCGCAGTGTAGTAAGGTCACCTGTACCAATCGACCACACTTTAATCTACAATCTACCCTTGTCGAATTTGGTCATCGACTAGCTGATAGAAAGAAATCTGTTATGCAGGTTACCTGATCATCTTAGCTCACAACTTATATAATCGTATGTCTAAATTTCTAATCAAAGAATGGAAAACAGATTTTGGTATACAACTTACCGATTTTCTAGATATTTATATATTTTTTTAAAGACTTAAATTTTTTCAAATTTTAAAAACCATACATCATATTTTTTTGTTTTCCACGTATTCATATTTAGATTATATGTTGGATCTGTACAAAATTTTTAGTAAATTTGTATTCGTCGTGTCTAAGGACGATATTGTTTTTGAATTACTTACATACATACATACATACATATTTTGATTTTTTTGTATTCGAGGTTTTTGAAATTTTCAATTGTACTTGAATGTGTTTAAAATTTTGAACAAAAAAAATTAGAATATTAAATTTGGATCTATCTTGTTTTATAATATTTTTTTTGTTTAAAACTCCCGGATATACATTCGATATTGTTTTTTTGCTTGCGATTTTGAAATTTAAATTTTTTTATTTGTATTATTTCTATGTTTTTGTACCTTAAAATCTATTAGTTTTTATTTTCATTTATTTGTTTCTTAATTTTCCCAAAATCGAATTGTATTTTATATCTGCATGGAAGCTATATTAAAAATTGTAAATTGGGATCTTCTCTATTTCTTGAAAGATAAAGTTTAAAATTTTATAAATTTTAAAAATACGTATGTATATTAGGGTGTGCTAAAAAAAGGATATTTTTTTTCGCTCTTAAGGAGGTCCTTTCGCCGCCAATGTTAAATAAAAAATATTAGATTATGAATAAATTTAATTTTTTTCTAATAGTTAAAGACCTTATTTATCGAATAGTGAAGTTTTAATCATACCTTACCGTGCAAATTTTTGAAAAAAAAAAGTTTTAAAAAGTTTGTATTTGTACAGAGTCTTATGAGAAAGTAAGTCCTTAACGATATTTTTCGAATTATACTATCAGTCACCGATTAGATGGAATAAAGAAAAACTGAAAATTACATTTTTGAAATATCCAGGTTCCTTTTTTTGCAATAAAATATATCAGTCACCGGGCAATTTACTGAGAAATTAATAATAAAAAATCAAAAAAGAATCTCAAGTAACTTACATTAAAATGGAGTCAAAACATTTGGCAACGTTGCGTAGCGCGCGAACTAATTCCTTCAATGTAAACTTTTCTTTTTTTGCACTTACAACATTATCACACCATTGTTTACGTTTAACACTCACAAATTTACAAGCATCCTTGCCACGAGACATTCGAATATTATGATTAAGCATTTTTATTCAATTTACTCATTCACCACATTGACAGCTAAAGCTTAAACGTAGTTAAGGTTAGGATTGTATGGATACAAATATGAACAACCGTGAGACAGCGTTGTCAAATCACAGACAGGCTATTAACAGCTGATTTACAAGAGTCAAATTAACTTCTGTAGTTAACTATTTTTTTTTATTTTCAAAATTTCAATTATCAATGCCTCATATACTATTTAAAAGCGGATCTCAAAATTCCAATTTTAAGAGGTCCTCCACGGAAATTAAGTTTTCCTGTCTAAATAACATAGGAAACGGGTTTTTTATCAGTTTTTCGTCCTGCAAGCTGTAAAAAAATTATTAAAAAAAAATGAATGAATGCATTTTTTTAAGTATTAAATTTAGTACAAAAAGTCCCGTTGAGTCAAATTTCTATATTCAATATTTGTCTGTAACTTTTAGATAGTGGTTATTCAAAGAATCGTTTGCAGGACAAAAAACTGTTAAATAATACCATTTCCTATGTAATTTAGACGCGAAAACTTCAATTTCCGTGGACGACCTCTTAAAATTGGAATTTTGAGATCCGCTTTTAACAAGAGCTTTGTTTGGGCATTTCCTGAAATATTTTAAGTTGAGAGCAAAAAAATATATCGCCTTTTTTTGGCACACCCTAATGTATATACAGGGTGCGGCAGTATAACTTCTGTTTTTTGTTAACGTACTTTTAATTGGTTTATGGTTGATAGGCGGGATAGCAACCCAGCGCACCTTTCAGAATCGCTTTAATTTAGCCCTGTTGACTCTTGTCCGGGACCGAAAAATCTCTTGTTGCGTGGATTACTACGCAAGTGCGACAAGGCGAAAAATTTGAGTGTCTCTATCAATTAGATCAACTCAAAGCTTCAAGAGAGCTTCAATGTTCACTAAGGCGTTTTACGAGCATACATGGGTCTATTGGATTGGATTTTTCGATCGTTCTGTGAGGAGAATTTTTCATGATGATCTTCATTTCCATTCTTATAAGATGGTGATTGTGCAAGAAATTTTGGAATTTCAGTACTCGAATAAACAGTTGTGAGATTCTTCTCGAACTCGTTTCTGAGGACACTATGTCTTTTTTAGTGATGAAGCCTATTTTAATTTGTTTGGTTCCGTCTGCAAACAAAACTTGCGCAAATGGGTTTTATTATGTTTTTAAAAAACGAAGTTCTGCTGCCTCACAGAAATACAGACAAAATAGTTAAAATTGCATTTTTTTGTCGTTTTCGAAAATATTGAAATACCGATCAGTTCCCTTGCAATTTTCAATATTATATTTTATTGGTTCTAATAGCAAAAAAAACACAAAGAAACCATAGATGTGTATTAATTCTTGGTGCAATTTAAATAATTGTTTTTTAATTTTTTTTTTTAACTTTTGTATTGTAAGTTTTTAATTTAGATCCGTTTTTCTTTGACAGGAAAACCTAACGAAGATATGCCTTTAAGTGGTTCTGAGACAAAAACCCAATCGAAACATTCTGAAGATAATCCTGGTTTATTATCTAAAATAAAAAAGGCAATTTTTGGTTAAACTTAAGTTTAAAAAATAGTTATTGTTAAATAATTTTATATTTACACAGATTGGACTATATGTGTGACCCTATTATTTTAAAATTTATAGGTAACAAAATATTTACAGGAGAAAATCTAGAGTTATTAGAGGCAATTCGGTTAATTTTAGAAGGTAAGAATAAATTACTTAACGTTACTAATCCTGATTTAAACAACAATAGGGAAGAGAAAGTACAACAAGTAGAAAAATCACGAAAATCCCAAAAATCTGTAAGGAATCTAAAAACTTCTAGTAGTAAGACTCAAGACAATAAAAAAATCAGTGAAGAAGAAGAAAGTGATGCAGATGATTCAAAAATGGAAAAGAAAATTTAAGTTTAATTTTTTTTCAAATAAGAAGATTAGTCTCAACAAGCATTGTTTTGTTAGTGTAATTATAAAAAACAAAACAGTTTCTCGATTAAATAATTTTGTTACTTTTCAAATGTTATGTAATACAAGTTACCAAAATACGAATGCCTTTTTAATAAAAAATCCATTAGAATGATTACAATAATTATCCTAAATTTATTGTTCATCTAAAAAGAGATTTACTACTAACTGCACTGATAGCTTTCTGTAAAGAAATATATACATATGAAGAACTTTTTATTAATTTTTATTTTATCATTTCTATCCGAAATATAAGCCGCGGACCCTGTCGTTAAAAATACAGTAACTAGAATTTGTTTCGAAACTTCCAGAAAAAAACGTGTGCTTTTCAAGCACGTGCTGTCGTAAATTTTTTATTTTTTTATTTAGTAAAAATCCCGGGACTCACTGTAGGTACTTTAGGGTCTCCGATCTTTCACGACACTTCCTACGTGACTACCTGTAGCCAAAAAGTCAGTCGTTATCCTTTTTTTTTTTTTTATAAAGTGCCGATTATAGCAATAAAAGTTTGTTAATTTCTCCAAAATGGTTTTACGGTTGTCGCATTTAACTACATATTAAATGAGACTAAAGTATAGTCAAATTTCTACCATATTTTCAAAAAAAAAAGTTCTTTATTTACGGCTAAACCATTTCAAACAATAATAGAAATAGAAAAAATATATATAAAATAGTAAGTCTAACAAAAGATAATAGAAAAAAAAAATCACATCCTGAATAGTACAAATAGCTTTAGCGTTATGATTGCTGTAATAATTTTTTAAACATAAAAAACGAATTGAAAAATATGTCACAATGAAAGGGCAGGTTATTTAGTTCACGGGATAAACGCGCCACTGGACTGTGACGCCCATAATTAGTTAAATGAACATGTTCGTAAAGTAATGGTCTATTTCTAGCCCTAGATCCAATATTAAACTGAAATAAGGCCAGAAGTTCTGGACAATTTACCACTCCATTCAATAACTTAAACAAGAACAACAAATCCGCATCATGCCTTCGCTTTTCGAGAGACGAAAGACCAGTTATATTACAAGCTTCCGCGTATTCTATATCACTCTAATTGATGCCTAACTTGTATACAAAATGCCTAACAAACCTCCTTTGAACTCGTTCAATACTTGCAACGTCACACTTATAAAGTGGACACCAAACTACTGAACCATATTCTAAAATTGACCTGACAAGGGATAAGTAAATAAGTCTGATACTGTTAACTGCTAAATCCTTGCTGTTTCTTATTAAAAAGCCTAGGTTCTTTAAAGCTCTGGATGAAATGTTGTCAATGTGACTTTTAAAAGTTAATTTACCATCAAATAAGATTCGAAGATCTCGTATCTCATCCACTCTTTTAATCATTTTGTCATTTATTTTGTAATCAAAAGAGTAGTTTGTTAAGCATCTTGTGAACGTTATTGCGAAGCATTTTTCAATATTTAATTCTAGTAAATTTGATACTGACCAGTTATACAATCTATCTACCACATTCTGCAGAGTAATACAATCATTAAATGTGACATTTTTTTAAAAATCTTTAGATCATCGGCAAACAAAAGATAATCTGCCCCATGCAAAACTTGCGCAATGTCGGCAATAAATAAATAGAATAAAATAGGTCCGCAATGAGAACCCTGTGGGACTCCAGAAGAAACCTTTATTAAATTAGAAATAAAATAATTAATCTTAACACACTGCGTTCTGCCGGAAATAAAACTGTACAGCCACTTTAATATATGATCATGGAACCCTAATTGAGCAAGCTTGGCGATTAACAGATTATGGTTAACACGATCAAATGCCTTTGAAAAATCTGTGTATAATGTATCCATCTGCAGCCGACTTTCAAAAGCATTTAGTATTTGGTTTTGGTAGCACAGTAAATTAGTGATTGTCGACTTACCCAGTGAGAAACCATGCTGTTGCTGAAGGGCACTATTCTTAACCGACCAAGCAATTTGTGTTGATACTAATCTATCGAGCAACTTTGGTATTTCAGACTGAATAGATATTCCTCTGTAGTTACTAATGTCCTCCCTATCTCCTGACTTATAAATGGGTGTAACAAAACTATTTTTCCAAGAATTAGGAAAGACAGCAGTATTAAGTGATATAGAAAATAAGTGATATATCGGAGTGACCAAAGTACAAATACATTTCTTCAGCAACTGTGATGGTACCCCATCCGGACCAGAAGACGTCTTAGATTTAACATGAGACATTCCATTAAACACATCCTGAATCGATAAATTAAAGTTATTTAAATCGAGCAAGTTACTATCATAATTGAGCTTAGGGATATGAAAAGTATTATTATTGGAATACACTGAGGAAAAATATTTTGCAAAAAGATCTACTGTGGAATTACCATCACTACTAACTTCCCCTTTAAAATGCATTACGGATGGATAATTGACCTTTTTTCTGGAATTTTTTATAAACTTCCAGAACTGTGCTGGATTTTGCACTATGTCATCATTAATTTTACGAATATACTTATTGTAGCATTCAACCGATAGCAACTTGCACTGATTTCTTAGAAGAGAGAAATATTGATAATCCGCATTGCTATTAGATTGTTTATACTTCTTAATATGAGCCTTCTTTTTTTCAACTGTCAATCTTCTGAGCTGATAATTAAACCATGGAGGAAAATTTGTTGATTTATAACGTTTTAATGGAACAAAAAGATTAATTCCAGTATGCACAATATTATAAAAATTATCTAGAGCAGCATTTACATCATTACTAACGTCAAAAAAACTATTCCAATCTATCCCACCAAAATAATCATTTAATGCAATGAAATCACTATTCTTAAAATCATAATAATGTGTGTCATATTTTAATCCTTCCATAGATTTATCTGCCTCTAATTGAAAGCTATAAGAAATATGATGTAAAGAATCTTGTAGAACAGGATCCTCTGAATGGGTAATATACAAATCATTACAATGAGTGAAACATAAATCTAAAAATACACCACGATTATTAGGTAATATATTAACTTGTTGCATATTTAGAAAAGAAAAACACTCATGCACCACACATGTCGGCGAATTAGGAGGGTATTGTACCCTGCAGACACCATTCAAATTCGACCAAACTGCCTCTGGTGGATTGTAGTCACCACAGATTGTAAACTTTGTATCCTGATACTTGACCAACAATTGTTCAGCACTCTCCGTATGATCCTGATAAGCTTCAAACATTGTATTTGGAGGAATGTATAGCGCACCAATTATATGTTTTTCCTTGCCAACGTTTATTGCAACAAATACCTGATCGTAAACTGTTCTTAATTGATAATCTACATTCACAATAGACGATAAAATTGTATTTTTAACCATAATCATTACTCCACCACCTCTATTTCTCTCTTTTGAAGACCGATCACATCTGTATATTACATAGTTCGAAAAATTTAACTCCGAGTTACTAATATCCGGGTACAGCCAAGTTTCAATTAAAATAATAATGTCATAACAACAACACTCTAAAACCAATCTGATATCATTTATTTTCGTACGTATACCGCTAACATTATGAAAATAACAGTTTATTTTATTTAATTTTTTGAAACCCCATTGTCTCTTTTATTACTCCCACGGTTCTTTACTATCTCAGGTGTTCCGCGAATATATCTAACCAATATGTCGTTTTCTCCATTATTTTTCCTTTCCTCAAACTGATCATAAACTCTTTTGATATAATCTCTTTGCTTAATTGTTAAATCAGGTTTCAATTTTATATTATCCGGTAAATATATCCTATTTTTTACACATAGAGATGCCAGAGATGAATCAGAAAATATAACTTTAACTGGTCTCGGTTTTGTGCCTGGTTGCCCTAAACGAACGTGTTTAAACGGTGCTTCGATTTTAATATGCTTCAATATCTCTGTAATTTTAGAAAGATCTTGTGCAATGTTATCATGCATAATAGAACTATGTAATTCAGGGACATTATATATAACGATGTTCTTAGATCTATTCATCCTTTCGGCCATTTCTTTATGTATATCTTCAATATTATCATTGTTTTCTGTTGTGATTGTATTTATTTTTTTTTGTCAAATCCTTGACCTGATTCTCCAATTCATCAACTTTATGCACGACCGTTGTTAACTTTTTTAGTTCAGTTTCCAAATGTGTAATCTTACTTTGGTAAACATTCGTAATCTTTTCGTTTTCAGTTTTTATGAACAATTTTTGTTTCTCTAAACTTGAGTCAATATACTTCTTAATCTTATGAAATAGTTGATCTTTAGATTCGTTTGAAACAATCGGTTTACATAAATCACAAAGGAAGCCCTTGCCTTCATCTTTGTTACGTTCTTGCATATATGAATTGAAGTCCTCAGTAGATAAATTGGTACAAGCCTTGTGAATCCATTGTGAACACTGAATTCACTCTAAATTGATGTCTTATCAGCACGAGATGTTTATGTTGTATTTATTAAGTGATTTTATTATCAAATTCAAGCTACTTACGAAAACCAAAATGTAATATCACACCTATCTTTTCATACCACTTTCAACCGTAACTAAACCGTAATTCCCACCGAAATTTGTAATAATACAGGAGCAATACGTATACGACTCACTACACTTACATGGAGATTTTGGAGATTAAGCTGGTTGGTGACTCTCAAGTTACGTCATCGGAGCTATAATGTAAGTTTTGAGTTTCTTTAAACCATTACCGCAAAAGAGAGTACTGTTTATTTCTTTGGAAAATTGAATTCTATTCAATATATCGACGCAACGAGAAACAATAGTGCAGTGCCGGATCTAAAAAAAATAACCAGTGTTTTGTTTTCTTTATCTTTTTACCTGCATTTCTTATGTATGTTTGAATAATTATAATAAGTATGTACTCTCTTAACTCGAGTTAATAGGAAAGCAAGCTCTGCTTAAGGAAATTCATCAGCAGAAAAATGATATGGCTCTGTAATCTGACTGCCACTCGTATGGTATCAGGTTCGTTAGTAACGTAAGAGTTTCATATTTCAGTCTGAAGACATCTAAAAGAACTGGTTAGACACGCCTGTATAATATATTGCCCAGCGAGTATAAGGCTCTAAATTTAAATCACTTTAAATTTGCAATCAAATGTTGTTTAAGGACTCTCTACTATTCCATGGAGAAGTACCTACACAAAAAGTAATTTTTAAATAATTATTGAAATTGGCAGCTGGCTTAGTTGTTTCATGTTTTGCTTTTTATACCTTAGATAAGCTCTTTACTTTTTAAGTTGTATTTTTAATATTTTAACTGATTTATGTATGAGCAATTATAAAGTTTGGAACATACTTTTTTACCCACTATACACTGGTAATAATTTCTTAAACTTTAGAAAGAATGAAAACGGAATACAACTCGAATTGGGTTGATAAAGCAATTATGGTTGAGCTGAAATAAAAAAAAATGGCCCTTGGTAAGCCAGGCGCATCAGTAGATTTATATTAATTGAATATATTAAAAGTATACGTTTTAGAAAAAAATGTTTTAGATAAAAGTTGTAGGTCTCTTTAAGACAAACAAAAAAGTCCTGTAACATTTTTTTGTACAGGGTGAAGTAAAAAAGTTACGAATTTTTTTCCATTTTCATTTGATGTCACGCCCAAACGGCCTTACCGATTTGGCCCATTAACGAACTCGACCGAGATTTTGGGACGATTGATTTTTGTACCAAATTTCATTTCGATCCGTTAAGAAATGCGACCGCTATCGTGTCCACAGATTTCGTTATATCGGAAATATACATACATATATATATACATATATATATATATATATATATATAAACTTTTGAACGGAAGGTGTTTTTGAGGTCAGGGGGGCCCAAAACGAAAAACTGTAGTGAAATTTTCCCGAAGTCGTGACCTGCGAACCAGCTGAATAGTAGATATAAATCTACTAATTACGCAATGAAAGACAAGGGTCTCTCAGTTTTATTGTGTTATGCTAATCCATAGGGAAATAAAACAAAATTCAGAAATATTTAAACTTTATTAAAAACATTAAACCATTTCTACATAAATTTTACATCAAGTACGTAATTTC
This sequence comes from Altica lythri, assembly GCA_964028335.1. Lineage (NCBI taxonomy): Eukaryota > Metazoa > Arthropoda > Insecta > Coleoptera > Chrysomelidae > Altica > Altica lythri. The sequence goes on along the minus strand of OZ034806.1, from coordinate 31,009,179 downwards.
AATCAAAATTTACTCTAGTGCCTTTAGAAAATATCTTAAAAGATGTTTCAAATTGTTTTCATTTTACTAAGCACTTCGTTCTTATTTATCACAAAATAATTTACACTTATTGCAGAAGTAAATACCAATTCTGTTAATTAATCTAATTTTTTTAAGTATCACAAAACCTGTAAAATTTAACTACTGATTATTGATAAAATTCTGACTAATTGTAGATTAAATAATTTACATATAATCTTGAAAAATCCGACAAAGAAATTGACAAACCATTTTAAATGATTGCACATACATAGGAATGTAATTTCATTATTAATAAAATGGTAATTAAATAAAATTATTTTAAATATACATATATCAAAATATTGATAAAAGTTTTATAGTAGATACTCTTCATAAAAGCACGAAACAAACTTTCTGGTGCATCAAAAATGCTCAATCAAGCAAGATATATTTGATTTTAGATATGTGTGCAATGTCTTCATTTCTTTGTACTATCACAAAAATCTCATAACATAGCCCAACGCTTCATGTATTCGTGAGCAAACCTAGTTTAAGACCAACATCTACAATTCCTCTGCTAGCCGAAGCCTGTAACAACGAAACTACAGTGGCAGCTAACGTCACAGCCAATTCTAAGTAAAGGGCATAAAATATTCTTGTTTGTCCCTCTACATTTGCTACTCCTCCAGCAGCAGTGAAGTCTAAAGGAAACATAAAACAATCTAGGGGATCCCTCCGTCGTACGAAGCCAAACAAAACGACGCCTAAAATATACATATAATAAATTCATTTGAGAAAAAAATACATCTGGTGAAAATTAAAACAAAAATGTTCTTTCAATTTGATCTTGTAACGGCGATGGCAATTAATAAAGTAATGTCTTCACATTTTTTTTAAACAAAAACGCATTTATGTGCAAATATCAGTACACTATCGGAAAGCCAAGTCAATTTGTTGTACAAATTTCTAAGCCCGGGCAAGTGCATGGAAGTATAACTTCTACCGTCATTCCCACTGACTGCCACACCCGTTTTTTTTAGAAATTTAGAAAGTTTTTATATTTTCGCCGTGTTCTTTGTCTCTGTGTCATTCCGTGGAGTTTTGTAATCGAATTTAAACCTATTTCCCGACTACCTAGAGCTCTGAAATTTTCAGGATAGCTAAGAACTGGATGACACTGCATGTTTTAAGTGTGTTTAGGCATATACATAGATTTCGAAATTTATACTGAATTGTTATTAAATTAAATATGTATACATATTATCATTTTGAAAGACTTCTTATAAGCTTGCGGTGGCCTATTTGGATAAGCGGTTGATTGTGACAGTTCTGTTGGGTTATCGTAATAGGATCGACCTCGCGAGAGAGAAGTTTTTTTTTCTTTTTTTTTTGTTCTTACATGTGAAAACAGTAATTATTATTTTAACTGGTAATAAAATAAACTGTTTTAGAAAGTTTTTAGATACAACTACCCTTGATTTTGGAAGGAAACAATAAACAATCTTCTCTATGATCAACCACAGCGTTGTATGACTTAATATTTTTGCAATATCAGGGATGCTGTGCATTGTTGAGATGACACTTAAAATATGACCTATAATAAAAAACTTTCTATTATAAAAAGTTATTTTTATAAATTGTGCTTATTCTACATTTTGATCGATAACCTTTGCATCCAGGGGACGACCTCTTGCACACTGATGTCGTACAACTCCGCCCTGCCTCGCGCAGGTAGTCAGTGACCGCTTCTTCCACTTCGTCGTCCGATGAAAACTTCATACCTTCAAGGTGTATCTGGAGCCAGGGAACATATGGTAGTCACTGGTAGCTATGTCAAAGCTATAGGTGGGTTGTCGGAAGATATTCTACCCGAATTGAGTGAGCAGAGTGGTGCTCTTACGCAAGATGTGAGGTCACGCGTTGTCATGAAGAAGTCTGACTCCCTCAGAAAGCATACTGCGAGTCTTGGTCTGTATGACCCGCCTAAGCTTTCTCCGAGTACTACAGTAACTGTCAGAGTTTATGGTTGTCCCCTTTTCCAAATATTAAATTAGTTACGGATCCTTGCGATCCCAGAAGATCTTACCGGCAGACTTGTACGTCTTGAATTTTTTGGGTTTAGGCGATAATGAGTGGCGCCACTGTTTGATTCCTCCTTCTATTCTGGAGTGAAATGGTGTATCCACTTCTCACCTCCGATGACAATCGAGTCCAAGAATGCTTCAGCCTCTTCTTTGAAACGCCGGAGAAATTTACGGGCACATGCAACGCGCTGCATTTTGTGTTCTGCGGTCAGTTGTTTTGGCATCCAAACTGTGGTAGCCTAGGTTATCTGTCAACAGTTTAAACACCCACTGTCTGCTGAACACTTCATCAAGGTGATCTTGCCGAGGGTTGCTCTTCGATCATCAAGCACAATCTACCACTGTTCCGTCCATCAAGCTGAGTCCGCCACACCGCGCTTCATCGTGGACGTTCGTTCACCTGGAAAAAAACTGGCGACATCACTTGCACACGTTCTTGATGTCCATGCAATTGGCGCCTAACATTTACCCTATCTCCCGATGAATTTTGATAGGAGAAATTTTTTTTCATTGAGGGCGACAACAGAACGGGTTCCATCGACGTCTGTAAAGCTAGAAAGGTCAAGTCGGCAGAATCACTCGTATTATATCTCAAAATTTAGTGCTCATTTAGTGCTAATTTAGTGTTGATAACAGATATTTGGTGCTGTGATAGGGGGACTAAAAATGAGAACACTGCTAACTTTTCATTAAGGTAGCAGTGTACCATTCGTGACCGCGCTAAAACGGAAACTAATGGAATTAAAAGACGTCACTATTTAGTGCTTAATTAGTGCTGCCAGTACAGCAAAAGATTTTTAAAAAATATTTTTTTTTATTTTTTTTTTCAAATCAACTACTGCTAATATAACGACGCCAGCAGCCTTGAGAGCTAGAAGAAGACTCAAAAACGGAAACTAATGGAATTAAAAGACGTCACCATTTAGTGCTCAATTAGTGCTGTCAGTACAGCAAAAGATTTTTGAAAAAGAATTTTTTTTTTCAAATCAACAAATCAAAATTTCGTGGCCGATTTTTTTTACTTATAAAAAATTGTTGCAAAAAATGCTTCAGCTGATTTTAATCAATATGTACGGAAATACTTTTTCCGTGAAGTTGTTTTAACGTTATAAATATAAAAGTTCAATGTTTTCTGAATCCATTGGTCACAAATTTTTTATAAAAATATTCATTTTTAATAACAAAATGATAAAATTAAATAAATAAAATACTTGCCTAACAGCTGAGCTTGTTACTGACACAGTCTGCACAGCTCTTGAGTGGGGAAAGTTAAAGTATATTAAACTCCAATGTTGTATGAAAAAAATATTATTTTCAATGAAAAAAATAATATTTACTTTTGTAAAAAATGTGTTTTTAAACTAAGCTAACTACTCACCGAATTTTATTTTAAGATTTGTAATTAGAAAATATTAAGATAATTTATATTTAACGATGAGTAAAAATAATTAAGGCTGCTAGCGTAGTTATACTACTATATACGATTTAAAAAAAAATAAAAATAAAATTATTTTTTTAAAATCTTTTGCTGTACTGGCAGCACTAATTGAGCACTAAATGGTGACGTCTTTGAATTCCATTCGTTTCCGTTTTAAAGTCTTCTCCTCGCTCTTGAGACTGCTGTAGTCGTTATACTAGCAGTAGTTGATTTGAAAAAAAATAAAAAATAAATTCTTTTTCAAAAATCTTTTGCTGTACTGGCAGCATGAATTGAGCACTAAATGGTGACGTCTTTTAATTCCATTAGTTTCTGTTTTAGAGTCTTCTCCTCGCTCTTGAGACTGCTGGAGTCGTTATGCTATCAGTAGTTGCTTTGAAAAAAAAATAAAAAAAAATTATTGTTTAAAACTCCTTTACTACAACGACAGCACTATTTCAGCACTAAATAGTGACGACTTTCAATTCCATTAGTTTCCGTTTTAAAGTCTCTCTCTAGCTCTTAAGACTGCTATCGCCGTTATACTAGCAGTAGTCGATTTGAAAAAAAATAAAAAATAAAGTATTTTTCAAAAATCTTTTGCTGTACTGGCAGCACTAATTGAGCACTAAATGGTGACGTCTTTTAATTCCATTAGTTTCCGTTTTAGAGTCTTTTTCTAGCTCTCAAGACTGCTGGCGTCGTTATATTAGCAGTAGTTGATTTGAAAAAAAAAATAAAAAAAAATTATTTTTCAAAAATCTTTTGCTGTACTGGTAGCGCTAATTGAGCACTAAATAGTGACGCATTTAATTCCATTAGTTTCCGTTTTAGCGCGGTCACAAATGGTACACTGCTAGCTTAATGAAAAGCTGGCAGTGTTCTCATTTTTAGTCCCCCTATCACAACACCAAATATCTGATATCAGCACTAAATTAGCACTAAATGAGCACTAAATTTTGAGATATAATACGAGTGATTCTGCCGACTTGACCTTTCTAGCTTTACAGACGTGTTCCATCGCGGATGGTTGCCACGCAGCGAGTGAGCGTCGAATCGAGCTATAGCAGCTGTCAAACGGTGAAGGAGAAACCAGGCTACACTGCGCTGTTGCCAGATTTTCAGATTTAGTATAGCAATGTTCGTTTCGACGCAGCGGCGTTGGAGACCTTACTTTATTTATTACCCTCGTAATAAGTCTGTGGAGACAGTAAATAAGAGAGATATTCAACATTGCCAATACAAAATATCTCAAAATCACATATTAACCAAACTTCACATTATCTCAAACTTTCTTAACTTATACAGATTTAACCAATATTTTATATTAAATTTTTGAAATATTTACCTCTGCAAATCGATGTGAGAAGTACATTACCTGACCTCTGGTGGATAATGAATGTCAATCCTTTGTAACATTCGAATGCGTTAACCCTTATCAAACATTTGTGTTAAATGTGTTATTTAATAAGATAAGTGATCGACTTACTTATAGATCCCAAGTTGGTTTAAAATTTTGAAAAAAAGAGGAATTGTCACCCCTAATTTTTAACCCTGTACCAGCAAATTTGTGCGGCATTAATAAAAAAATAATAAAACAGAAAAAGAACAAGAGCTACATTTTAGTATCACCGAAAGGACCGTGGTTTCCAAAAACCGAAAATTTCGAATATTCTCTAGTTTTCCCATTGTTTACGGCAATGTGTTAAAGGTGACTTTTTATTCATCAACTTATATATTAACAATATTCCATACAAGATTATTTTATTCATTGGAAAATTATTATTTCCGGTGTTGTCAGTTGTTCCACTCAAAAGCGACGACATAGCGCCTAAAATCTTTCATTCATGCTAGACTTTTACTATTTAAGAGAGCTCGAAATTTCGACCAGGCTTGAAATCTACTATGCTCATGCGGAAAACCTTAATGGAAATATATACGAGGTCTGTCGCAAAGTAAACAGGACTTTTAAGAAATATCCAATACTAGAAGCGCCATTTGTTATTGGGGCTAGCGTTTGATAGGTAAATCTTTAATTGATGTTCTGGACAGAATTTAGATCTACTTCTGTCAGTTTTTTGTAAATTTCCCTACCTAACTGTTCTTCATCTTGAGCTTCCCAGCCTCCATAATAAACCTTCCTAGACAGTAATGCCCAAAAATCTTCTATTTGTCGAGCCTGCGGCAAGTTTGGGGGATTATCGTTTTTAGGAACAAAATGTATGTGGTTTTGTAAAAGGCAGTTTTGGATACTTCTTTAGTAATGACATGATCTGGCAAAAACATGACGTGCATTCAAGGGGAGTCAGTCAAAGATGATTCAAATATTCAGAAAGGCACATCGTCGGATATATATAGTAGGAAACACAGGATACAAGCCTAGATGCGTATGCTATAGTGTTTCAGGCGGAAGTAATGACCACACAACATGCACTGTGCAATGGAGATCATAAGTCAGGGTATAGCGGGTAAAACTATAGTCATATACTCAGGCAGCTCTAAAGGCGATAGTAATGGCACAAGTATGCTCACACTGCTTTAGGGCCCTGACACATGCGGAAAGTTGGGACCAGGACACTGAGGGCTTCGAGGCAATGAGAAGGCTGATGATTAGATCGAGCGGGAGCTAATACCCCAATGATTGGTCCGAAACCATTCAGCGTGGTTGCTGACATGTTCACAAAGGCAGCCATTGAGAAAGGGAGTATAGAGAAAAGTGCAGGATTGGTGGGAAAAATTACCGCGTAAGCAGCAAGTGAAACTCCTTATAAAAGGACAATCTGGGAATTTAACTGCAGAGCTGATATCATAAATGCGAAATGATGACAGAATGATTGTCAGTCTCTTGACTGGACATTTTCGGCTTAGAAAACATCTGAGTCAGCTAAACTTGGTAGATAAAGACATCTGTCGATACTGCCAAGAGAAGCAGGTTACTTGGAGAGGCCACTGTCAAGGCTACTAAGTCTCATTAAGAGCAGTGCTAGACAAGGTGCTCCAATCCTATTTAAGAGATGATGGGTGTCGCCACAAAGCGTTGTTTATTTGCTTATTTTTAGCTCTATATTAAGCAAAGCAACGTGTTTTTCTTAACTTTCATTTTATATACAACTTTTCTAACTGTTTCTGTTACAGCATCCACGACGTCTTGAGTTTTTCTTTTTGGTACTGTTTTTAATAATCCAGTCGTTATAATAAAATTTTGTTGAGTTTCAATTTTCATTCACGTCACAATACAAACACAAATTTTTAGAGTGTCCGCAATGCGCTGGTGTACTTTTGATAACAGTCCATCGTTTTCTTTCTCCTTCTTAAAATACTTTAATAAATTTAGAACAAATTGTCGATTTTCTCCAGAAATAGTATTTCTAGGCATGTTTGTAATTACACTAAGTTAAAAGTGGTTTGACATCTACAAAACATACTTCATAATTATAATTGATCTCCGATGTACTGATAAACAAATCAAACAACAATATAATGGTAGGTTTACAAGCTTAGCAAGTCTCCTTAAGCATCCATAAGTTCCAAGCTTTTACAAACGCTTGGATACCATTTACACGCTTGCGAGCACGCTATACTGTGTTACGGACAGGCTAACATGGCAGACATAGACTTCGAAGTTGTTTCAGCACTTGCGTTTCGCTTGATATATTTTTATTTTAAATATAAACAAAAGTAACGGAAGCGACATGTTAGGCAGAAAAGATCATGGATGTAAAAAATCCATAGAAACCGTAACAGGTAAATATAAACGGCGCGCACTCGTCAGCGGCACTATACATACGCCAACGTGTAAATATGTCGCAAGAACTTGCCTCAAACTTCCTTTGATCTTTGTTCGAAAACCGACACTAGCCTGAATCGGCAAGAAGCTCTTCCCATCTCATGCAAGCCAAGATAAACACCCCCTTTAGACTGTGTTTGTGGGAGCTTACCGAACATGTAAACCTACTATAAGACAGCATATATTAGATACCGCACATAACGGCCAAACCTACCATATGCCAACATATATTAGATACCGCGCACAACGGCAACTAGAAAACAGTATTACTCATTTATACCACGGGTGGCTAGGGCTACCTTTCATATAACTTCTCACAGCGAATATGCAATTATTATATACAGTTTGTAGTGAAATAGTAAACAAACTTACCAAGCAGATAATAAAAGACAATTGATAAAACAGGGAAGTATTTTAGCCATTTGGGCTTAGGCGTGGACGGTACTTCACTAAGGCAGTTTCGGTATGCCAATTGTTGTAACCTTATGGCTCCTAGATTACCCATATTTAATATTAATAGAAAATGAAGAGGTATTCCAATTGCAGCAAATAATACTGCAGCACCACGCCCTAATACTGTCCTTGGTACTGGTGCTCCAAACCCTAAAAGAATATTTAGTCAAAGTTAGAAAACCATACAAAAATGTACCAACATAGATTTGCTACCGAATGTGTTGATGTAGAAATTAGTAACATGGCTTTAGGGAAGAATGCAACTGTGGAAGAAATTTCCGAATAAAAAAAAATATAACAAATCATTAGTACCTAATTAATCGCACTAAATATACCGAATAATCAAATATTAGAAATCACCAACACAAAGAAAACAATAGTCCTGTAATGTTTTACAATAAGCAAGTAAACAACATTTCTTTAGTTTTACTAAGCTCATATAACCAAAATATTACTTGAGAGAATATTCTTACTAATGATAAAATTAATGTTCCATAATGCCTTTTTTTATGGAAACTTCCGGCATATATTTACCGATCGTACCAAAGCATTGTTAAGCTTATTGTAATTATTCCATTGGTATATGACATTCTTGGTACTCTGTACTAGAAGGTGACATGTGTTTATCGAATGACTCTGAAGTCTACAAAAATTAATCATCTCCAGCAATCCAATGCCTCACAATGTCACAGTATCTGTTTAACTGTATAATGTTGCCTGTCGCATAATCTACAGGTAGAGTCTTCATGCAGGTGTCTCTTTACCGGTGGATGGCTCAGGAATCTTCTAATGACTTTATTCTTTTTTGTTCCACACAGCACTTCAGCTCTTCTAGTACACGTCTGTTTAATATACATTCTGCTGTGTATTTGACTAAAGATGTGTTCCATTAATGGATGTATTTTCTCTTTGGAAGTTTATTAGTCTCCTTGTAGGTGTTCCTTTATAGGTGGATGGCCTAGAAATCCTCTAATGGCTCGTAGCTGATTCGTTTTTGTTCTGCAGCTCTTTAGCTCTTCTAGCATACCTTTGTTTAATATACATTTTGCCGGTTACTTGGCTAAAGATGTGTTCCAGTATTGGATGTGTTTTCTACGCATCCTAAAATTGTTAAAGTCTAAGATCCCGATATAGGACGACCTTCACCGAGCTGGTTTATGGACCAAACATATTTTTTATGTAATTTAATATATCAAAAAATATATTGCATATGAGTTGCCTATCGAATTTCAGTCCAGGATATTTTTAATTAATTTAAAAAAAAAATTGTGTGACTGAGAGGTCCCTACCAACCGTCCCATGCGATAGAAGAGGACACAACATAACAGCGTTTGTATCCCGGCCTTTTAAAGAGAGATAGCTCTCTGCTCTTGAAGACAAGAAGGATAGCGATAGACGCGTAAAGTATATATCAGTATATATTTATAGATACATTTATTATATAGAGCAAATTGCTTTAATTTATTTCAGTTAATATTTTTAAATAGGAAAAAAAAAGAAATAAAATTTGCAAGATTAGAATTATATGTATTGCTATAACTAATCCGCGTCTATCGCTATCCTTCTTGTCTTCCAGAGCAGAGAGCTCTCTCTACCCAAAAAAAGTTGGCATAGAAGTATAATAATTGCCAATATTTCTTAAATGCTCCTAATTGCTCATCAATTGCTCAAGTATAATCTGCAATTGCTCATATTATTAATTTATTAATTAATTAGTTATTAACAATTGAAAATACAAATAATTTTTTCTCAATTACGCGAAGAGCATTCAACTTTTCCAATAAATCTTTTCTTTAATAAATTGCTCACAATTTGCACAATTATAATCTGCAATTGCTCACAATATTAATTAATTATTTAATTAGTTATTAACAAAAGAAAATACAAATAATTTTTTCTTAACTACGCGAAGAGCATTCAACTTTTCTAATAAATTGCTCACAATTTGCTCAATTATAATCTGCAATTGCTCACATTATTAATTAATTATTTAATTAGTTATTAACAAATAAAAATACAAATAATTTTTTCTCAATTACGCGAGGAGCATTAAACTTTTCTAATAAATCTTTTCTTTAATAAATTGCTCACAATTTGCTCAATTATAATCTGCAATTGCTCACATTATTTATTAATTATTTAATTAGTTATTAACAAATGAAAATACAAATCATTTTGTTCTCAATTACGCTTAGAGCATTTAACTTTTCTAATAAATCTTTTCTTTAATAAATTGCTCACAATTTGCTCAATTATAATCTGCAATTGCTCACATTATTTATTAATTATTTAATTAGTTATTAACAAATGAAAATACAAATCATTTTGTTCTCAATTACGCTTAGAGCATTTAACTTTTCTAATAAATCTTTTCTTTAATAAATTGCTCACAATTTGCTCAATTATAATCTGTAGTTGCTCACATTATTAATTAATTATTTAATTAGTTATTAACAAATGAAAATACAAATCATTTTTCTCAATTACGCTAAGAGCATTCAGCTTTTCTAATAAATCTTTTCTTTAATAAATTGCTCACAATTTGCTCATCTTATTTTCAACCTAAGTCTCATTAAATTTCTTTTATTTATTTTTAATTAATTAAAAATAATTATTGCTATTTAAAACGGTGATGGGTGATGTGACATTAGCAGAAGATTTCTTGTGCGCATGCACATTCCAACATTTCAATTCAACAATTCAGGGACGTCGAATTAATACCTACCAAATGCTCACTTAAAAGTAATGATAATTTGCATTATTTAATTATCATTTTTACTAATTATGCTGTCCTTGTCCTTGTTTGTTGTATGGCTCTGCTACTCGGCAATCGCCAGCTCGATTTGATAGTGACTACAATGCTGACTGGCTCTAGACCATACTGCAGCCACTTCTTCTTCTTTTGTTTGTGGACTCAGCTACCTAGCCTAATCGGCCCAGCCTAGGTAGCTGAGGCCACAAACAGAAAAAGAAGGGTCGTAAAAGATAAGTTATTAAAATGTAAACAATAAATAAATATTAATACCATATATAAATTGTGTATGCCATGCGCAATGATTTTATTCATGCGCATGCGCACAAGAAATCTTCTGCTAGTGTCACGTCACCCATCACCGTTTCAAATAGCAATAATTATTTTTAATTAATTAAAAATAAATAAAAGAAATTTAATGAGACTCATGTTGAAAATAATATGAGCAAATTGTGAGCAATTTATTAAAGAAAAGATTTATTAGGAAAGTTGAATGCTCATAGCGTAATTGAGAAAAAAATGATTTGTATTTTCATTTGTTAATAAATAATTAAATAATTAATAAATAATGTGAGCTGTTGCAGATTATAATTGAGCAAATTGTGAGCAATTTATTAAAGAATAGATTTATTATAAAAGTTGGATGCTCTTCACGTAATTGAGAAAAAATTATTTGTATTTTTATTTGTTAATAACTAATTAAATAATTAATTAATGATGTGAGCAATTGCAGATTATAATTGAGCAAATTGTGAGCAATTTATTAAAGAAAAGATTTATCAGAAAAGTTTAATGCTCTTCGGGTAATTGAGAAAAAATGATTTGTATTTTCATTTGTTAATAACTAATTAAATAATTAATTAATAATGTGAGCAATTCCAGAATATAATTGAGCAAATTGTGAGCAATTTATTAGAAAAGTTGAATAATCTTTGCGTAATTGAGAAAAAATGATTTGTATTTTAATTTGTTAATAACTAATTAAATAATTAATTAATAATGTGAGCAATTGCAGATTATAATTGAGCAAATTATGAGCAATTTATTAAAGAAAAGATTTATTATAAAAGTTGAATGCTCTTCACGTAATTGAGAAAAAATTAGTTGTATTTTTATTTGTTAATAACTGATTAAATAATTAATTAATAATGTGAGCAATTGCAGATTATAATTGAGCAATTGATGAGCAATTAGGAGCATTTAAGAAATATTGGCAATTATTATACTTCTATGCCAACTTTTTTTGGGTGCTCTCTCTCTTTAAAAGGCCGGGATACGTCCTCTTCTATCGCATGGGACGGTTGGTAGGGACCTCTCAGTCGCACAATTTTTTTTTTTAAATTAATTAAAAATATCCTGGACTGAAATTCGATAGGCAACTCATATGCAATATATTTTTTGATATATTAAATTACATAAAAAATATGTTTGGTCCATTAACCAGCTCGGTGAAGGTCGTCCTATGACGGGATCTTAGACTATTATGTTGGTAGACACAGAGAATGCAGTTGATAGAGATGAGAAACCAGGAAAGAAATTTATGGCGCTATCTACATTTACAGTAATGATTAGTTCGTTTCCAAACAGCTTAGTGTAATTTTAAGAAGGCTTAGTTGTATTTCCAAACCTTTTTTATTTTTCTTACACTTTTTGTACACTATGAAAAATAAAGAACTTACCTAAAGTAGTTAATAAGGCAACAGCAAACAGAACACATCCTGGATATGTCCAAATATTTCCACCACCTCCCTCTCCAAATCCTGCTCCAACTGCTTCCAAAAAAACTTTTTCGTGTTTTTCAAAATATTTATGTATTAAGTTTGCCCAACCCTCTGAATGGTTTCCAGATTGTTTTAAATCTGTTGCTAAGTCTATAGAGAGATCTTTTTGGATTTTAGCTAAGGTTTCTGATTGCCTAAGTTCTCTGGGACCTAGAATATTAACAGAAAAATCTTTAGTTTTATATTTATATTTAATAGGATGTTAGAAGGTTCGCCATCGTTGCACATTTTACTGTGTGATAGTATACGATTAAAAAGTTTGTAAGTATTGGTTATACTAACGCTGAACTATATTATTGAAAACAAATTTAAGAAAGAAACGGCAAATTATTTTGGATATTGTATGTACTTTAACATATCTTACACAAATAGATTAATACAAGGAATGGCTTTTTAGTTTTGCATTAAACTATAAAGACAAAAAATATATAAAATTAAAGTACTTTATTGCTTGTCAAAATATGTCCCACCAACATCGATACTCTTTTGCATACGTTTAAACCAATTGGTAAAACTGTATTCCAGTCTCCAGGCAACACCTGAAAAATTGCTATTTTAAAGACATCGATGGTTTCTTCTGGCGAATGGGATCGATGCTCATGCATTGAATTTTTGATCTTTGGGAACGTGAGGAAGTCCTTGGTACTTAAATTGGGACTATACGGTGAATGGTCTAACCATTCAATGTCTTGAAGCTCTAAAAACTCGATTATCTTTTGGACAGTGTGAGCACTTGCATTGTCCTGATGTAGGATGATTCGCCGTTGTGTGTGTTGCTTTGTCGAAATTTCGCGATAAATTCCGGTAAACAAACATTTATATACCAATCGGAACTAACACACTTTGAGAACGGATCACTTTTGTCGATTTTTCTTCATCGTGAAACACCCACACAGCAGATTGGAGTTTATTTTCCGGTTCGTAGAAGTCAATCTAAGATTCATCGTCACTAGCAGTACTATAAACGTTTTTTAAGCTTCCTTTGTTGAATCATTTCAATGTGTTTGAAACCAATTGAGGCTCTTTGCTTTTTTGTTAGCAAATGAGGGATCCAACGAGAAACCAACTTCGTAACACCTAGTTCTTTATGTAGGATCTTTTGAATCGATGTCTTTAAAATGCCCAAAACGCCTCTATCTCCCGGCATGTTACACGGCAGTCTTCCTTAACTTGCTGAAACCGCATCCATTTTTTGCCGGATGACTGCTGTTTTGGATGGAGCTAGCCGAGATTTGACGCTGAGATTGGAGCGACTGCGTTGAAATTCGCAATACCAGCGGGAAATAGTTGCGTGGTGTGGTGCTTTATTCGCAAACACAGAAACCATTTCAGCGAGACATTGCTCTTCGAAAATTGTAAAAAATTATTGCTCGAAAATGTTTTTTGCTAAGATCCATTTTTAGACCAAATTGCTAATTTCAAAAATTCACTGTACCTACACGAGTTGAAACTATAAAGACAACCCTTGTATTTATTATTATTTGCCATTTTGATTCCGCTGTCAATCACTGTTAAGCTTTTGTCAGCGTTTTTATAATTCTAATTTTGTGATACAACAATCGAAAAGAGTATTTGACCAGTAAATATTAAATATTAACTTGATGCTGCGCATGAAACGAAGATGACAAATAGGAGTCAATTCATTGATATTGAAGTCGAAATGGTGGATAATAACTTTCATGTTATTAGAATAGGGTTGGCTGAAAAGTTTTGAAACCGACACCTATTAACCAGTAAAGGAATCAAAATTTATAGGTACCCTATTTTAATATTTCATCTTTTGTTTGAATACACAAAAAATAGTATATTACTTTACGAGTGGAGTAAATTGCATATTACAGCGAGTGTGTTTGGCCCATGAGCGAGCTTGCGAGCGAAGGGGCTAAAGAAACGAGCTAAATATGCAATTTGTTCCTCGAGTGAAGTACTATGCTTTACCCACGACTTACCTAATGGTTTTGTATAAAACTAAAAATAACAAATATAAAATTTTAATTTTGGCATAAGTTGTCAAAAATATTTGATTTCGCAGAGGGTCCTGTCTGAGAAATGTCAAATGTTAGTTTAATTTAATGAAAACTGTAGGTAACCAGCATAATAATACAGGTTTCTATTTACTTACTTCACTAGTTTAGTAAATGAAACTATAACACAACTCCTCAATAATTTGACACTTACTGACAGAGTTATAGGTTAAAAAATACGCAATTTACTTATGAGCCGTGGGTAAATATATTTTAATTTGTCAATTCATTCTTTGTTTACAAGCCAATTGAAGTTGACGTAGCAGTGTATTTTGTTACAATGGAAAAAACCGAATATCGTGCAGTCATAAAAGTCTTTGTTTTAAAAGTTTTTTTAGCAACAGAAATTCTTATAAACATGGTGTTAAAGTGTTAAAGGAATCTGCTCGTTATTTTCATCTGTGCATGGATGGGTAAAGTTTAAACGTGGTCATAGATGCGTCGAAGATATACCACGTGGTGAACGTCCAAAAAGTGCAACAACACTAGAAATCATTGCACAAGTCTGTGATATTGTAAGTAAAGTTCCAAGTTTGACTAAGCGTGAAATTGCTGATACCATAGGCATATCAGATGAACGTGTACGTCAAATATTACACGAAGAATTACATATAGTTGATTCAAATAGAAGTGTCATCAAGTGGGCTGGGTACGTGTGAGATCATCTTTAACTTTATTACTAGATTCAATGGAAACAGAACTTTAGTTAGGGAATTATATGTCATCGCGATGTGTCAAAATTTTTATAGTTATATTGATCATATGTAGCAATCTGATCACAAGCTGGCTAATATTGCGATTCAGATTTCACTAAACGTGGGTACTGCCACTACAAATTTGAATTTTCCAGAGACTACTTGATGACACTTCTATTTGAATCAACTATATAAAAAAGCTGTTCGAAAACAACTTAACAAAAACCTTATCGAAAACAACTTAGCGCAATTTGGAGCGTTTTAAGTAGAATAACATCGATTTTGTGCGTAGTTTTATAATTATAAATGAGACTTGGATCTACCATCATGATCCTCAACTGAAACAAGAACGTTTGCTGTTGACTGAAGCTGGTTCAAGCACCAAAACAGGTGAAGTCAGAATGATCGACAAAAAAGATTATGGCATTAGTTTTTTGGGATGCAAAAGGAGTTTTGTTTATTGATTATTATCTTTAAAAAGGTGAAAAAATTATTACTGTAGCCTTTTGGACCGGTTGATTTAAAAAATTCATTAAAAAAGACACGGTTTACAGAAAACAACAATCATTTTTAATCAAGACAATGCACATGTTTAAACAAGTTTGTTGACGATAGCTAAATTGAACGAATTAAAACTGCGTGAACACCAACCGTATTCACCAGATTTGGCTCTCTCCGACTATTACCTTTACAGAAACAATTCCTTCGTGAAAAGTGTTTTTCGTCGAATGAAGAAGCTATTGCAGCTATGGAATAATATTTTGCGGAGCTTCTGGAAAATCATTACAATTATCATTAAGAATAAGTGTGTTCAAGCTGAGTGAGATTATATTAAATAAAAAAATTCGAAAAGAGGTTGACCTTAAAGGCCATCCTTGCAACTTCCCGCTAGTAACGCAAAGCTATAGTAACGTGACGTATTCTGACGTTTTTGACTTTTTTTGAAATGTTTAAAAAGCCATAACTTTTTAACGCCTTATTCGATTTTGATGTTCAAGATGGCACTCGACGCAGTTTTTTGAGACCTAAAAACGTTACCGGGAGTGCAAAATCCGTTAGTCAAAAAATCTCTAAGTTATTGAAAAAAAACACTTTTTTTTTGAAATTTTTCGACAACGATATCTCACGAACGAATCAACCGATTTTAATTTTCAAAACGGCATTCGACGTGGCTTTTTAAGCTTGAGAGCTGATTAGGTTATGAAATTGATCGATGCAATAGCCAAAAAGATATGCCCAAAAAACATCATTTTTACCAATTGTTTTTTTCGGTTATTTTGAAATTTCTCGAAATCTACCGGCTCGAATCGGTTCAAACTTACAGGGAATCTAAGTTAGATGGAACTCTTTGCAATGCTTTTTATTTCATTCCGATCGGTCAAGCCGTTCAAAAGTTATAAGAGGTTTACATACATCCACACACACACACACACACACATCCACACGTACATACAGACATACAGACACCCTCGTAAAAATAGTCAGGGGAGGTTCCTAAGACCTCAAAACGTTGAGATCCGATGAAAACTCGATTTTCGAAAAACGGGGTGAAACCAATAACTTCCCGATTTAAAAAAAAAATTAATTTTTTTTTAGCGTGAAGTTAAAAAAAACAATTTAATGAAAAAATATATATGGTTTCATTTTTGCTTTTGAAAACTTTTTAGTCAACCTTTATTTTAATTTTATTATATTAAACTTTCGAAGCAGCTTTAAATGCTCTGAACGCAACTCGAGTAACACATATAAAAAAATTAAAACTAATGATATTCCTCTCTCGTCTTCTGCTAAGTTGAAATTCGATAAATAAAAGAGAGGTGCGAGGAAGATAGCTTGTAGTTTTATTTTATTGTCTCTCTGTTTTAATTGTTTTGTACATGAAGCAGTGATTTCTAACGCGAATTATGCTTTCCATATTAAACAGATGGTATTTTTGTGGAAATTTAATAAGAAAATTTACATTTATAATTAATCTTAATATATATAAATTACGTGTCACGTTGTTTGTCCGCAATGGACTCCTAAACTACTAAACCGATTTTAATAAAATTTGCACACCGTGTGCAGTTTGATCCAACTTGAAAGATAGGATAGCTTACATTTTAATTTATAGTCGCAATATTATTTTATTGCAAATTATTTGTTTATTGAATTGTTATTATATTAAATATGATATTATCATTTTGAAAGTCTTCATGTAAGGTCTTGGTAGCTAATTTGGATCAGCGGCTGATTATGACATTTCGGTTGGGTTATCGTAATGGGATCGATTACGCCAGAGGGAAGTTTTTTTTGTTTTTTTTTTTGGAAGTTATACTTCTATTCACAGGGTATGTTCTGACTAAGTGAACGATTACAATCGATTACAATCACCTGCAAACGGTTGTAATCGTTTACCATTTGCCCTCGGACACGATTCGTGTAATCGGGTTTGTAATCAAGTGTGTTTACAAGTTCCTACACAGAGACAATATAATATATTTTTGTACAACTGTCATTAAAAGTGACACTTTTAATGATAGCAAACAATGTTAAAATTGATTGTTTACATGGCAGCGTGTTAAAAATACTTTTAACACGCTTCAGTTTACTTTTAACACGGCTTAGTTTACTTTTAACACGGTTTAGTTTATTGTCATTGCAAATTCGCCCATTTCATTATCAAAATAGGGCAGTTGTACAAAAAACATTGTATGGTATTTGTGTTAAAAGTGATTTTATTTTGTTCGTGAAATTGTTCAATTCGCTCCGCTCATTTCACAAACTTTTTCACTCACAAAATAAAACGTCACTTTTAACACTCATATCATAAATAACTATTACATTTTTTTCATCACATTAATTAATTTTTTATATCAAAATAACAATAATTTATCATTGCACGCTATATCTTTTGTAAACAATACAAACGAAAAAGGCGGCTAAAAAGATTCGTTGACAGTAAGTAATAATCTAATCGTGTCCGAGAGCCATATTCTGCGATCAGTTTACAATTTACAATCGCTTTTAGGCGATTGCAATTGTTGACTTAGTCAGAACATACCCATAAACTCGGTAGAAAAGATTTGTGTACAATTAAATGGAAAAAATCATTACATATGTAATGGTGTGAGTAAGATCAGAGAGACAGAAACACTTATAACGTATATTAGTCGGTAGAAACAAAGAAGAAATATTTATCACATATCACATGTTATTAGTCATAACTATAAAGGCGGAAACATACTATTAAAACGTGACACGACGCCACGCATGTTAGTCCATATATTTATATTGCGGCGTGTGGTCACATAGCGTGTTGTATATGTGCTTCTAACTGTATTAAATATATGGAATTGAGAGGTACTAACATGCGTCGGGTGGCGTGGCGTCGTGTCACGTTTTGATAGTATGTTTCCGCCTTAAAGGCGGAAACATACTATCAAAACGTGACACGACGCCACGCATGTTAGTCCATATATTTATGTTGCGGCGTGTGATCACATAGCGTGTTGTCTATGTGCTTCTAACTGTATTAAATATATGGAATTGAGAGGTACTAACATGCGTCGGGTGGCGTGGCGTCGAGTCACGTTTTGACAGTATGTTTCCGCCTTAAATCCTTTGAATACCGTTTCAACATTCAGTACATTGAAAAGGGATAGATATACAAAAAACAGTCTGAACTAATTTATGAATATGATAGTGACGGACCACATGATTATTTGACAGATTATTTTATAATTCTGTCACGTAAGTTAACATATAAGTTTAGTATTTTATATTAATAATATTCAGTAGTGAGTATTGTATTGTAGTCTTAAATACCGTCACATGGTTACAGTATATCCTGCACTATGCTTTTGAGATTGTTGGCTACATAAACAGAGTTTTTACGAGTAGTCGAGGAAATAAAGTAGGTACCAAAACCTCCGATCGGAATGCGTTTTTTTGCATTAGATTCGTTAAAGTATCAGGAAATTTGTCGCTATCCCTACTAATATTACAAATGTGAATGTAAGTTTGTTTGTTACGCTTTCACGCGAAAACTAATCACCCGATCATCATGAAACTTTGTACATATATTCTTGGAGGTATTAGAATTAAAATAGGATACTTTTTAATAAAAAAATATTTTTATTTATTACGAAAAATAAAAGATTTGTTTGTCAAAAAATCTTAAAAAAGTGACTCTTACTAAATTAAGAATTATGACGCCACCGTAAGGTGGCGCAGTTGAGATGGTATAAATTTACATTAGCAATTCTTGCGTAATTAAGTACTATGACGCCACCATAAGGTGGCGCAGTTAATATATAATATATCTAATCGATAATTTACAAAACCGTAAAAATTTGGAAAAATGGTAAAAAACATCAGTAGGCGGTACGAAGTTCGCCGAGTCAGCTAGTTATTATATATATTCTAAAGTATTCACTAATAAAAGCTTTTAATATTTTGCGCATTTCAAATAATAATAATAATTTCTCTGCAATGCGTGTCAGTTTATAGTATAAAGTTTTGTAATAAATTTTTCAGTGACCTACTTAGTTCTTGGATGGGTATTATTTAAAGCCAATTTAAGTTTTTTAGAAACTAGAACTTCGCTATGAAGAACGACATTAACACGGATATATTATATTAAATTAGTTTTTTTAAAAACAGTGATATCGATTTTAAGAAACAAAATTAATTCGATAAAAAAGTACCTATAAGTAGACGGTTAAATTTGGTAAAATGTATTTTTTGTCCCACTTACAAACGAAGATGTTAATTTCGGGTTTAATTTCTTGTAGTAGGTTACTTCAACATATTCAGTTCCGAATATCTCAAGAATTTACAAAAAACAAAATTTGTTTTGTTGTTCCATTTCAGTCGACAAATTATGCTTATTTTAGTGATGTGTCTAGAATGGTAAAAATGGCTAATTACTTGGATATTGATTTTTTTATGAATCTATACTCCTTCAAAAAAACGATTAGAAATCGGTTCCAATAGATTAATATTACTGTTATTAATAGTATCTATTATTATTTTTATTAATATTATTGTTATTGTTATTTAAAATTTTTAGCTAGATGCTTTTTATGTTTATATTTTATATTTTACTGTAATGGGGTTTTCTCGTAACTAAATAAATAAACAGTAGAAAAGCTTTGTGGTTACATTTACAGGCCGTGAACATCTAGAGTATTATTTACATTTTTTATTTATTCAGTATCTGGAAAAAAAAGCTGAATTGTAATTATTTAGTATATATTTTTAATGCTTGGATTGAAAAATTATAACAAATAATTCAAATTATTTACTTATACAATCTCAATTTTACTGCAAACACTTAAAAAAACGTTGAGGTACACCCGAAACTAGGTCATGGTAATAGTACCTGCCCAGGACTGTAAAACTGACTGAATCAATTCATCTTTATTTCGTTAGGCTTCTCGTTCAACTTTAATCTTTATAAGTCCCCATATATTTCAATGGGACTAAGATCTGGGGAAGCTACTGGCCATGGAATTGTTGTCACTTGGTGTTCTTGCATTCAAGCTTGAGTATAGGCCGAAGTATTGCATCTTGTATTATCCTGTTAAAAAAGCCACCCCCTGGATATAAAGAAGAAAATCATTTAGAATATCACAGTACTTTTCACTATTAACGGTACCATTAACTATACAGAAAGGTGTACCACCACGTTGAGACTTTGCTCCTCAAACCATTAATTTGGTGGTAAATTTTTAAGTTATTTGCACTAAGTGTGAAACAACTTTTATCCGATATAAAGACATTATTAAAATTATCTTCTTGAAAACGTTGAAAAAATTCTATTCTTCGATTCTTTTGTAAAGGAGACATTATAGGGATTTTTTGAGTTCTGTGGTATGAAGCCTTGTCTTTTTAGTGACCTACAGACGGATTTTGGACATACTTTTAAATTTCGTTGAAATCCAAATCTCTTAGCCAATTTGCGAAACCCTAGACGAAGATTGGGTCGTCTCAAGGCCAATAAAGTGTTTAAATTGTTTCCTTCATTCTTATGTGATCTTCCTGGAGCTAGTCTATGTCTTATATCTACGCCATTTTCCCCTTTTAATTGTCTCATGCACTGCATTTTTCCGAGTTTAGTCAATTGCACTAATTGTTCCACATTTTTAATACCTTTGCTATGCAAATATTCTGTTTTCTTTTTTCTAGTTGCGACATAATTTCATAAATTGTAAACCTATTGACAATCAACAATATTTGGGAAATAGTGTAATCATAGAATTTTGTCTATTGTCCACTATCAGCATAAAGTTACTTAATGCATTACTTTGGTTTTAGAAGTTTATAAAAACGAAATATATCAAAATTATGCAAAATAATGAATTCCGGATACGTTCTAGACGGACTATCGGGACAATGGTTAAAACTTCTAATTCTTTTTCTTTCCTGTTGTGATAGATCTTCAATGCAAACTTGTTCGTACACTCTTTTATCCTTCTTCCCATTGGCTTCTATGCTCACCATTCATAACATTCTTCCAAGGTTTTAGCTTTATTTGTATTTCATACTTATTAATTGTTTTGTTCTGTTGTGATAAAAGCTGACATTAACAGTAATTTTAGTTCTTAATCTTTTATATCCTGCTTTTTATATAACACATTTTTTTCCTACCTGTATTATTGGTTGCCTACAGTCGGGTACTATAAACTATTACTATACCTCGATGCCCAATTGCAAGTCAGTGACGTAAATGCAAGTGGAACCAACGCGAGGTTTGAATGAATGGTAGTTGCCAGGTTTAACTTAGAAAGACTTACTATCTTTGTCTTATTAACGCGCAATAATAAGTAACACGTTTAACAAAAATGGCAAGCGGCACTTGTGCACTTAATAATGTTGTCCAGTGTTGACATTTTTCTTAAAAGTATCTATTTCTATTGCGCCTTAATAAGACAAAGATAGTAAGTCTTTCTAAGTTAAAACTGGCAGCTACCATTCATTCAAACCTCTCATTGCTTCCACTTGCATTTACGTCACAATGACGTTACTGACATGCAGTTGGGCATCGAGGTTTGAGGTGTTAGTTTACGTTTTTTTAATAAAAGTCTTCCAAAAAATAAGAGACCAATAAGTCAAACACGTGTGTGTTTTTCGTGTGAAGAAGATAGCGTCCATGTTTCTGTTACTACGAACCACCGATCTCGCCATTGTTTCTTTTTTTTTACGCCAAAAAGTTGTTAATATGTTTTTACATGTGGATTGCTGCATTAAGAGGCCCCTTATCCACGTTTTTAGTCCAAATATAAGATTGAAGCAATCAATGACATAATCTGATCACATATTATATATTTTGTTTTTACTCGATTGTGAACCAATTAAATTTTTACCCCATTTTTGAAGGTATTTTTAAATCATCTGAACATATAACGTCTTATTATAGACTAGTCCTAATATAGTCAGTCCATTTTATTACAGAAAACGTATGGTAATACTTAGAATTTTTAATAACTGCATCGATTTTTCTAAAAATTTTAAATTACTTAAGCTGGAAAAACCACGGTTTCAATAATTGTATGCACTTAAATTCGTTTAAGGTACATTTTGTAATGTGTTCTTTAATATGAAAATTAATTAATCACAATTTTTAACCCCTATAACCCCTTAAAACCCTTAAACGTAAATAATTTAAAAAATAAAAAAGTTGTTCCAGATACAAATATAAATGAATAAACTAAATATACAATCCATTATTAAAAATTTTTGACCCTTACAACCACTCTTTATATTTAAAAAGGTTTAAAACATTTTTTACTGCATCCTATTCAACAAAATCAGTTAAAACATTTTATTATAATTTCAACCCTCAGAACTCCCCGTTTTGTAAAAATGAATAAAAAAATATTTTTATCGATTAAAAAATTAGTTATGTTCATTTTATTAAACAAGAATTAATTTCTTGCTTAAAAAACAACTTCAAATTGTAATTGTAACATTTTAACTATTATATTCACTCCTTGTTTAAATTGTAATTGAAACATTTTAACCATTATATCTACTCCACTCCTTGTTTAAAAAATGAATTTAACGAAATCTTTATAACGATTTAAAACATTTCTACTTCCATGCTTCAAAATATATTTTAAACAGTACTATTGCTTTTTTGACAATGTATTAAATGACATTAAAGAGAAATTGAAAAAATGTCGCATCCAACAGGATTTGAACCTGCAACCTTTAGCTCTACGCGCTAACGCTCTTACAACTAAGCTATGAATGTTTAGCTATTAAATCGTTTTTTGGTCGGTAAATTCATTTCATATCACATGTGGCACTTACTCACTTTCTCCTTAAGCAGGACGTTAATGAGAGAGAGGGAGAGAGAGAGAAACATGAAACTCTAAGTCACTTTTTGGTGCCCTTCTTATATTTTTATTCGGTTAGAAGACTGCAACCATGAATTCGTATAGGATTTGATGGCTTAGTTGTTAGCGCGTAGAGCAAAAAGTAACGGGTTCGAGTCCTGCTGGACTTGCTAAGCCAGTGTAATATCTTGTGTTTTACATAATTATTTTCTTCAGTTTCCACGTTTCTTGATAACTCGACTGTGGCAGCCTGCAACAATAAGAAATGTTTAAAATAATACATGCAAACTAAGTGTAGAGCATAAGACAGTCAAATGACTTAAATAAACTAACCTGTTTCCTTTTAATTCTTTCATATCGGTCCACTTTAGATTTTGAGGAACTGAACTTTATACCCCAAGTTTAATAAAGGTACCCAGTCTGGATTATAAGTCAGTAGGTTTTCCTGTAAGGTTAAAAAGTTATGTTGATGAAATCATCTTTAAAACACCATTCATAGCCACTTACCAGAAATAAAATGATTAGAGCACACCTGAGAGTTCTTAATTTTCGTTTCGCTAGTAAAACCTTTACGTTTTATCGCTTGCAACCATTTTTCTGCCTCTCAGAAGATAAAGTATTTAGCTCAGATTTATGCTTAAAATGTACTACCGAAGTTAAGCGAAAAAACTGCATTTTATCCCGATTACTTCGCATTCCACACTTTATAACGCAATAGATAATATGAGGCATATTATCTTTCTAACGAAGTCTTTCTATTTATTAATAATTTTAAAACAGAAAATTGTCCAAAAAATCACTAATAACAATACAAAAAAGATCACTCAATTGACGAAACAATACAAAACACAGTGGAAACTGACAGAAGTCTATCTTTTGTTTGCCTCCCAGCGGCCATATTGACTCAATTTTGACAGCATGTTGAGATGCCCTATTGAGACATTTGTTCTACTCACTTAAACTAACCGTACGTTTATACAGCAAATAAGATAAAATAAGAAATAGCATAAGGAATAAGAAAAAAATTGATCCGTTTATACAGTCAATTAAGAAATAAGAATCAACCAATGAAATCACGGCTTTTTTTGACAATGACGTTCATGTCTACTGACAACTTCATGTTTATTGTACTTTGTGCGCCAAAACTTTTAACCTAATTTTCATGTATGGTCGTTTCACATTTCACCGGGAACTCTTTTATATTTGTTTATTAAATTATTATTTTTCTTTTTTCGATGACATAATGGATGACGGACTCTTGATTGAGCAGGTATCTTCATTTCCACAACTGTATGTAAAGTCAGATCAACGTTACAAAAATGTGAGGATGAAAGAGAACGCCTGGAAAACAATCGCGGTAATTGTAGAGGAAACACGTAAGCAATGTATTCGGATTGTTTGACATTCCCCCAACTATTCATTTTACAGCTGAAGCATGTGAACATAGGTGGAAACTTCTAAGGAATAAGTACACTGACTTAAAGAGGGATTATAAAAATACACCTTCAGGTTCTGGGGCCTCTGAAGTTACCTGGCCCTATTTTGAGGTGATGCGATTCTTGGACCCTTATCTGTTAAATAGAAAGTGAGTTTATTCGTTCGAAATCGATTTGATGTTAGTAAAATATCATAATATAAATATTTATTCTCAGATCATATTCAAACTTGAATGTAAAGAGGAAGCCTGAAGCTACAGAGTGGGACTCATCAATGTCCACAATTTTTGAAGAGGACCTCTCTCAAGAATCTCAAGATTTCGAGACAGAAAATTCTCCAGCTAGAAGAGTTGAAAGTGAAGCCAAACCCCACACAAAATACACAAAAAAGTAATATTACTCCTGGTAAAAGTAGCCAAGGTTCCCTATCATCTCAATCGTCTTCAAATAACAACAGAAAAAGAATTTTGTCTGCTGATATTCCCAGGCATACCATTCCTGCCAAAAAATCACAACCGGATATATTAGCAGACAAATTGACAGGATGCTTTGAAGCTTTTCAAAAAGCTGTAGACAATACTTCAAATCAGTCTGGACAAACTGAGGACGACCACTTTGTGAAAAGTTTAGTCCAAGACATGAAAGTGTTCTCTCCAAGAGAGAGAATAGTTATAAAAAAAGAAATTTACTGTGTTTTCGTAAAACATCTAGAAGATTCAGACTGATAAATTTTTCTAATGTTATGTTTTTTTTTGAATATTCATTAGGAATGTGTTTTTATTTATTTTCTGTTATTGATCTGTAATGTTATTTTTTGTTTTAAAAATGTTTTTTCCTTTTTTTTATTTAGTGAGAATGTATTTTTATTTTTTTTGTTAGTGATCTGTGATTTTATTTTTGTTGTGAACAAGTTTTTTCCTTTTATTATTCATTAAGAATGTATTTTTATTTAGAGAACCAAGTTTTGATTTTTTTAGTGATCTGTGATTTTATTTTTGTTGTGAACATGTTCCTCCTTTTAATATTTATTAAGAATGTATTTTTATTTTTATCCTTGGATTTTTTGATGAGAATATATTTTTATTTTGTTTATATGACTATTTATTTTCATAATGTTCTGTTATATTTGTCTACTCTGTGATGAAAGTAAGGGGTGCAGTTTTATTTTATTTACTTTGAATCTTATGAAATTCACTTGTTAATGATTTAACAGGGTGAGTTTGGTGGATTGGAACCTTGCATCAATATTACTAGCTTTATATCTAATTGATGTGAATTGAATAAAATTAAGTGACTAGTTTGAAAGAATTTATTTTAGAAAAAATATAATTAAAAAATCACACACACAAACTCTCAAACAAAATAGTCTGGAGCACCTCCCTTATGAATTTTGTTCCACTGATTTGGAAGTGCTCCTTGGGCTGAAATTAAATAGTCAGCCAGTGTATCTCTCTGTTCAAGATTCCTCTTGCACAAGTGATTTGAGGATGCACGCCCAATGGATGGCAGCTGGATTCCTGGTTCGGATCCATTCAGAAGACCTGTAGGTTAAGTGGAAGATCCTCTTCTTCTTTCTGGATGTAATTATGAAGAACTACACAGGCCATTACAATTTTATCACAGAGTGCCTCATTGGCAATAATTGGTTTCCTTAGACGCCGCCACCTTTGGGCCAAGATGCCAAAAGTTATTTCTATAACAATAATCGTAGGTTGAAAATTCCTTTTGTATCATTTAAAAATTTACCTGGTATGGTCTCATAATATTTTTATGACGTGGAAACGCTTCATCTGCCACAAAAAAGTGGGGAAACAAAATATTTGTACCAGGTAATGCCTTTGGTGGAGGTATATCTAGTACACCATTCAGCAATGCATTGCCAAAGTCAGATTGACTGAATATGTAGCTATTATGATTAGCTCCTTCTCTACCAATATCTATATACATATGTGAACTTGTAAAATGGGTCACAGGCAGCCATTAATACAATACTGGAAATAAAAATAGTTGAACCAAACTTGATTGTATTCAAGAGAATATTTTATTACCTGAAATTTTTTTTATAAGAGAAAAATGTTGTCCCTGAATTACTTGGGCATTAAATAGCAATATGTTTGCCATCAATGGCACCAACGCAATTAGGCATATTCCAACGTTTATAAAAAGATTCAGAGATCTCACACAGGTCTTCTTTCCTTGGAGGTGCCAAAACTATTGGTGTCAGAACTTCCCACAATACTTGGCAGACCTCTTCTATAATGAAATGGACAGTGGTTTTCCCAATGAAATGATTCCATGCGATTTCTTGCATAAAACATCCTTCAGCTAGGTAGCTGAAAAAGGTTTCAAAATGGAATGAATATTATATTGTTGGTTTCTCCAGTACTCACTGTAATGTGATAGCAAGCCGATGGGAAGTTTGCTAGGGTCCCTTCTCAAGTGGGGTTCTACTAAATCCAGAAGGTGTTGGAACATTTCTGGTGACATCCTCGTGTATTTAAAGAATTGCTCCATGTCATGCCTTTCAGCATATAATAGAAGTTTGTGATAGACGCCATTATTTCTATTCACCTGATTCATAGGCCGCACTTTGAATCTCCTTCGAGATCTAAAGAGCTTCTTCCTCATCAATAGAATAGCCGTTGATGAAAGCATGACAAACATACCAATCATCATGGTATTTTTATCCATTTTTTTCACAAATACAACATGGAAGATTTCAATTTAAGATATGGTCAAAGATAAAAAAGGACTATCGAATATACAAAAAAAATTTGGAAACAGTAAACAAAAACAAAGAACGAACAAATATTGAAGGTTAGGAATGAAACATTTCTGTCTGCAGTCTGCACATGCGTAGGTACTCCAATTTCCGAACTAAAATAAGATAATAATGAAAAATAAATCCATTCTTATTTAATTCCTTATTTCTTATTTTATTTCAGTACATGTATAAACGCTCTCATTGAATTACGTATGTTCTATTTTCTTATCTTATTCCTTATTTTATCTTATTCGCTGTATAAACCCACGGTAACTATTCACAAAATTTCAGACAATTGGACAGGAAGTACTTTTCCATCGATTTTGTGCGCAGTTGTTGGAATGTTAATATTTTTGGGTCACCTGTTATATAGAATTGTTAGTATTGATAAATTTACTACCTCTTTAGAATATCTATTAGACGCACATCTAAATATAAATAAAATCGATAACGAACTATTTTTATATCATTGTTGCCATTACCGGTAAGAAACTTGTTACACAACAGCTGGCTTCATAAATTGTTTACGTGGTTGCAATCACTTTTCATAATTTTATGTAGTAATAGAGTTAGAAAATATGATAAATAACGGTTACATATTTAAATCTTGTCTAATTTTAACGAGAAATTGCATAACTAGCCAATACGAATTAAAAAAAAAATATGCAGCAGAGATAACTGCGATATTCAAAATATTGTAAAATTTGTGATTATTAACAAATTTATTTTACCATTTTAAACATTTACAGATACAAATAACTGAAATTACTTTAAGATAACTTTCTCTGTGTTGGATGTTGTCTAAATACCGTTACTTCTCTTTCTAGCATCTTCTTGTACGCAAAATTGAATAATCCAATCACTCGATATTGTTTTTATATTACTACTTGAACATGAACTTGAACTTTATTCGTTACTAGCAGCCAGCCACGGCTTTGCACGGGGATTAAAGAAAAAATTTTTTTTACAAACACACTTACTAAAAAGGTTTAAAATTCGAATAATATTAGTATATTTTTTTATATATATATATATATATTTTATTTTTAATAACTTATTTTTTCTTAGTATTATTTTGTATTTTTTTTAGTTTTTTTCTTAGTACTTTTGTTTGCTATTAATAAGTCTTTTTTTAATATTTGATTAGTTTATATTTATTTGCACTAATTTTTGTGCAAAGTTTTACATCTCCAAACAAAAGCCATTAAATTTATTGGGTCAACGCTTCCCTGTAAACGATATTACATGTTGTTTTATTTTCTGGCAGCAAAATAAATTGATTTTCAGGTGCTCCGACCCGCGTTAGGCGGTTGGCCATGAGGAAAACATTCTTTTCGTAGGCCAATCCCTACAAATTGGAAGGTTTGACCTTGAGACTTATTATTAGTAAAAGCGAAAGATGTTTTGATAGGAAATTGAAGCGGTTTAAATGGAATTGGTAGATCAGTTGGGATCATCAGTATCCTCAGTATATGAGCTAGTTGGCCAGTTGGTGGTTCAGTTATAATGGTTGCTACAACTTAATTGTCCTTTAATTCCTTTATAAGTAGCCTCGTCCCATTGCACATGCTCGGAGGGCTTAAATTTCTTAAAAGCATGATTGGAATTCCGATTTTTAACGCCAATTCATGTGGTGGCAGACCGGAAGGGTTAAGTGAATTTAAAAATTCCTGTGGATAATGAACTGCGTCTTCAATATTTGTCATTGTGTCGATTAATTTGTAAAATTTTACTTGGCCGGGAACTTTTGGAATTATCAAATCGTTTATTTCGTTAACACTATCATTTCTGGGTGAAACTATTGCTTTAGAACACAACCAGTAAAAATCTTTTTCATGTTAATTCTCGATATTAGGGTATACTGCACCTATTAAAAATTCTAAACTATGGACTATTTGGCCTAGAGACTTATTCAGAAGGATGTTAAAATTTATGCTTAAATTTTGGAACCATTTATAGATAGTTGAAATCTTGATCTTCTGGGCATTTTAAAATTCAAAAGAAAACAATATAAGCTGTTGAACTCATAAAAAAATGTAATATTAGTATTATAATAACTACTGAATCGCTAAGGTGTTTGGACCGTTAAACTTACAATGTCTGCTGACAAAAATATGTATAAAAAAATGACATTACTTCTGAGAGGAACTGGTGGTTAGTTCTGAAAAGAACTGGTGTTTAGTTCTGAAAAGAACTCTTTTTGTCGGGTATAATTACTTGCTATACAAATTTAAAGTACAAAATATACTTATTGAAAATATATTCAAGCAAAAGTAATTGAATTCCGCACGACTGTTTCGTAGCGAGCCGACCGCGCAAGTGAGCCACTTGGTACGAGTTTTTTTAACACTTACATTTTTAAATTCGTGATATCTGTCGATCTGTCGTAACTATGAAATAAGTTACTTTGAAAAGGATTAATACCAAGATAAAAACTTTAGAAAAATAAAAAAAATAGTTGTGACGTAACTATAACAGTTAGACATATGCTGTCACGGCATTTTTTTGTACCTAGGTAATTATATATTCTTCAAAATCGTAGTACATTATTTTATTCTATAATCAATAACATTCTCAGCGCACGCGATGTAAGGATTTTAAGGTCATTTTTCGTTACATTAATGGCATTTTAGTAAGGAACCCTAATATTTCTGAAAATATAATATAGCCTATGTTCATCGGCATTAGTGTAGCTTTCCAACGGTGAAAGAATTTTTCAACTCCGTCCGGTACTTTCGGAGCCTATTCAATTCAAACAAACAAACAGTCAAACCATTCCTCTTTATAATATTAGTATAGATATAGATAATATATTTATAACAATAGATTGTTTTGTTACAACTTTAGTTTAAGTTTAAGTCTACTCTGGTACACAGCTATAGCAAAAATATTACAAGGGACCTTGTTAATTAGAAGGCATTTAGCCGTGGATCAAGAAAAGGTAATAAAACACCCAGGTAATGAGAACTAAGCACTTTAGGGGAAAACTCCTGTGTTGTGCTTTAATGAAAATATTTATTTAAATAGTAAAGACAGTAAAGAAAGTACAATTATACAGAATCACTCATGGCGAAAAGATGAGGATTCGCAATAACATACTCTTTGACCTTTATACTTTAAAGTGCTTAATTGAGTGATAATGGCAGAATAACGCTTTCCCTATAAAGAAGATTAGACGGCTATGTTTTTTAACGTTTGAGCATTGTTTTAAGAACGTATTTATGAGAAATATTGAGTATTTTTAAGTTTCTAGCATAGGTTGCTTCCCATGCTACAATGCTGTAATTTAAGAGGGACTGCACCATTGCATCATAAACCATAAAAAGTGTTTTTGGATTGATTATATTGCGTAATTCGTAGAACTTTGGAATTGTTGACCTAATCTTTTTGGAAAGGTCAAAGCATGTTCCTTCCGCTTGTGATGACAATCAAGTAATATTTATTGGAGCTCACTATATATTTCAACATTATTTTCTAGTTGACAACTACAGGCATTGTTTGTGAAGTAATTACAGGAAGGATCATGAATGGCAATACGTAACATGTAAGATGGCAAAGAAACAATGTTAGGAGTTCTCCAGTTAACCAATACTGCACTTTACATAACGTTTTATTAGCTGAACTCTATATCTGGCCAGCAGTCATCTTCGATCATCAGAATAGTATCGTCGGCAAAAGCTGATCTTTGACCGGGAAGTGGTAAGCGAAAGTGTAGAGTATAAATAAAATGGGTGTCAAGACAGTTCCCTGAGGTAATAATATTATTGGATGAACTTAAGAAGTTATTAATTTTAGTACATTGTTATCTGTCCGTAAGGTAATTTATAATAATGTCCAATGTGATGCCACGTAAGCCACGCTTATTTAATTTAAAAAGTAGTCTGTCATGTGAAACGGTGTCAAAAGCTTTCCGTAAATCAAGAAAAACAGCTAAAAAATTTTTACCATTATCCATGTTAGTAACAATTCTGTCCGTAAGATGGAGCATAGCGTGCTCAGAACAGAGATTTTCGCCGAAACCAAATTGACAAAGGTTTTACTTTAACAATTCTTCTTCTATTTGAAGTTTCAACGAACCCATTTTAAATTGTGTCGATAGATATGATGTCTCGTTTGTCATGTCATTTACCCACCATTATGCCATTACAATGTTGAGCGAGACTTTCTCCTCTTTTTAATTTTTTCTCAACAACTTCTTTTAGGTTTTCTTTTCTTTTGCTGCGTAAGGTTCGTGTTCAATGATTTTATTGTCAATTCGCAACTATTATAAAAATTGTCCGTAAACAGGCAATGACCTTTATTTATGTAATTTTTCATAAGTTGGAGACTTATGCTTATGTATGCCCCTTTCCGCCATATTCATTTTGCTGTCCAGCATATAAGACAAAATTGAAAATTATACCCCTGGTTCCACCAGCATATGTAATTTTAGCCCATATTTGTTCCTCTTGTTAGGTACTGTAGGTAGGTACTGCCGAAAATATTGGTATTGGTTTTGGAACGAAGTTCCCTTTCGCGCGTTACGAACAGTTACGCTGACGCTAGGAGCTAGCCTAAAAAAATTCATACCAAAATTTGTCACGACACTATGCACCGACACAATGCACCGACAAACGCATGTTTCTCTCTCTCACAGACCAAAAAATAAATAACTCTCCCTCTCTCTCATAGATAGATATAATACAATGCATAGAAAAGTGTGACGTCAGCTATGGGAGGAGGTTACAAAACTTTCTATTTTTAAACAAAACACAAAACTACAAACAAAACATATTTGTATTGAAAATGCCATAAAAGATTTTTCTATTACTTGTAGTGGTTTCTAATAAAAAATCTTAACGTTTTCCGGACACTTTTCATACGACCTATTGTATCCAATTTGTGATAGTGAATAAACATTGAAAGTTAGTGTAAGTGTTTAAATTTTATATGCATTTTAGTGGAATTGAGGTTATGTTTTGTTTCAAAGTTTATAAATTTTATTATGGTAATCTTGTAAATAATTATGTATTCTTTAACTATTAAATAGTATTCTGTTGCAGTAAAAATGGTGATGTGTTTCGTCCCCAATTGCAAACATTATAGCGAGCAGAAAAACTGCAATTTTTTTACTTTTTTTTTCTATTTTGCTTTGAACAGTGTAGTAGTGTCGCGACTTTGTTAATACAGGTTTTTTGTAGATAATAAATGTTAAAATAATAGAAAATAAAAACAATAATGTATCCTGACAATGTTTCTGCACAAGTTCCGGATATTGTTGATAGAGTTAGGTAAGTAGAGATTTTATACAGACGATAATAAATGCTTATGTATATACAAACTCTCTGTTGTGTTTACAAATTACAATTCCTTCACTAATTAATCGAAAGGAACTTCGTTCCATCCGGGTGTCCTTTGACACCTCTCACTTTTTTTTTTTATATAAACGGTCATTAGGTACCGGTTCGCCCTGCCCAGGATTTCTTAAAAAATGCAAGCATCGTAATATATTAAAAAATCTATCGCAACTCATATGGCAACAAAAACAATTCATTTTTATTCAAACCTATGGGTTTTCCAATAATATTGAAGTTTGTTTAATTTAATGATAAACGAGTCCTAAAAATGTCAACAGTTCATCTGTTGTTAAATATGTCCATCCTAGACCTCTTACTACCTCCAGATGTTATAAAAAATATTTCTTCTGCCTGAATATTTGTTTCCTCAACCATCTGTGCCCTGCCAGGTAGATACATTTTTAATTTCTTGTTCTGTATCGAAAATTTCTTCATCTTCTCTTGTATTTTCAAAGTTTACTACAATAGAAGTATAAATTAAAAAAAATGTTTTAAATCTGGTTTAAATTTATCTTCATCGGATGCATCATTCCATCTTCAGTAGGTTTTTTAGTTTTTTTTTTATTACAATATTTGTATTTTTACTCGAAGGGCCAGGTTAAGCACTAAGCATAAAGTGTAAATAAAAAAGTCACTAACTCACTAAATATACACCCAAATCGCAAAGGCTTACAAATGAAAGTAAACTAAATTATGCGGATAAACAATATCTGTTCTAACTACCACTGCGGAAGAAATATCGAATAAATAAATCGCAATAGGCCGGTAACGCCAAATGGCGTCGTCCACTCGTACTGAAAGAAAAGAAGGACGCCATATGGCGCTTTTGTATTGAAAGTGTTAAGGAGAAAGAAAGTGAGTAAGTGTCACATTTGACAGGAGTTGAATTTAACGGAAGGATAAATTAAACTTACTATAAAAGAAAAAGAAAATACCTAGATGTACGCTATGTACGGTTTTTATAAAAACAAGGAAAAATGAAAGTATACTCAGTGACATTAGAAGTGTTACACCTAGAAGGAATAATTTCTTAATCTTAATTTTTTGACAACAGAATGACTATATTTAAAGAATGCTATGATAACAATATCAATGTTTTATCTTTAATAGTTTTTGTAAAAATAAAATTTTATCTTAAATAAAAAAAAAACTGATTTATGAAGACAGGTTGGTAAAGAAATTTTTAATTACTGTTCTTCAGTCTAATTGTAGCCAGTGTAACAAAATGCCTCGAGTTTGAGGACATCAAAATTACCACCATGTTAGCGATTTTGACAGGGGTAGAATTGTTGCCTATAAAGATATGGGTATGTCGTATCGCCAAATTGTACGGCAATGACGGTAATGCGTGTGTGGACAAACGCAGGTAGAGGAACACGAAGAAGACCAACTGGCCAACCAAGACGTAGGTACCACAGAGCATCAAGATGGGCGCTTCAGACTACTTGCTCTGCGAGATCGTTTTGCTACTACGCGTCAAATCGCTGATCAATAGTTTTGAGAGGAAGGTAGACCTGTTACTATGCGTACACTATACTGTCGCATTCGAGCATTTGGACTGTTTTCATACCGTCCACGACTAGTGCTACCTTTGACCCAGGACCATTGCCATCAACATTTAAATTGGTGCAGAGAACAGCAGCAATGGGTGGAAGAATGGCATAATGTAGCATCCACCGATGAATCGCGATTTTGTTTAGGCATGCACGATGGCCGTAGAAGGGTAAGACGCTGCCGTGGAGAGCGAGGAGATACCGGGTTTGTTCTTGAAAGACATATACACAGGACAGTTGGAGTAATGGTTTAGGGGGCTATTGCCTATGGTAGCCGATTACTTCTTGTGTTCATTCGAGATAGTATGACAGCTGCACGTTATGTTGATGATGTTTTACAAACCACTTTACTGCCTTATCTAGATAGCCGCCGACACATCCTTTTTCAGCAAGATAACGCGCGTCCCCATATTGCTAGACGTGTACATGAGTGTATTCAGTTACGGGGTCGCCAAACACATTATTAATTTTTTTTTGTTATACGTTTTTAAAAATTCTTGAAAATGTTATCGTTTTATTCTCGATGTTGCCAAAAAATTAAGATTAAGAAATTATTTCTTCTTGGTGTAACACTGTCACTGAGTATACTAATAGGGACGTTAAATATATATATAAATGAAGAAAATATCATTTTATCAAAAGTTCTGTAAGATTGATAGCCACACACTTACCCTTATCTGAATAATATTAGGTGTTAATAGTGAACTTGTTATATGAAAGCTAAGTTTAGTTTCTAGATAACAACTAAGAATTTAACGAAAACAAACTATACTAAATTTAGTGAGCAAATTACCTGGTTCTTTTGTTTATTTCTGTGATTATGAAAAGAATCTTTTCTTTATAATTTTTGTGGTCGTAACAAGTTTTGAGCAAAACTTATCATAAAATCACCCAAAATCTAAAAATTACTTTAAACATAAAAAGTTCATGCAGATATCAGATTGTTATGCCAACCAAAATACAGACAAATCAATCTGTGTATATTAAATTACTATGCACAACACACTAACTAGGTCTAATCACGAACTGTATACCCACAAATTGAAAAATCAATTTTAAGGAAAACATTTCATGTTACCTAATGTTTTCGTTTTATGAAATAATTTAAACATTACTTTTTTAAACTAGTAAGCATTTACTTTCCATTGGTAGTTAAAATAGTTCAATTTCCTTTAATTTTTAACGTTTGTATTTTAAAGCTTATACAAAGAAACCATTTCAGCGAGATATTGCTGTTGAGATAATCCTCTCCGAAAATTGTAAAAAATTATTGCTCGAAAAAAGCTTTTGCCTAAGATCCATTATGCGACCGACTTGCTAATTATAGGTTTATTCGTTATGTAGTATAGTTTTTTACTGGAAATATAAGTAGGAGGTGTTTCTATCGATAATTTTATGGTATTGTTTGAAGTTACTTTATTGAATCATATTCAAATTTCATAAATGAGAAGAGAGGCAACAAGTAATCAATTTGATCAATAAATTCGACTTAAGTACCTAATAATTAAAGTTGACATGTCAAGAGTAATTAAGAGGATAAAGGACTTGATATTCCGATACCACAAATTTCAAAATTTATGATTTTTTAAATAAGATGGTATGTCTGTATGTATGTATGTATGTATGTATGTATGTATGTATGTATGTATGTATGTATGTATGTATGTATGTATGTATGTATGTATGTATGTATGTATGTATGTATGTATGTATGTATGTATGTATGTATGTATGTATGTATGTATGTATGTATGTATGTATGTATGTATGTATGTATGTATGTATGTGTGTATTTATATATGTGTGTAATTAGGGGTGACAGATAAACCTGCAATCTATAAGATCTATTATGTCCCCATTTTCTTGCTATAATTCTGGTGTTTCTAGACTTATAGCAGCTCTTTTAATCCTATCTTTCAAGTTAAGTAGATTCTTTTATTTCGTATGATCTTAGGTATCTGACCCCAGAATTACGTAATGCAATGCATTCTGATAGTATGTATATTGAGGTTTCGTCCTCTTTCAAACAAAATCTGCACTTTGCTTCATCTGCCAATCCTAGTTTTTTCATGTCCTCTTAATCGGCAGTTCCCGGTTAATATTTCCGTTATATTACGGACGTTGTTTGTACTGTGGTTTAGGCAGCTGAAAGATCTCTTTTGGTTATAGTTCCGCAAGAGCGTCTTCGATTGTGTTAGTCTGTCTAGATCGATCCATTACTTTTTCTGTTTTCACTTTTTTTCTTAGTTTTTCTAGGACTGTACTACTGCTTATTCTTCAAAATGGGTCTGGTTCCAAATATGGGATCTTAGCTCTTTTTTTGCCAGCTTATTTGCTGTTTCATTTTCTTCTATCCCTGTGTGTCCTGGAACACATAAGAGAGTAACAGTGTTATTTTGTCCTAGTTAATTTTGTTTGCCCACGCTTTTTCAGATCATTTTTAAGCTGGTTGTATGTGAGTTTAGTGCTTTGATGGCTCCTTGATTATCTGATATGATAGCAATCTTTTGTCTGCAATAGTTACTTTCAATATAAATTTCTAGACATCTTTCAGTGGCACAGATATCAGCTTGAAAAATGCTAGCTTATGCACCCAAGCTTTTTAAGTCTTAGCTCAAGATCCAAAAACTCCTGCTCTTCTTCTAACTCGATTGTCTTTTGGGCTTTTCTCTGATGTAGGATGTTTCACCGTTGTGTGTTGTTTTGTCGGACTTTCGCGATAACTTCTGGTAAACAAACGTTCTATCGGAAGTAACCATTCTTCAGTCTTCTATAAACTATAAACGTTTTTTGAGCTTCCTTGGTTAAACCATTCCAATGTTTTTCGACACCAATTTTTGCTCTTCTGTGAGAAAATGAGAGATCCAACGGGAAACTAACTTCGTAACAACCAGTTCTTTATGTAGGATCATTTAGATACAGGTATTTAAAATACCCAAAGCTGCTTCTATCTCCCGGTATGTTACACGGCGGCAATCCTTAGTTAGCTGACAAACTGTATCAATGTTTTGCTGTGTGACTGTTGTTTTAGGTGGACCTAACCTGGATTCGTCGCTGTAACTGGAGTGACCACGTTAAAATTCGCAATGCCAGCGGGAAATAATTGACTGGTGTGGTGCTTTAGTCCCAAATACAAAAACCATTTCAGCGAGACATTGATGTTGGGATAATCCTCTCTAAAAATTGTAAAAAATTACTACTTAAAGATATTCACGGCTAAGATCTATTTTTCGACCGACTTGCTAATATCAAAAATTCGCTGTACCTACGGGACTTGTATCGCAATGAAACTTTGGATTGATGTTAACAAAACATTGAAGTTAGATTTCTGTCTGAATGTTCTATTGGTGGCGCTTCCTAAGCGCCTATATGTAAAACTAAAAAGACAAACTTCGTAGTTATATAGGTCTCCCAACGAAAGTTTGGGACAGCCACGTGTTAGGCTGAACACATAGTAGAGCGACGAGGAAAGCGGCGAGAAAAGCAAAGAGGAGAGCGTCGAAAACAAATTAATAATATCCAATAGAGTACAACATACTGGAGAGGGGCGCGGCGAGGTAGCATCGCTGTTATAACAGAGGATAGCGGCGCGTTCAAGCAAGTTTGTTTTCTCCGCTCTCCTCATTGCTATAATTATATGGTGAAATGGATGTTGAAGCGTTAATTAGTAGTGTTTTTATTAAAAATCCACTATGGGATCAAAAAGATACTCAGCATCACAATCGATTTATTTTAGATAAATTGTGGGATGCTGTAGCCGATGAAATGAAATCAACAAGTAAGTATTTTTATATTTTATTTCGACATACATAATTTTTGTAGGTGTCTCTAATGAAACTGGCAGTTGCAGTTGGCCTGTTATTTTCTCGCACAATA
This sequence comes from Altica lythri, assembly GCA_964028335.1. NCBI lineage: Eukaryota > Metazoa > Arthropoda > Insecta > Coleoptera > Chrysomelidae > Altica > Altica lythri. Next base: position 30,970,897 of record OZ034806.1, on the reverse strand, counting down.
CCAACTTTTTCACATTGGGGCAAAATTTGTTCATCTTCAATGGTAATTCCTTCCATATCAATTATTATATTGTGTAAAATGCATATAAAAGCAATAATATTATCTGCTAAATTAGGAGACGTTTCTATGGGTTTCCAAAGAATACGAAACTTGGCATTTATTATCCCAAAAGCACATTCGACCACTCGTCTTGCTCGTGAAAGACGCATGTTAAAATATTCTTTCTCAGTATCCAAATTCTTTCTATTGAAAGGTTTCATTAGATTATTTAATAGAGGGTAAGCTTCATCTCCGATTAAAACATAAGGCACAGTAATTGTAGATAATGGTAAGGCATCATCTTCAGGAATATTTAGACGTTTGCTTTCTATTAAGTGAAATAGGGATGAATAGAATAGAATAGAATAGAAATATGCTTTATTGTCACTGAAAATAATACAATTTTATGGACAAAGCTAAATATAAATATAACAAAATATAAAAAATAAGTAATATATACCAAAAAACAAATACAAACAAACAATTTATATCAACTTTCATACGTCGTCGCCTCGTCGCAAACCTAATAATGAAAATTAGTAAAAAAAAAACAATATAATGACTACAAAATTTGAATGAATTTAAAAATCAGCAGGTTATAATAATATGCAGATAATAATTAAAAATATAAAAAAGATGAAGTTACTGAGAGTGATACCCAACTGAAAATAATACTATTTTATCCCCTGTTATTGATTTTAATCGTTTAATTCATTGAAAAACTCATCAACTGAATAATACGGTCTTGTAGAGAGGTATGCTTTTGTCATATTACGAAATCTGATAAAAGATGTTGCAGATTTAATGTGTATCGGAAGATGATTATATAATCTTTTTGCGGAATATAGTATAGATTTTTTTGCCAATTCCGTAGACGGGATCGGTAAATAAACATCATGATCCGATTTTCTTGTGGAGTAGCCATGGTTAGGTCTTGTCGGTAAAACATGTAGGTGTTTGCGAATTAAACAAACAGATTCTAAAATAAATAAAGAGGGAAGCGTCAGAATTCTATGATTTTTAAAATAGCTCTCGCAATGCGCTGTTTGGTCAAGACCAAATATATATCGAATTGCTCTTTTCTGTAATCTGAAAATAGCATTGAATTGGGCAGCTGTACCAGAACCCCAGAAAGGAAGACCATATCGAAGATGAGACTCGAACAAAGAGAAATATGCTATTTTGGCAGATGATAAATTGATTTCTTTCGACACAGATCTTATTGCAAAGCAAGCTGAGGCCAGCTTCTTATGAAGATCGGAATGTTCCCCCATCACTCTGCTTGCCATATCCTCCAACATCAATTGTTATAAATTTATAATTAGCGTCAGCAACAGCTTGAAGGACTATGGAAAAAAAGTTTTTGTAATTATAGTACATAGTTCCAGATTGAGGGGGACATTTTACACGAATGTGTTTACCGTCAATGGCCCCCAAACAATTAGGAAAGTTCCATTTTTGGTAAAATTCTTTTGCAATATTTTTAAAATCATTTTCTGTCGGAATTTTCATATGAACAGGTTGAAATGTGTCCCAGATAGCTTTTACTGTTTCTCGCACAATTAATGACACAGTAGTCGCACCCATTCGAAAAGTAAAACTAAGAGTTTTAAAAGATGATCCTGTTGCCAAATACCTAAAAAAACATATATGTTAATGCTAATATATTGCCTTTTTTGTGATTTCAGGAAATATTGTGAGGACAAAATGGAAGAATTTACGAGATTCATTTCGAAAAGAATTGAAAAAAATGCCAGTGAAACGATCAGGAGATGGGGCATGCAATTGGAAGTCATCTTGGCCATATTTTGACAGTCTTTATTTTTTAAAAGATCAGTTTACTGCTCGACCAGGTAGCGGAAATTTGCCCAATGCAGAGCATGAAAATATTCTGGATGAAGATATAAACTCCCAATTATCTGAATCAAATACCCAAACTTTGGACGATTCCATTAATGTCGACAAATCACCATTGGTGAATACCTCTTTACAAAACAATAGTAGTGAACTGAATGCTTCCACTTCCACACCAGCCGCTAAGAAATTCAAAAGGAAACAGCAAACTGATTCAGACGTTGGCGCTGCTCTTATTAGATTAGAAGAGGAAAAATTACAAATTTTAGAAAAACACCATAAACAGTCACCTGATGAAGACGACAGTTTTTTTCAAAGTCTTCTACCGCATATACGCACACTTGCCCCACAGAGAAAAATGTTGTTGAGAATGAAAATGCAACAACTAGTTTATAACTTTGTTTATGGGACAAACCAAGATTATGTAAGCCAAAGAACTGGAAACATGCATATCTATGAAACAAATGGATCCCAGTTGATACAGTTACAACCTACTATGCAAGAGTACTCGAATCCTGCATCAGCGAGATCCTATTTAAGCAATTTTTCCGAAGAATCTTTACAAAATATGTAATAATTTTAGTTACAGATACATAATATTTGTACCTATTTGTTTTTTAAGTTACATATATAGTATTTTTAGTTCTAAATAAACAACATAATTAATTAAACAAAAAATTGTTTTCTTACCTTAAAGTCACTGCAAGACGTTCTGTTGGGTTAATAGGATTACAATTAAAGTTAGTCCAATTTTTTATTAATTTATGTTGAATTTTTTCCAAAATATAATCGAACGTTGTAATAGCCATACGAAAATAAGAACGAAACTTTTCTGGATGCTGGCGTAGTTGTACATACAAATGATGAAATTCACCATGTACATGTCTAGTTTTATTTATTTCGTGTACATTGCAACTTCTTTTCTTTTTTTTTCTTAATAAATACCAAATTTTCAGGGAAGAATTTTCTAATAGTAATAAATCCATGTCTCGATTTTAAACGCGCCACTATGTTAGTGCATCTCTCTTATTACCGCGACTCTGTATCACCGCATTCCTCTCTGTTCTCCTCAACTCTCTGCTCGCCGTTCCACTATGTGCTTAGCCTTAGTCGACGCAGGTAGGCGGAGTCTTTCTGTCAGTGGCGGACGGAAATAAAAATATATTATACATCTTTAATTAATTTTTAATGTATGATGCTAACATAATTAAGAAGAATTTATTTTATATAAATTTATTACTGCCCACTTTAAACTAAAAAAATACATACATTTAAAAAACAACTCAGAAACTCTCTCAGCATATTCGTAGCTAAATAAAGTTTACAAAACCATTGCAGCTACCACACTGACAAGCTTTCAGAACGGTCGTTGTTATCGTAATGCTCGTAAACAAACCACTGCGCATTGAACGAGAGGCCACGTGGCTGTCACAAACTTTCGTTGGGCAATCTATACCTAATGACATTTGAATGTGGTACACATATTTTTCAGTCAGACACGATGATTATGAATTCCAAATTTAGGTTTAAATAATTTCTAGTAGTGATATAATAATAATAATAATAATAATAATAATAGCTTTATTGCCCAAAAGAAATCCATTTATAGGACAATTTACAAAATTTACATAATAGAAAAACTTATATCTAACTAAATATTTAAAAAATATATTACCTAGTCCAAGAAAACAGTAGCAGTATTAATGAGGGTATTTATGGAACAAGAAAAAATGTCACAATGTGTACATATCTTATTATAGTTCGTACACATTACATTTATTGGGGATTTTCTAAGGATATTTGTTCTTGCTCTATTACACCTAAAGGTTAATTTATTTCTGGAATTAAAACTTGGCACTTCTATATTAATTTGTGACAGAATAACTGCAGAATCAATTGAATTATGAAGCAGTTTGTAAAGAAACTTTAATGAACAGAGGTCTCGCCTTAGATTTAAACTATCAAAATCAAATCTAACAGAAAGTGCATCATAGTCACAACCTCGTTCTGGATATACACCATCAGTTTTGAAAGCCAAATATTTCAAAAATTTTCTCTGAACTTTTTCAATGCCTGATATATAACAATTATATATGGGGTACCAAATAATACTTCCGTATTCCAGCTTAGATCGTACTAGTGAGTAAAATAATAATTTGATCGGAGTTGTATTTGTAAAACATCTACAATTTTGAATAAGAAAATTGTACATTTTCATGGCATCCGATATTTTTAGCTCAATATGGTTTGAAAAAGTTAATTTGGTATCAAATACAATTCCTAGATCCTTTATAGTGTTACATTTTTCGAGTTTCGACATTTGGACAGAGTATGCATAGTTAACATTTTCATTTTTTCTAGTGAAGGTTACTACTTTACATTTTTTGGCATTCAAAGTTAATTTATTACTGTTACACCAATTATTAATCAAGTTTAAATTCTTCTGCAGCTCATTACAATCATTAATATTGTTAATCTTTGAAAAAATTTTAAAATCGTCCGCAAATCCTAATTTTTCACAGTCCAAAATCTCTAGCAAATCATTTATATATATCAAAAACAATAAAGGACCAAGGTTGGAACCTTGAGGAACTCCAGAAGTAACAGAAATAATCTCAGATGTGTATCCGTTGTACGCAACGAACTGTTTCCTGTCTGCTAAATACGACGAAAATAGCTTCAACACATTGTCCGCAAAACCTAAGGCTAAAAGTTTATTAACTAACGTACGTTGATTTACCTTGTCAAAAGCCTTTGAGAAGTCTGTATATATTACGTCCACCTGGCCTTGATTATCCAAAACTTCTGAAATATACTGAGTTAAAATTAATAAATTTGTTACTGTCGAACGTTTTTCCATAAAACCATGTTGGTGCTCTGAAATACCACTTTTAACTGAGGAATATACACGCGTATACATTACTATCTCAAAAACTTTTGAAAAGTTACAAAGGAGAGATATCGGTCTGTAATTTTCAACATTTGACTTTACTCCAGCTTTAAATATAGGACATATCCTAGCCTCTTTCCACTTTTCAGGATATTTTCCCGTTTTAATTGATAGGTTAAACATTTTTAATAGTGGTTCAGCAAGTACTTCTAAACAATCCCTAATGAAAAAGGACGGGATATTGTCTGGTCCAGATGTCATTTTATTTTTCATTTTTTTCAAAGCAATTTTAACCTCTCCTTCATTGACTAAATTGAAATTGATTACCGGAAAATTACTTTTAATACAGTTAGATGTGTCCACCGAATCCCTTTGATCAATAGGATCATAAACTCTTTCAAACGATGATTTAAATGCATCAACTATGCCCTGTGGCTCAGAATATATTTTGTCTTCAAACTTCATTTCACCCGGTATCCTTGATGATTTCTGTTTTGAATGAACAAAGGACCAAAAATTTTCAGGATTACTAGAAATACTTAGTTGAATTTCTTCTAAATAGTTATTATAAGCTACTTTAATTTGTTCTTTAATGACTTTTCTTAGGCGTTTAAATTCAGATAAAAAATCTTGACGTCCAGTGAGCTTGTATTTTTTTCGATTTTTAGCCTTCAGTTTAATATTTCTAATAATGTCTGAATGAAACCATCTAGGATAACGGTTTTAATAATTCTACAGCAAAGTTGTGTTGAGATACTGCAATCACCCACAAATAATCTGAAGATAACATCTATAAACCAGCATTTATAGTCAAGAGTAGTAGGATCAGTTCTTTTATTATAACGCATTATAAATGTATACAAATTTCTACTTTTTTTGCATCAATCTACCGATTTTGAATTAGGTTTGCAACGCTGCTGGTAAGCGACAACGATACAGACCGAAGTACGAGCTTCGTCGGTATGGAACAAGTGAGAGCGATCCTTCTATTGTTGTCTAACTGTTAAGCATAACAGTGAGTGCTTAGAATAGTCAATTTCACGAGAAGATACTAAAAGGAAAAGTAAAGAGGTTTAAACGGCATTTAACAGTAAAAGTTGCTGAATTTAAAGAAAAATTAAATATGAATTAGTTGCCCTTATTTGTAAACGTTAAGAATCGTTAAATAAACTTGTGGTGTTAACTTTGTTTCATTTTATTTTCTAGTAAATGCCATGTATATTTAATCATTGTTTGCATGTCTTAGCTTGTAAATATTAATACAATATTACATATTATTACGAACAGCGTAAAATATTGTTCTCTATTTCTATTGATTTCGTTCTATACTACTTTTACACGCACCGAAACAAGAATTTTATTTCTTTTACTTTTAAGTGGTATCGTTGCATCTTGTGAATTCTGCTGTTTTTCTGTTCAACTCGATGATCTTTATTTACTTAAAAAAGCTTTCCTTGATACCTCCGAACCCCTTCTAAAGTGATGGAACCCGAGAATCCTCACAGGAATACTGGAAAAACTCCAACCAATATTTGTTTAGTAATCGAGGCGATCATTTCGCTATTTTTTAACACTACGGGTGGGGTTATTATTATTAAATTATATATAGGCTACAGATCCTTAAATGTTGTGCTTTATAAATTGTACTAGAAATTGTGAAGAATTGAATGAATATTTTGTTTGAATTGTCTATAATTTGTTTTTTTTAAAAGAATCAGTATATATCGGTTGTTTTTTGAGGTATTTACAGAATATTAACAGTTTGCCAATCTACATAAGATTATCTTTTATTTAAAGTAAACCGCAATGTAATACCTGAATTTTTTTAAAAGTTGATTATTTTTTTTAGAAAAATGTTTGTATTTTAAGATATTTGCAAAATTTAAAGAGTTTGGTAAAACAAATCGCATCTTACTTGTCACGGGTTTAAATTCACAATAGTTATAACTAATCGCTTACCTTATGAATTCTCCGTTATTAAGGAGTAAATCGTGACAAGTTCCAGTTGATTTAGATCGATTTTGGTTAATCATCGACTTATAAATATATTCTGGCCATAAATTGCTACTAATATTGTTTTGAAGTTTATTTATTAAAATTCAGAACAAATGTTGGGTTAGAATGTTTGAACTACTGTCAAGGACCGAAGAAATATTCTTTTCCCTTTTTCCGTCGTAAAACTTAGAATGTTGTCTGCAGTTCGTTATTTTAGCATCCGACATCTAAAGATTGTATATGAACGAGAAATTAAGTAATACTGGGATTTTTGGTGTTATCTTGTTAAGTAATAAGATCTGTTGTTATTAAACGATTACTGTTGGCTTGTAAGTTGGTAACTGTAATCCTACGTTTATTGTCCTTATAGTAGTAGAGACCATTTATTTTGAGGTGTGTCAACCTCATGAATTGTGAAACATAGAAATTCCTTTTTACTGTCAACCTTCGTCTTTAGCAGATACTTCAGAAGATTTTTGGTTTAAGTTTCAAATCGCGGTGAATCCGTAACAATTAATTTTGGATTTTTGAAACTAAACCTTATTTTCCATTTGAATCGTAGTTGAAGTTAGATTCTGTTGTTATTTTTGGACAGATTCATTGGAAAAGCCGCGTGTCGGATTTTTGTTAGATCTTCTGTGGTAAGTAACACACCTTTTATTCATGTGGTTTGTTCAATCCTTATGGTTTTCTCTTTTCTTGTTTTATTTCGGACGAAACGTAGGTAGATCAAGAAACAAACAGTAGGTGGATTTGGAGATTTAAAACCGTTCAGACGGTGAGCTGTGGTAGGGTACCCGCAATTAGCAACGAGGAGATTGATTTACCCGTCTACCAGCTAGGGTGTCACTAGCTTAATGAAAGAAACCCTATCTTAATAGGTGATTTACGAAATTTTATTTTAATAAGATTAATAACGCCATATGGTCACAATCTTGGTAAATATCTTTATTTTGCATATGTATTTCTTTGTGTCTTATGTAGGTTATTAATGTGAAACTAGACTCCTTTTGCTTATTTTTTTTTACTATTATTAATTAATTTTATGTTGAATTTTGATTTAATTCATTGTTATAATTTTGTTGTGACTAGCAAGTCAAATTTAGGTTCGTTGAGTACATTTAAATTATTAGTTTTGCTCATTAAATGTAAATTCAGAGAAGTCAATTGCTAAATGTTGTATTATTCATTTAAATTCACTTTGTTCTTTCATTGTAGTATAAATTTAAGTTAATGTGTTCAAGTTGTATTAAAGTTATTAAGTCAAACTAATTCAAGGAGTCATTAAAATCTGTTTAAGCTATCGTTGATTTTATATTACGATTTTAGGGTCCTAGATACAGGCGTAAATCCTAGATACAGGGTTTAAGTCCTAGTTACTGGTTAAAAATTTGATGCTGACCTGATACTTAGCCGAGCTTGAGTTATTTGAGATTGGTGTAAGCTATTGGTTCTGGGGACAGGCTTGAATTTGACGCCGGCCTAAGTGTTGGAGCAGACAAGAACGACGAGGAACTGTATCTAGCATTTCAGATAAGCTAACTAGATTTAAGTCGCGGTTATAGTTTTAGTTAGAATTTATTCTTCTTGTTTTTTTGTATTGCGTGTGATCACACCTATTGATAAATTTTCTTTCTATATTGTTCGCATAATCTTTTTTTTTATATAAATATCAATTGTGTTGTCAGGCACGAGGCTTGACAGTCTGTATTCTAGAAATTTGTTTATTAAAGAAGGGTCTAGTTGATATCTTGGGTTTTATTTAGCTCACTTATCGTTATTTTCTGTAATTGTGTAATTCAGTTGGAACTGATAAATATTCAAAATTTATTTAATTATCTCCAGTGGGTAAAGTAGTGCCTGGAACAACAGGGGTTTCCGATTTTGACCGTCTAAATCGGTGGCGCGACTCACTAATATTTGTTTACTTTCCCTCTACGGCTGAGCTGGGCACTAATTTGCCAGTAGAGAGACCACTACCGAACTCAGCTGGAATTGTATTTCCTTTAATTAATTTATTTGTTTTCAAAATTTGATTTTGTTTTAAATTCATTAAAATACGTGGCATACTATCCCACTTTTTTAAAAAGTTGTTCGTTTTTTTTTCAGAAAAAAATATGCTATATCAAGGTTGTTTTTAAAATACTTACATTAAATAATATAAATTTAGATATCTAATTAGTTAGGTACATACATACATTTTTACACCATGCATATAGCATATATAGTTATGTTACATCATGTTATCATTAACTGCTTATATGTTTTAAAATTTATTGTTTCCGTTTAACCTTCAATTTTTGCTGACTTAATTACACGGGATATTAAATAGAGATCATACAATATTTTATAATTGTATTATTTGTGTATTGAATTATCAGTTTCCGCATCATTCTTAAATAGAAGAAATTAATACATGCGTGGATTACAGGGTCCAGAGTCTATTCTTTACTGGATTATATTCATCAATAACGAAATAAGTCTATTTTCACAAATTTTTGTAATATAATTTATACCTATATTGTAGTTGTATAATTGTCATTAGTTGTTTTAATTATTTATAATATACAGAACAGAAGTTTTATTATTCAATATGACGATTTAAATTGAACGTAAAAACTTTTTAAGGAAGATGTTTGTATGAAAAAATTCTTACAAGGTTATCACATGATCCTTTTTTAGATTAAATTGTGACCTTTTCAGTTTGCTAAATATAATTTTTTTTAATTTATTCTTATCCAAATTAAATCTAATATATAAAATTTTCGTGTCAAAGTGTTTGTAGTTGAAATCCTCCAAAACGACTCGACCGATTCAAATGAGATTTTGTATGTATATCAGGTAGGTCCGTTTATTAAAGAAAAAAAGCAACCGGAGCTATATGATAAGGGTAAGGACGATCAAATAATGAGTATGGCTCACGACAGGATTGTCCCCTGGTATAACTTTGCGAGAAACTTTCGAGTAGAATTACTGGATAGGGACTTATGGTACAATGGACCTCCAAGGAAAGTCAATCTGGTATACCGATGGCTCAAAGACTAAGAAAGGCACAGGGTCGGGTATATATAGTGGAAGACACAGCATAAAAGTCCAACTAAGTCTAGGTGTGTATGCTACAGTGCTTCAGTAATAGTCATACAACACTGTGCAACGGAGTTCGTAAGTCAGGCAAGCAGCTCTAAAGGTTTTGGCACAAATAAGCTAACAGCTGTTTGGGACTGCGTTAAAACCCTGACACATGCCGCAAGTCGGAATTCTCTGACACTGGCATGGATACCAGGACACTCAGGATTTCGGAGCAATGAGAAGGCAGATGAATTGGCCCATGCAGGAGCTAATATTTCAATGATTGGCCCGGAACCAATCGGCGGAGTTGCTGACACCTTCAGAAATGCAGCCATTGAGAAATGAAGGCTAGAGAAGGCCCAGGAGTGGTGGGAAAAACCACTAGGCAATAGACAAGCCAATGTCTTAATAAAAGGACACTCGGCGAAATCTACTCCAGAGCTGCTATCACAAAGGCGAAACGATGTCATAATGATTGTCAGTCTCTTAACAGGACATTGTCGGCTCAAAAAACACATGAGTTAGCTAAACGTAGCAGATGAAGACATCTGTCAATACTGCCAAGAGGAGGAGAAAACCACATTTCATGTTCTATGCTAATGTGAAGGCTTTGCTAGGACGCGTTTTCTGGTATTGGTAGATGAGAAACCGACTGCTCCAAGTAATGTGTAGAGGCCACTTTCAAGGCTATTAAGTCTCATTAAGAGGGCAGTGCTGGACAAGGTGCTCTAATCCTATTCTAGAGATGATGAGTCTGTAAAGATCTGTAAAGGTGATACATACTAACAGCCAACCCAATGAATATCTATCTATCGGGTATGTCAGAGAATCTGCCAAAATTCATATTTTATACACCTAAACGTTAATGGTGGTCCACTTCCTAATTTTTTATTAAGACAAAATTGTTTGGTTTTATTTTTATTTTTTGATACTGCATTCAAAAAATCGTACAACCCTAAATTTAAGAGCACAAAGATCAGGCGAACAAATCCAACAAGACAATGCAAATGTGCGTATCAGCATGGCGCAGTTACGTGAATCATAATAGCAACAGGCACGAGATGAATGAAATCAACAAGGACGATAAGAACAAAGCGAACAGATTGGTAGTCCACAGAAGCAGAACAACGCCAACAAGTTCATCGAGCATTTAAATCAGATTCATTTCTTTGACTAGCATTCCAGTCTAAGCATGATGTACAAAATTTTTGTGATTTAATTGAGATTTCAAAGTTTCGTTTTCGGAATAAAAAATAAAATTCAATGTCCATAAATAAAAAAAAATTATTTACCTAAGTACGTTACAGTGCTAAATATTTTTAAAATAAAGATTTTATAAATGTGTCAATATATATTTGGTATAACTTTAATTTTTTTCTAAACACATATTTTTTTGTTTTTACAGAAACCTTATTGCTTTTTAAAATTTATGTTTAAATAAGGTGAATAAAAACTGTTATTGAATCTTGAGTAAAATGATTCACATATATTTAAGGTTCATTGAAGCGACGAACATAATTTTGTCCAAATTTTTGGAGGAAAAGTAGAATGTTCAGATATTTAATTTTCAACCAGCTTATCGACAAATTCTTGTAGTTTTGGGTTAGTAGGAATTTTAGAAAATGAATAGAAAGCAAAAGCATCGCCTACCTCATTTGCATTAAGGTATTGAATCCCAAAAGAATGTGTCAATATTTTACGCACATCGGAGTTACGTTTATTTCCTTGATTGCAACCTAAGTTTTAAATTTTACGATACTATGCTTGTTGTACGAAGGTTGTCTGTTTAATTCTGCATATAGCTGCTAGAAGGCGCCTCCAATAGAACCTTCAGACACAAATCTGACCTAAATCTTTTGTTGACATAAATCCCGAGTTTCATTACGATACGTGTAGGTACATAGACCAAGGCGGATCTGTTTTTTAGTGGATGTGAGAGGTGGCATTCGGATTTTTTCAGAAAAAGTTGTGTGATAACTTCAATAATAATAATCTCGTTTCCTCCCTCTCAATCAGGTCCGGAACATTAACAAAAAAATTAAAATGTTTAAAAATAGTGAAAAATGTCGATTTTTTTCTACTTTATTTGCTTATAACTTTAAAACGATTTATTTTAAGAAAAAGTTATAGAGAAATAAAAGTTGCCCAATTAAATTTCCTATAAAATACCATTGGTTAAAATTTTTCAAATTTATTACCTAGGCTGCAAAATAGCAATAAATACAAAACAAAAGGGGTAAATGGAGCCTTTTTTATTCAATTTATTTCAACCATTTAGATTTCATGTAGGACCTTCATAATTCGCCTAGAAAATCTTTATAATATAATAAAACAGTCCACTAAATTTCATTAAAATCGATTTAGTAGATTTCGCATAATAATTTTGCAATCTAAATTTTTTTAAAAAAATTGAAATCTCCCACAACAAAAAGTAGACCATACAAAAGTTTGCTGATTTTTTGACATATAAAAGAGCACTCCACCTATCAAACTCACTTTACAGAATTAAAATTGGATTATTTGGGCGGCCTCAGGAATGTTTTAATGTTATAAACAATTTTTTGGCTTATAAACAAATAGAATATCTCGGTAACTAATAATTTAAATTAAATTCAGAAAACGGCGTTCTTTTAAAAAAAAAAGTTAATTTACAAGCAGTGGTTTTTGAGATACAACCGGTCAAAGTTGATCGGCATTTGCGACGAAGTTATAAACATTAGGATGATAATCTTTAAACCATTACCTTTCTCTTTTGGAGCTCCTTTTCGACAAAAATTTTCAGATCTCCGAAATATCTATAACATATAGTAAAATAATAAAAACTATCGATATTCCGCGTGAAAATTCCAAAAAAAAACAGGCTGAGGAAAATTGAATTTCAAGGTTCAAAATCGGTATGCGGAAAAAAAAAATACATTTTCTCAGCTTCCAATGGAGCAATTTTCTTATTTTTTTTTTTAATCCGATGTAACTCGAACAGAAAATCCCAAGTAACGCATAACCAAATCCCAAAGATGCTTTCATTTTGTTATAAATAAATTAATATATTTATAACAAAATAAAACTACATATTTTTTCCTATTTTTTAGACATTTTTTTAGAAAACCTTACAAAACTTGTACCTTTTAACAGTTCAAATATAAATATTTCCATTTAAAAGCTCTATAATTATTTAAACAATCTTTGTTTTTGAAATTAGCAAGTCGGTCGAAAAGTGGCTCTTAGTTAAGCATTAATTTTTTACAATTTTCGGAGAGAAGTATCCCAAAAGTAATGTCTCGCTGAAATGGTTTTTATCTTTGGGAATAAAGCACCACACCAGTCGAATATTTTCCTCAGGCATTGCGAATTTCAACGTGGTCGCTTCAGTCTCAGCGACGACGAATCCAGGCTAGGTCCACCCCATACAGCAACACATTAATGTGGTCCGTCAGATAGTTAAGGATAACCGCCGTATAACATACCGAGGGATAGAGGCATATTCTGGCATTTCAAAGATCTCGATCCAAAGGATCCTACATGAAGAACTTGGTGAATATCTCTCTAAGGTACGTGATTATTTCCAGCAACTGAATAAACATTGTTAATTTTGACTAAATATTTGCAATTCTTACTAGTGTGTGTGTTGTTCAGATCCATATTTTCTTCTAACGTTTCATCAAAAAAAAAGTAACTAAGTAAATTTTAATTTATCTCAAACTTTCTTGTGGAACCACAAAGGATAAGTTAAGGAATGTAAGTATTATTATTTTTATTTTTTGGTCACCAGATAAAATGTGGAATTTCAAATTTTCTAACGGGTTACTTAAACTAAATTAAATATTTTTTTCTTTCTTTTTTCAGGGTTTCTTATGTTTCCCACTCATTGGATAAAAAATAAGGAGCGACCATTTGAGTGCCGTTTGCATAAGTGAACCTTTATCGAGCAATTGACATCCATACAAAAAGGTTACAATGTCACAACGAAATATTGTAAGAAAGTAGGTGATTAAACAATTCATCTCCTCCATATACCTACTTTCTTAAATACGTTATGACAAGTTTAATAAAATACCATTTACCTAATTATGGAAGTTGTAAGATCAGTCGGTCAATCAAAAACAGCTTTACTGGAAAATACAATTCGACCATAAAGGGCTCCTCACCCAACTATAAAACTCTGATATTCCTGTATATTTTAATAAGATATGTTGTTAAGTTATAACTTACCTTCTGTATTATAAAAAGCGTAAGCTCCTAGTAATGCCCACAAAAGAAGTACTATAGTAAGTCCAACTTGGGACAATATCCATTGACTAAGTATTGTACAACAACATTTTAATTTAAGGACACAACTTTTTTCGGAAGGGCTCAATTTGACGTCACAGTCTGTCCCAGGAACGAATCGTAATCGATATGGGACCAAATGGAGAGTTTGGACGGAAGCGTCAGTTTTTTTATTTTTGCAGTTTTGTTCTATGGTTAAGTGATCGATGTCGATGGTAGCGTCTCCATTTTCGGGGCGCATCTTATGGGTAGATGTATCTGTAAAAATATTTCATTTTGTAAAGTAATGAATTTATTTGCATTAGCATTAGAGGAAGTTGATTGTAAACAAGTAACATTTAATTTGTAATTTGTTTTAAATATTATAATCGCACCTAGAAGTTATACGGTTTTTGGATTAGGTAACATTTAGTTGTTTTGTAGAAGAATACCTTAACATAATCCTAAAACTGCGTAGCCCATCTTGATAAGGTTTGATTTAAAGAAAAAACTACAATATAGAAGGAAAACCAAATAAAATATAAAATAATAAAGGTAAAGGGTTAACTGAAGAAAATGTTCTATATCTATATTTAATCTTAACGATATTTTTGTTTTTTCGGTTGGTTTTTTATTTTACTTTAGTTTTAATTTCTTTTTTAAAGTCTCTCTATTTTAATTTTCTAAGTCTTTTTTTCCTAATTTTTGCTATTTTTTTCCCTATTATTCTATATATTTTATTTTAGCTATTGCAAATTTATATACACTTTTTTTATTTATTTTTTCTCCTGTTTTCCTTTTTGTTTTCTTTGTATATTTTATTTATTTCGTACTTCTTTTTAATTTTTTTTTTGGTTTTTTGATTGTATTTTTTAATTTTAATAGTTTGCATCTTTTTCTGATTTTTCCTCTTTTTTTTTATTTTTTTCTGGGTTTTTCCATTTTTTTGGTATACCTACTTTCATTTGATTTACCCATTTTTATTAGTTTTATTTTTCAATTTTTCAAGATAGTCACAAATTTCTTGCAATTTTCACAATTTTTTTTAGTTTTTGCAATTTGCATATGAAATTTTTTAATCATATTTCAAGACGAACAACAATTTTTTACGATTTTAAACATTTTTGTACGTTTTTTTATGCTTTTTGACATATTTTTTAAGATTGTCCTGAATTTCTTACAATTTTTTACGTTATTAAGAGTTTTTATGATGTTCGACATTTTTTAATCATTTTCATAAATTTTTCAAGATTGTCATGAATTTCATACAATATTTAACAATTTTCACGTTTTTATTATTATTACTATTTTCGAGATTTTTTAATTATTTTTTACCATTTTTTAAGACTGTTAACAATTTTTCACGAGTTTAAACAATTTTTTACATTTTTTATAATTTTTGATACATTTTTTAACCATTTTCAAATTTTTTTTTCCAAAATTTTCTAATAATATTTTTCAAGATTGTTTGAATTTCATACATTATAATTTTTTCACCATTTTAACAATTTTTTAAGATTGTAAAATTTTTTTTACCGCTGTCAACAATTTTTTACGGTTTTCATGGAAAATCATACAAAGCATAATGTTAAAAAATAAAATAGTATTGCTTACTTTCACAACCTAAAAATATGATTTGAGGATATGAAGGGGGCGGACCATAAACGGAAGAAATTTTTGCTTTTGGCCATATTGTTCAGAACGAATTACCAGTGCTAGTTAGTTATAGTTCGATTTTATATTTTCTTTTATTGTTGTTTTATTAAAACAAATGATATACCCCTCTTAGTGTTACAATATATATCATTGAAATTAGAATTGCTTGTTATTAAAGGAATCCAGCAATAAATTAATTCATTACAGATAAAGTATAAAACAAAAAATTTAAATGATAATTCCAAATGCGTTTTTTCAATTAATTCACCAAAATTATTATTAAACATAATTATTTTATCTTTTAATTATGTCATGAAATTTTTAAAAACCTATTTGAATCATAGATAAGTAAATCCCTACCATGATGTTACTCTTAAAGAATCACGCTTTATATACATTAAATAGAAAATATAACGGATTTAAATTCCAAATAGTTCAATTCTTTATCACTAATTTATCCTATAAAAAATGTAATTATTAAGTCACTAAACCTTCGAAATTTAAAAGGCAAGACGGATTATAATGATTCTTTTTACATTCGATTTATGAGAGCATCAGGAATCTCCTAGAGTATTATTAAATATATTGAAAACAGAAACTTTTTTTAAACATATTACAACAACCCTCGAATTACTAGTTTTGACTAATTGTATAACGATATTACAAAATGATCTAGAAGACTAGGTAAACAGTAAGTATCCTGTGCAACAAATACACCGTAGATCACTTTTATTGTCATATTTGTTTTCAGCAAGCCCAAAAACCCCAAGTATGGAATTTTGACTAATTGTACAACAACACTACCGAAAACTCAAGGAGACGACTTAAACAGTGGGTATCCTGGACCCCAGGTACTACAGAGATCACTTTTAATGTTTATTCGTTCTCAAAAATCTCAGAATAACAAAATTGATCTTATTTCCGCCAATAAATAACGAGTTATGCACTTTAAAAATTCGTTTTTTGGATGCACAAATGCAGTTTTCCAATATTACATGATCGCATTAGGTCACAAAGTTTCCTGACGCTTTTGTCACGTTCCTTTACCTATAAGCTATAATTCACAACAACCAGTTGAGGTCGGTGAGTGGTCAGTCTTCACGTGCAAATTATACCCAGCTCAGCCGTAGAGGAAAAGTAACAAAAGTGAGTCGCGCCTCCGACTTGACGAAATGAGGGTAGTTCTATAAATATAAATATATATATAAATGTTCCAAATCAAGTACAGAATTTAATGTCAGTGGTGACAGGAAAATACGACTAATGTAAACAAACTACAGATGTAAAAATTAATGTTATACAGACGACAAATAGCGTATTTTTAAGTGTTCTCAAACACAAAATCTACCAAATACAGTAAACCTTAGATTCAATGAAAGGAGAAATGGAATGGTTTTTGTTGTTCAAATTTTAAGTGTTACACTCTCACGAATCGAATACAAAAAGAATCAATAAAATCCGCCTTGCTGTTTAAATTTCGGTTCAGTGCTTCATAGCCTCGACTACTCGGAATGCTACGCATTTCGTGTTAACGATTTGTTGTAATTAATAATATGGAGAACATTCCGTAATCATTTTAATATTAATAAGGGTATATATTATACCTGTAGCACGCTATTCATATCAGAAATTAAGAAGGTGAATAACCTAACAGACTACCATTATTATACTCCTACTCTTGATATAAAGTATAAATTGTTTTATCGATAAAGAAATGTTAATTGCGAATTGCAGCATTGTTTTTTGTTTATCAACCCAGCTATTAACGATAAATGATGCCTGCCACTCTTTAAATATTGCATTCGATTTATTTGATTAATATTAAAAATATTTACATCATTTCTGGTAATAACAGCAACTTGTTGGATTCGTTTCACGGTTTATGAGGGATATAAGTTTAGCATACTGGGACTTATGGAACTTCACTAGTCAAATGCCAGTAATATTAATTAATTTCCATCTTTAGTAAACCCAAATTTAACGTTTGTTTGAAGTTTTTCGCTACAATAAAAAAAGCTACACTACTCCAAACTTACCTCCAGAAACTAACCAAAAGTTTTAAGTTAATTTTTGTCGAAACAACTTATCCGTTTACTCAATAAAAACAATTATAACGGGCTTTTTCCTGTGCGGCTCAGCCATAACAATATCAAGTTATAATACAATGTAAACTCTAGCCTTATCTTGTTTGTTTTTTGAGTAACTCTTTTATGATAGCTACTATAAAAGAAAGAATTTTATAGCAGAACAAACAAAAAAAACAAAAGAAAATATAAATGGTAAATAAAAGTCCCAGTAGCAATTAGCAAGTATTTGCGCCTCTGGCATGAACAACTCTTTGGCTACGCCAGCACATACTTATAATAATAGAGCGTATATTATTTTTCATATCACATGCATTGAAACAGCTTGTTTTGATCCCTGTTTTGTCAGTTGAAACAATACAATTTCAGACCAATGCAACTGTCAATCAGAAACTGACAGTTTTTTCTGCCCTAGGGGAGAAACAACGTTATTTCTGCCTGGCACATTAATCAATTTATTTATTATTTATGTCTTTATTTCAAGTCTGTCAGAATCGCATTTGTAATGAACAAAAGCGAATAAAATCATAATCGTCTGACAGCTGTCGTCAAATCGTTGTCAAGATATTACTACGCTATTTGTCTGAAATAGTCTTACTCCAATTGGCTACAGAGATCAAAACTCGCTGTTTCAATGCATGTGATATGAAAAATATAGTGTGTGGCACGGTATAAAACAAAGACGATTTCTGACCGGGGAAGACACCCCTCGCTTCGCTCGGTCAGTCAACTGTCGCCTTGGTCAGAAATCGTCTTATTTCACTCCTTGCCACACAATATACTATTACTCAATTTCTGCCAATATTTAAATCAGTCTCCACCCAACGTCTTCTGATGAGACTATTTTCTTAGTTTTTTTCCCACAGTATCCCAGAAGTTTTTTATGGGATTCAAATCCTGGTTCGAGCTGGCCATGCCATGGTATTGATTCCTACCACTGCGATATAATTGGTTATAACTTGAACAACGTGAGATCGGGCATAATCGAGCATCATCAAAAATGCTTGCTTTATATAAAGTTGTTTTAAAATCACTAATATGTACCTTTCAGCCTTAAGGATTCCATTATTTATGACCAAAAGTTCCATACGACCAGTCAAAGAAATAGGGAGAAGTCTCTGACAGAATTTGAATCTACCAAAAAAGGCGTGCCAATTTATTGCTTGTATCGCGTTTAGAAAGCTACATCCAATTAAAGGGCGCGGGGAGACGTGCTTTAGCTAGTGTGGCTGATTCGTCGTGAAGCGTGTTAAAAATTTAGAAGTTAATAAAAATTTTGAAGTAATATTTTAAGGTCTCTAGGCAATATTTAAAATATAGAACGAAATTAATTACGTTTAATTATTATCGTTATATTACCAAACTGACGTAATTTACTTGTTTTTTAATGATTAATAACTCACAATGTAAGTGAGATCTCTTCCTGTACGTACCTCAGAGTCTCTAAGATCGGACCAAAGTTCATTCTTTGTTAATCGTTGATATTTATTATTGTTATTGATATTTTTACGTTTTATTTTGTAAGAAAAAAGATTAAGTTCAAGTAATTGAGAAATAAGGGGACCTTTTTGCAGAAGCTGTTTACTTAAAATCTACTATACTTTTTTAAAATAATAGTAAAATGATCATATATCTGTGACGATATATATATATATATATATATATATATATATATATATATATATATATAATAAGCTTCGCTGATAACTATTAGGGAAGACCCGGGACTGAGGAAGCAATGAAAGTCAGATGCTTCAAAGTGAGTGCTTTTTATTTACGTCGAGCTTTCGCCTATCGGTTATAGGCTTCTTCAGGACTAAACTACAATGGAATAACATTCGTTACATTTGATGTTAAATACAGGAAAAATCACCTTACCGAAATAGCAGCACATTGGCTCAGCGGTGAATAGTACAAACAAGAATGAAACATTTGTGTTCAGGTAAGATAACTAGACCTGAGTTGTTGAAAATCTTACACTAATAAAACTCTATTAAGTCGATTTGAGTCGAAATATAATAAATTCGATGTTGATTCTTAATTTAAAAGTGAAATTTACGTTGAATCTTTGTAAGTATCGTTGCGACAATCGACAACTCAACTGTCACCTGTTGAGTTGTCGTTTGTCACCTCGTCTTCTGTTTAATTAAGACCGCGGGAAAATTTTACATTTGAATTTCTGATTCAAATCAACTTAATTGTTTTATTTACAGGTAAAGGGCTGTCCTTGCTCGGATGCCAGTATATACAATTTGGAATAAAAATTTTTAAAAAGTATGTATAATAAAAAGTTAAAACAGGATTAAAATTTGAAGTTATGTACAATAACAGGTAAGTGAAAATATCTTTAACTAACATTAATTATTTTGTTTTTAGGTTCCAAAAGACACAAACCTAGACATTTGATGTTATGAATGTAAAAGGGAGAAGATGATTAAAACGAATTAAAATGTTTACAAAGGATTGTCGCTTACGTAGGACTGAGGTAGTTTTTTACGTTTAGTGAAATTTTGTTTTAATAAAAACGTATATATCGAACTTAAATTTTCTATATCTTTTTTATGGTTTACGGAGTTGGCACAATTATTAATGTAACACATTTCTAGAATTTTTCGTTGGAAATCTTTCTCAGCTTTATCTAAAATTACTACCTCGTCGTAAAGGACCTTATGTTTGGTCTCATGTACGTGGATGCTGAGGCTGGTGGCTGTAGGTTTGCGATTACAATCGCTTTTGTGAAGAGTTATCCTTTTACTAAGTCTTTGGTTAGTTTGACCCTTATAATTGACCACACTCACACGGTAAACCATAAATTACATTACAGCACTTAGTTATTGGGGTGCGATCTTTGAGATTTGAATAGAATAAATTAAGTTTTTTGTTGTTATAATTTGCTATTTTAACGTTAAAACTACTAAACAATCTTGTAAGAGGCTTCGTTAAATTATGAATATACGGTAAAGTTCCATATTTAATATTAATCTCCGTGTTTGTGTTATTTTGATTGTTAACATTATTCACTTCATTATTTGAATATAACAATTTGTTTAACAACTTTTTTGGATAACCATTGCTGATTAAGATGTCAAATAACAATTTTAAGTTCTTTTCTTTAAATGTTGGATGTGAAATTTTTACAATTCTATTTTTCATTCCTATAACAGTATGAATTTTCTGTTTTAGGGGGTGATAGGAGTTAAAAGGAATGTATCTTCCTGAATTCGTGCCTTTTCGGTACCAATCCAGACAGATTACATTATTTTCTGTTCTAACCACCCTAGTATCAAGAAACGGCACCGATGAGTCGGCCTCTTCCTCTACAGTAAATTGTAAGTGTGTGTTATATGAATTAAATACATTAATTGTATTTTGTACCTCATCACGTGGGACTGCTGTAATTAAGTCATCAACATATTGATATAAAAATGGAAATTGAAACTGCACGTTCTGATGTACAAAATATAGTAATTTATTCATAACTATTTCAGCTAGTATTGGGGAAGCAGCCCCTCCCATCGGTAAACCCATCTTTTGTTTGTAAAACTTATCTTGAAATGAAAAGTAAGTATGATTATACAAAAATACAATAATATCTAAAAACATTTTTTTAGATATATTACAATTTGGCTGAATCAAATCAAAATGTTCTTCAATTATCAAAGTTATTAAAACCAGAGGTATATTAGTGAACAATGAAACTACATCAAAAGAAACTACAGTGAAGCCATCTGGTATTGTAATATTATTAATTTTGGAAGCGAAATCAAATGTATCTTTAATTCTAAACTTATTAAAACTCTCAAAGGAGATAGACAGGATATCGGCTATCATTTTTGCCAAAGGTTGTGTGGAGGCTCTAACACAGGAGACTATTGGCCTTAAGGGCACCTCTGGTTTGTGAACTTTTGGCAAACCGTAATACTTTGGGCAAATCCCATTATAGGTGGTAATAGATTTTGCAACTTGCTCGGAGATATGTCGTCCTTCTTTGAGTTTTTTAACAAGTTTGTTACAGTTGTTTTCCATTAAAGTCGTAGGGTCCCTATTAATCAACTCATACGTGGTGTTATCATTAAGTAGATCAAATGATTTTTCTATATAACTAGCTTTTTCCATTAAGACCGTGACATTACCTTTGTCCGATTTGGTAATCAATAAATTCGGATTGTTTTTTAGAAAGGTTCTACTGATATTCTCAATTCTCGCTGAGGGCGACCTGACATTTTTATTAAATTGTATATAGTTTGTAATGCAATTTGTAGCCTGGCTTCTAACTAAATTTTGGTGTTGTTCGGGGATCCAAGAAATGATATTTTCTAATTCGCTGACGAGTTTAAAGATATCTAAGTCTCTAGGAGTTGATGGCAAACTAAATTTTGGACCAAGGGATAAAAACCCGACTATGTCTTTAGGGATTTGAGTGTTCGAGATGTTTTTTACCAATTTTTCATTGCTACTATTAAAAATGTCATTTTTATTCTTTATTAAGTGTTGTAATTTATTAATGTTGTTATTTTTTATTTTATTAAAGATCTATTAAAGGCATTATGTTGTTTGAATAAAAACTCATCAAGAATATCGTACGGTACTAATTCTTGTACGTGATACAGACACTGTGGGCACCAAAGCCACCCTTGTGCAAAAATTGAGAGATGCATTAACCCAAGAGGGATGTGACCCAGAAACTTTCGAATTCCCTTCCACCGAAGAATCACTCTTGAAGAAGATGGACGAAAATGCTAGGAAAGTTGAAGAAAAGATGGAGGAAAATGCTAAGAAGATAGAGAAAAATGCTAAGAAGGTTGAAGGAAAGCTAGAAGAAGTTGTTAAAACGGTTGACCATAAGTTTGAACAAGTCGAAGAAAAATTTGAACAAGTGGAAGAAAAGTTCAAATACTTAGAAAACAAAATCAGACAATTAGAAAACATGGTCACCAACACTAACCTCGCCGAACAGGAGGTAAAAGTTATTGAAACTACAGAAAAGAAAGAATTAGTATACGAGGAATATGGTGGCGGTATGAAATTCAAACTGCCGAATTTCGACGGTAAATCGTCCTGGTCCACGTATGTCAATCAGTTCAAGGCAATCGCCACAATTACATTACGAACGCACCTCAGAACACATAGTTAAATTCTAATAATAATAAAAAAGGCGTGTGGAATTCGGGTAATTCCCATGGATGCGAATCATTCTAAGCTATCTTTGACAAAGGAGTAAGCCTGAAAAGATAACATAGAAAGCTTCGCTTCAATAATAAACACAAGAGAATTTACGGACTTTACTAAAAGATGTCATGTTATATTTTTTATGTTTATTATTTAGGTATTAAAACAAAAATAGTGTAAACAAATATTAAGGAAATAGAAAAACTGATAGTAGGTAAAACAATTTCTATAACAGCAATTCACAACGATTAAAGAACCTCTTAAATTAAGGAAAAGGAATTAAAAAGCGATAAGACTGTGTCTATAGCTAAAGTTAAATCACTTTTATTTAACTGTATCAATGTGCGTGACATTCGATAGAGTAGAAATCTGTACGCCAAAATTCAAATGAAGATATTTCCGCTGCGCATTGGTGCCATTGCATATTAATAGTTACCGCATGGACTATTTTCTAAATCACGATATATTGATTAAACCATTTATGTATTACATTCATTTTCGCTTATTATTAGGTATTCGTATAATGTATCCAGAACAGAAAATAATACTAAAGCTGATATCGTAGTACCGTTGTTAGTCATCGATTATATCACCAACGGATTAAGCCGGCGATTGATTTGTGTGTATTTTCTCTAAGCTTAACAACAAATTTTATAATGCCTAAAATATAAAAAGCTTACAAAAACAGCAAATTCTTGCAAATGGAATAAAATGTATGAAAAACTAGCTAACTCAGCGAACTTCATACCGCCCAACACTAATTTCTTTTTCTCCTTTACTGTTTTTTTGAAATCTCTACGATTTTGTCTTTTTTGTTTTTTTGGTTTTGTCCTTTCTATTATATTTTTCAGTTAGTTTTCAAGTTTTAACCATTTTTTTCGTTGTATTTTATAATTTATCGATTAAATAAATTAGATATTACCTGCAACACCTTAAAGTGGCGTCATGTTACTTAATTTAGTAAGTATATCTTAGTTTTTTCTCTTTCCAATTTTTTTTTCGACTATTGTGTATTTTACTTTAGTCTCTCGTTTTCCTATTTATTTAGAAGTCTAAATACAATGTCATCAACTGGGTATCTGTAACTTAGACATTCAAACAAATTCACTTACATGGCCATCTATTAAGAATTATATAATTACATAATAATCTATCTATATCTATCTTCTATACTTATAATAAATCTGTAGAAAGGTCAATTCTGTACATGAAATATATTTCCAAAATAACTATCAGGGGGTGATTAGGGATCGATACTGATGCCAAAAATGAAATCAGTAAAATTTTTGTCTGTCTGTCTGTCTGTATAACCGTTATAGAAACAAAAACTACTCGACGGATTTTAACGAAACTTGGTACAATTATTTTTCATACTCCTGAGCTGGTTATAGGATACTTTACATCACGCTACAATCAATAGGAGCAGAGCAGTAAAGGGAAAGGTTGGGAAAACCACTTTTACGGTGTGGGGGGAGAAATTTTTATACAACAATCTATACGTCACGCGAACGACGTCGCGTGTACATCGATATAGAACCCAAAAATGTGGTTATTTTTTTTTGTACATCTGTCTGTTTATCTATACCTATGTTTGTGCGCGCATCACATGAAAACTATTGATCTGATTCGAATGCGGTTTTCACAGATTTATTTGTCTTCTTTTAACTTAACATTTGGTGTATAAAAATTTCTCCTCCCACTCCTTTAACGGGGTGAGGGGAGAAATTTTTATACCACAATTAACACGCCACGCGAACGACGTCGCGGGTACACCTAGTAAATACATAATTTGTATTGGAATATTAAAGAAACATGGTCTCCTTATTCTAAGCTATCTTCCCACCAATTTTCATCCAAATGCTAGTGATATTTTTTGGTTTTGTGATTTTTATTATATTTTCTCGTTAGTTTTTAGGTTTTTACTATTTTTTTCATTGTATCTAGAAATTTATCGATTAAATATAGTAAATTATAACTGCGCCACTCTAAGGTGGCGTCATAGTACTTAATTAAGTAACTTACGGTGGCACCATAGTACTTATTTTAAAATGATATTCTTGTTTATACATATAGGATATCAACTGCGACACCGTACGGTGTGTAAGAATTTCTGGACAGGGCACACAGGAAGATTAAATTTATTTTACTGGTGGTATTACTACTTTGTGAAAAGGAACTTAGGTTTTAATGGCTTGACAGTACGAATAGCTTAATGCAAAGCTACGATATACATAAAGAGATAACTATTTATTGGGTTGGCTGTTAGCCTGTATACTAGATACCGCGTGCTTGCAAGGACATCATATTGGTATAGGACATGAAATGCGGTTTCTTCCTGCTCCTCTTGGCAGAATCGACAGATATCTTTATCTGCCAACTTCAGCTGACTTAGTTGTTTCCTCAGCCGACAAGCTCCGGTACACGGATGCACCTTACCAATTATTTGGAATAAATAAGGCAGTAAAAGAAAAAACATTATTTAATAATAATATATTTATTTATCCTTCAATACATTACAAGAGTGTATAGGACAAGTCACTTATGTGTAAATAGAAATATAAACACAGAAATATATGGACAAACTTAATACAATAAAATACAATAAAATAAATAATAATAATAATAAATAATTATTGATCCTTTGAGAGATACATATCAACACTCAATATATCGCATCAGTCACAGTAGTCGCGCACACTATAAAGGCATTTCTTTATTAAATAATTTTTTATAGTATAGGGGAGACCAATAAGCTAAATGAGGAGTTACTCGAGCGGCAATGGACACTCAAAATTTGGTAGATTATATGCTAAAAAGGAAAAAAACTTATGTGATATATGCCTGTTTACTGGTGGGGAGAAGCGAGTATGAGTTTTCGAAAATGTAAAAAAAAGAGTCACAAAAACATACTCGAGCGCGTTGGACATTTACAAGGTAGACGCGCAATGTGTCTCTGGTGACGAAGGGTTGTTAATCTGATGGTTTGCTTGATGGGGGAAGTCGCAAAAAGGAGTGGAAAAAGAATAAAATTTATTCGAGCGCGTCAGATTCAAAGGGGATGTTAAATGGAACCAAAAAGGTCATACTGAAAAGACTGACGATTTGGATGCGACAAAAACTGACAGCCAATTTGTTGAAAATGTAAGAAAAAATCGCAACCTTGAAATAATACTCTAGCGCGTTAGATACAGTCCGTTCAGGATGATATCCTTGTTGTGTCAACCCCTAATTTGAAAATTATGTCGAGAAATTTTCTAAATCTGACAATTTTTTGTTAAATTTATTGATTAACAGGATTATTGGAACAAACAGATAATAATAGAAAGAGTTTTAGAAACAAACATTGGAAACTTTTCCAGTTATTTATAAAAAAAGAGGATTTATAATAAAAATTATAATTTTAATCATCATTATCGTCGTCATCATCAACATCATTATCATCCTCGTGTTCGAAGTTTAAAGCAGTTTAATCGTTGTCATCTACATTTTGTGTGTATGTAATCAGAGATTGTTTTAATACTTAACAATATATTCTGATTTCATTATAAAAAAACATACTTGCAGTATCTCCTAGAACGTCAATTTTTTTTAAGCTATATTCTCAGCGTTTGCACGCACCTCACTTTTTTGGCGATAGATAAACAAAATTTAACCGTGCTCGAATATGTCCAGGTGACGATTTTTTTACAATTTTGACAATGCCCCTCTTGGGCTCTCCTGCTATTAGCACACATTTAAATCGGTTGAACTGATAGACATTTTTACATCAGATCGATGCTGATTGTAAAGTGTTATCCCTGTGACGTTTCATTACGCACAACTGTGCGTTATAGCTTACTTACCCTGCATGGTGACAATGAGTATAAATGGCATTTACTTTCAAAGGCGTAGATAAAAATTTTAATGGACCTAAAATTGAACATTGATCTTTTAGGAAGGAAACCATGCTCATACTCAGTAATAAATTGAAACTCAAAAAGATATGACAATCTTTGTTTATAGATATCTACATTTCTCGAGGATTTTACAAAACCCTGTTGCAACTGAAATAGGTCGATAATTCTGTAATAAGGCTTTGTTTCCGATTTTAAAAATTGGTTTGGCAACTCCGATTTTAAGATCTGATGGAAAAGTACATAGCGAAACGGATGAATTTAATGTATATGCTAAAGAAGCAGCTATATACTTAGCGATTGTTTTAATAACTTTTGTGGAAATACAATCTATACCTATAGCATTAGTATTTTTTAATGAAATGATTTTTTCTAAGATTTTTTCAGGACCAGCCTCCAAGTAGTAACAATTATTTAGAATCTGAATTCTAGTATAATTGTTAAATGTAGAGTGGCCAAAGTGGTTGTCAACAGCTATGCTGACGAAAGAGGAAGAATAATCTGCAAAACAGTAAGCAAAGTCAATTTTTTCGGATATTATTTTATCCGCCAGTTGAACAGAGTTTATATTTTTAGAAACACTTTTGCCAATTTTATTATTTACTGTATTCCAAATTAACTTTTGTTTGTCACGTGGATTTTTGAAGTGAAACTTCTTTAGAATCGTTGTGATTTCAAACCTGATGCAACGGAAAAAACGACAGGTAAGAGACACAAATACAAAAATGTGTAGGATGAAGCCGGCAAAGAATGAGACAGAAATATACATACTATTTTATATTATCGGTCTCTCCTCTTTGTTCCATACTTCGTAGCGTCCCCACTCCCGTCTTCTAAGCATAGTCGCCTGTACAGCTCAACAGATATAACTGCAACTTTCAAGGTCAATTCATCGATAGTGGGAGGAGCGGAGAGTCAGTTGCATTCAAGCGCCCGATGCGTAAACATCCGTATACTTAACATTGTACTTCAATTCTAGTGCGTTTGCTACGTTGTCAGATAACTTCGTAAATAGTAAGTAGTTATTGTTTGTTGAATTTTCATATTAAGAACTAAAAGGTGAAATAATTTTTTATTAAAATGAATCGCGTAAGTGCCGTAAAAAATCGGATTCTGAGTGCACAAGCTCGTGAAATTATATACTCGGTTTTAAACTTTACGCAACAGGAAGCAGAAGGAAATGTTCTTCTTATATCTCTAAAATATTATTTATATTCATCTCATTCTTTTGTCGATTTACTGAAGTTTCACTTCTATCGTGTGTGAATCGCACACACACCTTTTTTTATTTTAATTTATTCTAAAAAAACAATCTTTTTGTTTCGTTAATTTTCCTAACACATTGTTTTTTATGTGATATAATTATGTAAAATTGACATATTCTTTAAATCAACTCCCATCTTGACAATATTCTTATCAATCTGCCTAAGAGAATTATGACATGGTTTAATTTTTTTAGTGACAATAGGACATGTCAAGTCAAGTCTGGGTAATACCTAATTATATTAAAAAATATTGAAAATGTCTTATTTTTATTATCTGGTTTCTTAAAAATGCTCAGAAAATCTTCGTTTATTAGTTTTAAATTCAAGTTCCAAATTTTTACAACATAAATATTAAAACTTAATTAGCACCAAAACCACGGCCATTTTGATCTGCTAATATTAGGATAGGATTGGGATATTAGTTTATTTTTAGTACCTATGTTGCTGTTTTTCGTTTACTTCTGGGATATGGCTGAGTTAAGTGTTGTAAACATTTATTTAAACGATCAGTTTGCTTTTTCTGTAATAAGAACTCATTTAATTCATTGAACTGTTTGTTTACGTCTTCTTAGTTCTTTATTTTATCATTTAGTTTAAAGATATTTTCATTATAACTTTTGACGTTTTTTCGTTCATTTTCAAAGATTCCATTTTCTTTTTCCGGTACACTAATTGTACTTATCTTTTTTTTTCCAGGTAACTTAATTCTTTTAAATCAGTAGTCAGTTTTAATGTTGCAATTTTATTTTTAGAATTCTTTGAGTGTACTCTTCACTTATCTTCTTCAACTTTTCAACTTCCGTTTCAAAAGATCTACTTACTTGTTCCTTTTGTCCAAGTTCTTCTATAAATTTATTCTCAGCTTCAAACACTGTTTCTTCAAAGGTTTCAGTACCTCTTTTTAACTGTCTTATAGACCTGTCTTTGTCTTCTACTAAAATATTTAATTTATTTATTTATTTCATCAGTTAATACACGTTCTTTGTCTTATTCACCCATTTTAACTTTCTGATATTCTGTAGAGCAATAGAAGTTTATTGGGTAAATTAGCTTGACTGCGTGTTTAAAATCTCTTTCTAAACAACTCATATGAAAAACATTAAAACACACAACACAAAAGAAATTGTTGCATTCTTTTGTACTACAACATTTAAAGTTATTTTTAAAATTATTTGCCATAATTAAAAGCTACTAGCACAGATAAGGTCTGAGCTGACCAGTATTTGTTTACTCTTATAATCGTTTGGTGTTACCAGTTTTTATGATTGTTTTGTCTCTAATCGACAACAATTTTGCTTCACTTCTGTTTTTAAATATACCTAATAATATTGTCACTTATAGTTATTCTCCTAATATGATTTTTGTTAGGTATGTATATTCCTATCAATTCTAAATTTACCATGTGTTGATTTGGGCTTTAGATTATAACGCTTTCCTGTTTAACTTGATACTTTCATCAGAGCACACGTTAACACGACTTTAACACGACCACTCTCGACTACGACTTTATACAGATGAAAAGTATATACACAGTTCCTATTCCAGTTTCAGTTTATGAATAGATAAATGCTACTTTAGTTTAAGAAAACATTAAAAAAAAGCTAATCGTGGTTCATGTCCAAAGAAAAAACGGATTCGTGAAAACTGTCATCCAAAAACTGGAAGCAATGGGAATCAGAGATCCTATTGTATCTTGGTTGATATATAATATGTGGAACAGACAGTTTAAAGACAAAATTGATGATGACTATTCTGACTATTGTGTAATGCTGTTAAATTCAATTTTAAAAGATGAATAAAGTATCTATCCATCTATTTTAAATTAAAAAAAACTTGATATTTTACGATAACAAGTAACTCTAAAATTGATTTACATATGTAAGCAATTAGAGTACTCGTTTTGGATAATGTCAATTATCATAACACAATGATATAGAAGATACCGACTAGCAATACTGTAAAACATAAAATGATTGAGTAATTAAAGAAGAAGTATATATATTCAATACAAGAAGAGTATGGCAAAACATCAATTATCACGGATTCGTGTCTTTTTGTCTGAGATAGCATATCAAGTCAGCATAAAGATCAATTATCGTATGAATTTCTGGTGTATCGCAGGGTTCTGTTATTAGTCCCCTGTGCTTCAACTTATATATCAGCGATATGGTGTGTCAGTGTTTGTGGTCACGGTACTACTATTTGCAGATGACAGTTCTTTTCTAACCCATTATTACATTACGAAGAACCGATTAACGATCTAAGTAGAATTAAAAAATAGTGTGCTACTTAGCTTCTAAAATTCAATATACAAACATGTTACATTCTTCATCTAGGACACAATAGCCAACGTATAAGCTACTACATCAATTATGTTAATATAACCAGTACTTCCCAACAGAAAAATCTTATAGTTGTAATTGTGATTGACCTAAAGTGTGCTCTTCATGTTACGGTGTAAGAAAATAAGTAGAAAAAAATATTTATACCATTGTTTAACATTTAGGTTGAGAGAAAACATGGTAGATGGCGTTGTATTTCATATTCTAAATAAGTCTAAAAAACAAACAGAAAAAATTGCAGGAAAAAAGAAAACTAAGAATATACTATCTAAATAAAATACTTTGATGCAACCGTAAGGTGGCGCAGTTGATATCCCATATATTTAAAGCAATTCTCCAGTAAAAACCTGAAAAGTGACGAGAAAATATTATGACAAAAAAAATAAAAACCATTAAAAAGGAAATGAAATCGTATAAATGTAAAACAACAAAAAAAGAGAAAAAGATATGTTAGGCGTTACGAGTTCGCCGGGTCAGCTAGTCTACTATAGATTTTTATAAACTCGTATTTTTAATTAAATTTCTTGCCAAAGTTACTTTTTTGGAAAAACCGATTAAATAGAAAATGTTAAACAGATAATAATAATAATAATATAAGTTTATTGAGATAGTAAATAAAATATACATCATTAGATTGTGAGTAATAATTATACAATAAAGGACATTTCAATAAACATAGGTTTCTTGCTGAGGCGTATAGAACGCCTGTGCGCAAGAATCGCATTAATTATAAGTAAGTATATATATGAAAAAAGTAAAATAAAATATAATGAATAAAATAGTATGTGCCAACTTAATAATTTAACATAAATATTATCACCTAACATACATATATTTACAGAATTTGATAAAATAGTAATAGAAATTAAATAGATTAAAATAGGATACAACAATTTAGAGAAATCGGAAAAAAAATACGCAAAAAATATACTAAATTTAATTAGACATTCAGACAAAAATAATTATTTTTACCTGACGTACCTTAAGTCTATTAAATTATTTAAAATATATCTGTTATTTACAACCCAATTTTTTATATCATTCTTGTATCTAGGAAAACTGTGTATATTTTTGATACTAGTTGGTAATAGTTTGTAAAGTCTTGCTGCATAGTATTGATGGGAGCGCTGGCCTATAGTTTTGTTACTGGTGGTAAGATATATATTTTGCTCTCGTGTACCATAGTTATGAGGAAGTGAATTGAATTTTATTTTTTGTTTAAAAATATTTATTAGCATACTATGGCAGTACAATTGCCTCATATCAAGCATAAGGGTTTCTCGCTTGTTGTACATTATTTTTAATAGAAATTTTTGAACTGTTTTTAAATTTTTCATATAAAAATCAGCTGCTCCACCCCATGCAATAAGCCCATAAGATAAGAGAGACTGAGCCAAGGAATAATATAAAATTTTTAGTTGTTTTTGCTCTAAGAAGTCACGTAAGTACCTAAATTTATATAGTAAGCCTCTAATTTTATTAGTAATATTTTTTATTTGTAGATCCCATCTAAGGTGTCGATCTATTGTGATGCCTAGGTATTTAATAGATACGGCCTCTGGGATTTGGCATTTGTCATCTAGGCGTAATGGGCCTAGGTTTGGCTGATATTTATTATATGATGTAAAAGGTATGTATTTGGTTTTATCAATATTTAAAGTTAATTTATTTAATCTGAACCATTGCTCAATTATTTTAAAATCTTCCAAAAAAATTAATTTTAGTTCATCCCAGCTTGTAGCAGAATACGTTATCACCGTGTCATCTGCGAAACATATAATATTTCCTTTAGTATCTAGGTGCAACAGATCATTGACATACAAGAAAAATAGCAATGGGCCGAGTACCGTTCCCTGTGGGACTCCATAAGTAACTATTCTCTGCCCACTGCGTTCTCCTTCAATGTCTACATATTGAACTCTGTGCTCCAGGTAACTTTTCAATAGATTGAATATTTTCCCCCTTAAACCATACACGTGTAATTTTTTAAGAGGCGTTGATGACATACAGTGTCGAAGGCTTTAGATAGGTCGACGAAGATGGATATTGTGGGTTTTTTTTGGTCTAAGGCATTATATAGTTTTGATGTCAGCTCAAGTATTGCATCTTCTGTTGATAATTTTTCTCTGAAACCGTATTGTTTATCGGAAATTATATTGTATTTATTTAAGAAGTTCGTTATTTTAATTTTTATAACCTTTTCAATAATTTTTGAAAATACTGAAAGCAAAGATATTGGTCTGTAGTTTTGCATTAAAGTTTTTTCTCCATTTTTATAAATAGGTTTGATTAATCCTATCTTAAGGCAATCTGGGAAACATTCATAAGTAAAGCACTGGTAAGGTTTAATTATTTCGTTTTTAACATTCTTTACAGTTTCTGCTCTTATACTGTCCCATCCGGGAGCTTTTTTCGTTTTGAGTGAATTTATAACACTTAAAACTTCGTTTTCGTTTGTGTCGTACAGACAAATAGTATTTTTCACGGTTTTTAAGTTTTCTTTAAAATTTTTGGGGGGAACAATTTTTTCTGCATAAACCTTTCCTAGATCACTGTAATAGTCATTAAAATTGTTTGCAATAGCTGATTTATCTACGATTTCTTCATTATTTTCTGTAACTAATTTTTCGATTTTTATTTTAGGTTTCTCTTTATCTTTTCCACATAGCGTATTGACACATTTCCATAAAGCGGCCGAAGAGTTTCCATTTTTGTCTATTTGTTTATTTATATATGAGCGTTTTGCATTTTTTATTAGCGACCTAGATTTATTTTTATACATATTGTATGATTTTTTTATATCTTCATCATCAGGATTGTTTATGGTTAAAATATATAAATCATTTTTTTCTTTCAGATACTTAAGCAGTTCTTTAGTCATCCATGGTTTTCTCAATGAATTCTTTTGGTCCGTTCTTTTTACTATTTTTGTGTTTTTATGTATGTAATTGCTTAGTATGCCAATAAATTGTTTAAAATTATTGTTAACATTGTTTGAATTTATTCCTTCCCATTTCTCATTATGTAGATATGTCTTTAGTTTATTATAATTCAAGTAACATTTTTTAGATGGTATATTTAAGTTGTTTTGTTCAATATTTATATTTGTCTTATAGATTAGTGCTATTGGTAAATGATCAGTTATATCCATGGTAAAGATAAAGCTTTCGTGTTCATTAAAGTTATTTGTTCTTAAAAAAATATGGTCAAGGCATGTTTTGCTTGATGGTCTTGTAATTTTATTTATATAAGGAACAAAATCATGTGAAATTAAACAGTTTTTGTATTCTTCAATGTGCTGCTGAAAACTTAAGAGATCGAAATTTAAATCACCCACTATCACATGATTGTGTTTCTTTTTGTGTTTTATAATATACTTTTCTAGATCATTGACAAACACTTCAGGAGGTGAAGTAGAGTTAGGAGACCGATATATGGCAGTTAATGAGATATTTTCATTTTTTAAAGAGATAGAGACTTCTGCAACTTTACTTTCTCCTATAAAGGCTGTATTAAATTTGTAGCTTAAACATGATTTTATATAAATTACAATGCCATCATTTCGGTTAAAACTTGCGTCGTTATACAGAATATTATAGCCATCGATTGAGAAAAGATCTATTGAGTCTGATAGTTGGAAGGATTCTGTCAGTACAATCACGTGAAATTCCGATTTAATTGAATTTATAAATATTAGTAAGTTATCATAATTTTTCTTTAAACTGCGTATATTTAGATGGATAATTTTAAAATCTTTAACAAACTTGGTTGAACATAAGGAGTCGAAAACAGATATATTTTCAATAACTTTAGTATCAATTAATTTATAGTTGTAATTTTGAATATATTCATTCATTATTCATTTGTTCCAGATCCAAATCTTGTCCTTGGCTTGGTGATATTCTTTGGTTTGTCTACCTTCAGTATGTTTGCTGTTTGGTTTTTATGTTGTGTTTTTGGCTTTTCTTCCTTTTTTTCCTTTTTGTTTTGTTCGAAGGGTTGTATTTGGTTTTTTATTGATGTAGGGGTCTGTGGAGCACTGTTGGCTTGTGTTATGTTGTGCTGTGGTTCTGCTTCTATCTCAGCTTGTTCAAATTTCAAAATATCTGATGCCGTTAGTATATTATTATCCACATATAATTTCTCTCCTCTAATGTAACAGTTGTTTGTTTCGGCCCTAACTCTCTTTAGATGTCTTCTGAGTACTTTATTTGTTTCTAATTGGGTTGCTGTCAAATCGTGTGAGATGGTAATACTAGAGCCTTTTAGTTTTTTGCAATTTTTCAGAACCTTAGTTTTCACTCTGCCAGACGAAAATTCTACTTTAATTGGAGCCCTAGGAGATTTTCCTAGGCTGTAGATATTATTTATCTGATTGCTTTCCAGATCTATATTTAAGATTTCATTTAATTTATTACTTATACGCTCAGATGTTATGTCTGGTACAATTTGTTTAATCCCAAATACAACAATATTATTTTGTTTCTGATGACGTTCAAGGTATTCTATCCGTTCCAGCAAAGTTGAGTTCTTCTTTTCTAGATCGCGGATTTTTTCATTAAATCTTTCTTCAATTGAAAGTAGTATTCGAACTTCACTCGCTTCTATAAAGTTTTTCAATTTTTTAATTTCTTCTAGAAGCTCTGTGTTATTTGGGTGAGTCATTTTAGTGTATGGACACCTTTATGTTCTTTAGTTAGATAGACGATAAATATATTTACTTTTTTTTTTCTTTAGATTGAATCAGCGATAACTTTGACAACTTTTGGTGTGAATTAAATTTAACTGAATAATTGGTAAATTACCTTTTGAAGTTTTCACTTAATCTGTTGTATCAACACTTTGTTCATTCGTTATTTCATTGTTTATAAATAAAAACTTTCATTTACTCTTACAAAAACTATAAAATCAGGATACCAATTTTCTCACGTACACCACAACTAAAGCGGCACATACAATATATATTATAGATAAGTTATATAAACGATGATTTGGGATTATTAATTTGTTTCTTCTAATTTCAATTTGTTTAGAGGCTTCTACAATAAAAACTAGATTGTAAAACACAAATAACGATAAAATACTTAGGTTTTTTAAATGTTTTTGATTTGAGTATTGTAAATAATTAACATCATTTTATGCACTTTGAACCTTACAAAATAATGGTTTGTTGAGCAATATCTCAACGTGGTGCTACACCTCTCTGTATAGTTAATGTTACCGTTAATAGTGAAAAGTATTATAACATTCTAAATCATTTTTCTTCTTGAAAAGAAACATGCTTTATATCCAGTGGGGTGGCGTTTCAGTAGGATATTGCAAGATTCCATACTTCACCATATTCACAAGTTTGGATGCAAGAATACCAAATGATAACAATTCCATGGACAGCAGCTTCACCAGATCTTAGTCCCATTGAAAACATATGGGGACTTATGAATATTAAAGTTGAACGAGCAGGCCAACGAAATAAATATGAATTGATCTAGTCAGTTTTTCAGTTCTGGGCTACTATCACCAAAAATTATGGCGCTGACCTAAATTCGGGTGTACCTCGACGTTTAGGAGTGTTTGTAGTTGAATAAAGGTTGTATAGGTAAATATGATAAATTATTTGTTATAATTTTTTAATTAAAGTTTTAAAAATGTATACATTACATTACATTACATTGCAATTCAGCTTTATTTTTTCCGGTTACATCACGTTCCACTTATTTAGTAGTCCTACTTATTTGATCAAATTATAGCATCATCATTTAAACAGCAATTACAAATGTATTACCTTACAAATTCAGTTTTTAATTTATAATTTTTTAAACGCAACAGATTCTTTTTCGAATCATAGTTTTAAATCCTGCTAAATTGGAAAGCAAGTGTGCCAGGATTCAATGCAATTCTAAAAGAAGATTTATTCGTATAATAAAATAAAATTAAAATGTGTCCGTGACATGAATTTATTTATGTTATTAGCAAAATACTAACTGACTTACAATCTATACATATACATCGAACCAAAAAAAGTATAAAATACTCCAGATTCTGAACATTAAAATAAAGAAAGCTAGGGATAATTTAAACATGTAATTAGATCGCTGAAAAGCTCCACTGGCTTTAAATAGATCAGGCATTATGTTAGGATGCATAATAGAATGTCTTTATAACCAAACTGACGGCGGGTAAGGAAACGCAGTCGCCATGTAACATTTTTATTTCACTCCGTATATTTATTCTTATTTTTAAAGTGAAACTTTTATTAGATCGTTTTAAGTGCATGTTGCATGTCGCATGTCGGTCGACCGCCGAGTAGGTATAAAGTATAAAGTAGACGGCGCTTATAGTTTAATACAAAAATGTACGGGAGTGAGCACATCTGCTAATGAAAACAATCCTGCTATTCGTATTAATACGAACTTCGACTGCGTAAGTATCTACGACATGTAACGTTTTAAAAATATTACAGTCGTAAATAATAATTTTTGAAACTGAAAATATGGAACCTGAGCAATAAATTATGTAACATATATTAAATAAAATCTTTTAAAATTAATCAAAGCACTTTCATTTTTAAACAAATGAACTTTGTAATTATCCTACCCTTGTTATATATATATTCATTTAATTCTTTTGTCGATTTACTGAAGTTTTCACTTCTATCGTGTGTGAATCGCACACACACCTTTTGATTTTGATTTTGATTTTGATTTCGATTTTGATTTAGATTTCGATTTTGATTTCAATTTCAATTTCAATTTATATTTTGATTTCGATTTCGATTTTGATTTTGATTTCGATTTCGATTTCGATTTCGATTTCGATTTCGATTTCGATTTCGATTTTGATTTTGATTTTGATTTCGATTTCGATTTCGATTTCGATTTCGATTTCGATTTCGATTTCGATTTCGATTTCGATTTCGATTTCGATTTTGATTTTGATTTTGATTTTGATTTTGATTTTGATTTTGATTTTGATTTTGATTTTGATTTTGATTTTGATTTTGATTTTGATTTTGATTTTGATTTTGATTTTGATTTTGATTTTGATTTTGATTTTGATTTTGATTTTGATTTTGATTTTGATTTTGATTTTGATTTTGATTTTGATTTTGATTTTGATTTTGATTTTGATTTTGATTTTGATTTTGATTTTGATTTTGGTTTCGATTTCGATTTCGTTTTCGATTTTGATTTGATAAAGCGATTTTTATACCCTTAATGGAATATGATTCGAAAAATTTTTAGTTTAATGTCTATAGGGTAAAAAAAAGTTTCACTTTTACCGTGGTTTCATAAAACCACACAATGCTTTTTTAGATACAGAACAACATCCTTCTGTTTTCTAACGGTTTTTTTTGTTTGTGAAATTTGTGAATTTTAATTAAATATTTCTATTTCTTTTTCTATTGTCTTCATTCAAATGGACGTTTTAATAAGGCTTTTTTATAGTATTCTGGCCTGTGAGCGCGTAAACAATCCCTCTTCTATTGTTTCCGAGAATATACCCGCGTTTTTTTAAGTTAGAATGCAGCAGAAACCTTTGAGACTCGCGAATGGATTTGATCAGTTCACGGCGACCATTGGTAACACGGTTACACCTGTTGCTACGCTAAATATTCTTTCTATTTACCTTTTTTCGGCGCGTCGAATATGGTGAAAAGACTTCCGACAAATAAGCCACCAGGGTTTCATTCCAGTTATGTGGTCAGTTAAACTGTGGGGTAAAATTCTAAATAGTTTTTTTTTCAGTAATAATTGATAAAATTGATGGGTGTTTTAATAATAAGAATAGCTGTTAAGCTCATAACATACTTTTTTGTAAATAATCAGACTCAACTAGTCCACCTTGTAACTGGGATATTTTAATATAGGTACTTGTTATCTAAAATCTTAAAGCTATGTTTGATTTAACAAATTCATTTATAACATTTTTTTCAGAATTTTAAGCCTAAGAAATAAACGGTAAGTGTGTGGCTATTAATCTTACAGAATTTTTGATAAAAGGATTTTCTTTTTCTTTTATAATTTGCTTAATTTAGTTTATTCGCCTGTGACTGACCACTGTAACATCTTGAAACCATTTCTCGCTCTCCACCTACTACCTGAAAACGGTCCGCAATTGGTGATCTTCTGACCAACCGGTTCTGTTCGTTTCTATTCATCTTTAGATGGATCAATCTAATCATTTTTTATCACTTTTATTAACACCTTAGAAAGCAAAGAAAAAGTAGGTACAACTTTTAGCTGGTTAAAAGGTATTACAACTTTAAGGATAATCATATTGCGAACACTTTGGCAAGAACACTTTGGCAGACGACGAATATGTTAGTTCTGGACAACTAATCAAACTAGCAATGACCTTATTAAACAACACTTGGCGATGGCACTTATAACTATTCGAGCGGAACCATGGATTTTTAGTAAACTGTTATTTTGAGATATCTTTTATCGTTAAAATTTAAGGAAGTACAAAAACAAGAAAATATTAATTGACATTAGAAAGAAAGTGAAAAAATGTTTCAGGACTTGAACCCGCAACCATTACCTCTACGCGGTAACGCTCTAAACACTAGGCTTGTAACGTTTGTAACGTTCGTTTTCGAGCATACTATCCGGACTATATATTTTTATATTAGCTATTGTTATCGTGCCGATACGAGAGGGGATTGCCAGTTTGGTAGGAGAGAATATGTCTCTTCGATAGTCTATGATTTAAATTCGCTCATTTTATCTGCGAATCTGATTAAATTCAGATTTATTTCTTAATATCTTCGCCCTTCATTTTGGTGAGTACCTTATGGTTTTTGTTTTAATTTTTTGTTAAAAAATAATCCAAAATGCGGTGAATATAATATTTTATGTATTTTACTAACATTTAAATTTTTGATTACAATTGCTATTGTTCAAGGTCAGTTTGTTTTGGTATTAGAATATATATACATGAAAGGTAATTAATTTTTTCTCGAAATTTGGAGAGACGATATAGCGATTGTGTTCGATATTAATTATTTGAAAGTCGGAGTTTTGATTTCAATTTTATTAATAGGGTTATTGCCATCTTTAAGAAGGGCCCTATTAAGGACCAGTTAAATCATACCAGAAATTACGCAGTATGTCGACAGTCAGTTGGAAGCCGACACCATTTCGCAGTTCTGTTCACAACTAATGAAAATCCGACAGGAAGTCCCTTGAAGGGAATTCAATCCATTGGCAGTTCCGTTCCACATCTTACGAAAATCCGACAGGTTGTCCCTTGGAAGGAATTCCATCCAATTGTAGTTCCGTTTCTCATCCAACGAAAATCCGACAGGAAGTCCTTTGTAAGGAATACAATCCAATTGCGGTTTCGTTCCACAAGTAATCGAAACTCCGTCAGAAGTCTTCGAAAACCCAAAGATAAGAGAAATAATTAATTCATTTTATTAATTTTGTTTACTAAATCCTAATTAAAGTAATAAACCATTTTAAACTGCTTTTTCGAATTTTATTTGTGTGTCTGTACTTGGCGCCCTTTAATTAATGTTTGGAGGGAATTAAATAAAACTCAGAAGGAAGCCACGACCCTCAGGAGCTAGCCTAGGGTAATTTTAAGGTTACAAAGTTGGCGCCCAACGCCAATTTAACCTTTAAAGGGTTAATTAAGCTACAGGCTACAAATGCGTTAAAAACTTTTAGCTTT
This sequence comes from Altica lythri, assembly GCA_964028335.1. Lineage (NCBI taxonomy): Eukaryota > Metazoa > Arthropoda > Insecta > Coleoptera > Chrysomelidae > Altica > Altica lythri. Next base: position 30,930,721 of record OZ034806.1, on the reverse strand, counting down.
TTGGTCTTTTTAGATTCAACTCATGTCACATGTGACACTCACCATAGTTATTTGTAATTACACATGAAAAATTCAAAAAAATCGTGTTTTCTATCTAATTGTAATATTAGAAATTCTTGTTTTATACTTACATGAAGTAGAGTAATAATATTTACACCAACCTTACATTAAGACACACTGTGTATATATTCGATAAAATATGTGATACTTTTAGAATTTACACCTCGTAAATTAAGCTAATGTTATTACTAGACTGATTTTTTAAACTTTATTACCTTGTTGTATATGTAACAATAACCATTCATATCTTTTGTTTATTATTAAAAGATTTTTTTGCTTTTTTATAATCTATACGTCACCGATGGACTGTGCCACTATTTATAGTAATTTATACTGATTGTTTCATCAAATTTTTTTCAAAAAAATTGCAATGTATTTATATTTAATTATTCAAACACGGGAGGATTTCTACATGTCACTTCTGACTAAATGATTTATAAGGTTATGAAATTTTTATGGAATATTTTTTTAATTTCCTTTAGTTTATCTAACATTAACAGAGCGTGCTCGAAGAAGCAACTATTTGCTTCAGTAGACCGTATAAGGAAAATTATAAAAACCTAGATGAAAATTTTCTCTTATTACTTAACTTAGTTAAGATAAAAAAAATGGCCCTTAATCAAATATATTAAAAGTATACGTTTCAGAAAAAAATGTTTTAGATAAAAGTTGTAGGTCTCTTTAAGACAAACAAAAAAGTCTTGTAACATTTTTTTGTACAGGGTGAAGTAAAAAAGTTACGAATTTTTTTCTATTTTGATTTGATGTCACGCCCAAACGAACCAGCTGAATAGTAGATATAAATCTGCTAAAAATGATTATAAATATTAGGAGTATTATTTTTTTGAGTTAAAAAACTTCATAAAATTTATGAGAAGGTTAAATTTGTGGTACTGCTCTGATAGTCACGGTAATAAAGCACTAAAATCGGGCTTACCTCCGAAATTTAAACAGCAAGACGGATTTTAATTATTCTTTTTGCATTGGATTGCGTCAGGTGTGACCATATGCGATCAAGTCATATTGAAAAACTTCATTTGTGCATACGAAAAACGCATTTTTAAAGTGCAATTTAAACATAACTCGTTAATTATTGGCAGAGATGCGTTTAATTTTGTGAACAGGAGATTTTTGGAGTCCCTGAAAACAAATATGACATTAAAAGTGATCTACAAAGTATCTGGCGCATTTGATACTTACTGTTTACCTTGACTCCTAAAGTTTTTGCTAATACATTACCGAAAACCCTTGAAGACGACTTAAACAGTATCCTAGGCACTAAGTAGTACGGAGATCACTTTCAATCTCATATTCGGTTTCAGCGAGCCCATAAGTAACCGAGTATTAAGTTTTGTATAATTTTATAACGGTATTATCGAAAACTCCAGGAGGAGATGTAAACAGAAGATATCTTTGGCACCAGGTACTCCGTAGATCACATTCAATAACATATTCGTTTTTTGCTACACCTGAAACCCCTAAGTATGAAAATTGAACTCAGTCAGCAAATAAATAACGAGTTCTGTTTGAGATGCACTTTCAAAAATACATTTTTTTATGCACAAATACAGTTTTCAAATTTTAAATGATCGCATTATGTCACAAAGTTTTCTGATGCTCTCACGAATCGAATGCAAAAAGAATCATTAAAATCCGTCTTGCCATTTAAATTTTGGAAGTTTAGTGCTGCGACTATAACCATAATGATTTTTTAATTGTTTTTCACATAATAATATAATAATAATAATAGCTTTATTGCCCAACAGATCAAATCCCTTTACAGAGCAATGTACAAAAAAAAATATTAAATTATTATAGGTGATAGATAATGTAAATTAAAGAAAAACAATTTTTAAAGAAATAATTATGCAACATCATAGTTAGCAGCAGCGATATATTACTTAAACTATCGGTGAAAATGTCAGCAGAATAACAATATAAATTGAAGTTGTTACACATAACATTGACAGGTGAATTTAACAGTATGTTAGTTCTAGACCTAGCACAGTAAATAGTATATTATGTTACTAGGAGTAGAAGGCCAACATTATTGTTGAGCCCAGATTCTTGCACTGCCGAGGCGCTAGCCGAGGCTGTGCAAACTGGGCGAAACATATAATGGGCCTTCTGCTCCGAGTAACATATACTATTTTTTCTTCAAGCGTAATAATAATATGCATTTTATAAAAAATATAGAAGGCTTTGTTTATATCTCAACTATTTAATTAATACAAACGAAAAATTACATAAAGTGTTACCTATTTATTAACAGTAATATTAAATGTGCAGTTTTGTATACTGCAGTTGTTTAAATTTAAGCCACTGCCACCGCTTTCAGCTTCGACATTTACAATTTTGTCATTGGTATACATCATATTATTAGTAAGTTGATTGTCGATTATTATGTCAGCGATTCCAGAACTATTACTTGGTTGTTCTTGCCAATTAAGTATTTTTTGTGCAGTTTGTGTTTTACTGGAAATGGAATCCTCTAAGTACCCTTCAGCAACACTGGTGGATTTCCATCCACCATGCCGCTTTAAAGCGGTAACATCACCTCCGTTGTCAACTAAAATAGTTGCGGAAGTCCTCCGAAGGCAATGTCTTGTATATTCATGAGGATTTGTTAATTTCAAAAACGTAGCAACGTCTTTTGGTACGTTTGATATTTTGTGGATACCCATTACCACACGGTGACATTTACCATTCTGGTATTTAATAAAAAATCGCTGCAGGCCAATATCATCCGGACGAAGAGCCGTATACTGTCTTACCAAATTCAAATAAAAATCGCCAATTATAGTAAACGACCGTTGTTTTTTGTTTTTTGTGTTTATGATTTTAACCAAAATTAAATTTCCCAAATCTTGGATTTCGCTAGACTTTAAATTAACAAGTTCATCGCATCTAAGGGCTCCTGTGACTCCAAATATTAATATAACCTAAAACAAACGTTGAAATAAATAAAAAAAAAGCTGGTAGCACCGGGATTAGAACCGCTGACCTTTGCGACCGAAGACAAAAGCTCTGCCACTGAGCTACCGTCATTAAATGTTATAAGTAGGAAATGAGGTAATATTTGCTGTCAAGTTAAATATTGATCTGCTAGTAGATATCACTGTCAACGGTTTAATAAACGTAATAATGATTAAAAAGAAATAAGAAAGTACCTACCTTTGTTGCTAAATAAACATTATTTGGTGCATCCTTGAGAAATTTATCAAATTGATCTTGTGTTAATACTTTTGATTTTTTCGGTGTATAATTTTCCCCTTGGCGCTTTATAAATGCAATTAATTTGCTATATTTTTCTATTTTAACATTATGTTTAATGTTTAATTGACTTTTAATCATTGAATACTGTGCCCATAGAGTAGAACTTTTAAACTTTCTGGACAAATTCGTGAAGTATGCAAGCATAACGTTTTCCGTGTATTGCTGTACATTATATTCATTGCACCATTTTAGAAATTTTTCGTATGCAAAATCATACAGTTTACGCGACTTCGTTGGAATTACAGTTTCAATACTGGAATTAGCTATTTCAACTAATTCCGGAGGCGTACATTGCAATTCTTGAGACATTTTTCACAAAATTTTCAAAACAGACAAACGTCAAATTAAATAAGTTTAAAAATGACAGTTCCTACCTACTTGATTACAACGCCCCATTATTTTATTAGTACAATAATGAAAATTCATTTTTGTACTAGTAAAATAATGGGATATTTCTACGGTCTGTGTTGCAAAAAGTAATATAGTTATTATTATACGCTTGAAGAAAAAAGTTAGGTGTTACCTGTAACTATATTGGGGAACATTTATATTAATTTTTGCTAAAATAGTAGGACAATCAATTATTCCTAACATAATTTTACGTAAACCGGTCAAAGAGGCAAGAATTCTAAAAGTAGTTGGTAATCGAAGCCTCTCTCAGGATACACACCATTTACCTTAAAACATAAATATTTCAAAAGTTTCCTTTGAACACCTTCAATAGTAGTCATATGGATATTATAGTAGGGATACCATATGATTGAGCAGTATTCTAGCTTAGCTCGAACGTATGAATAGTATAGTGTCTTAATACTCTAATGTCCCTAAAACCACGGCAATTCCGTACAATGAATCCATACATTTTACTTGCATCACTAACCTTTATATTAATATGCTCAGCATAACTTAGTTTTGAGTCGAAAGTGACACCAAGATCATTGGTAGAGGAACAGTGTGACAAGACTAGACCGTTGATATTGTAATGGAAATTTACTGTAGATTTTTTCTTAGTGTATGTCACCACTTTACATTGAGATACATTCAGCTTTAACGCATTTTCCTCACACCAACATAATAAAGCATCTAGGTCTTGCTGAAGTGGTATACAGTCCTGAGTGTCTAGGATTGATAGATAAATCTGTAAATCGTCAGCAAAAATAAGTCTACAAGAGTTTATGCGAAAATCGAGATCATTTATAAATAGTAAAAATAACAACGGTCCCAAGTTAAAACCCTGTGGAACACCTGATTTCGCAAGGTACTTTTGGGAAGAGTAACCATTGTAAAAAACAAACTGCCACCTACCCAGAAGATATGATCTACAGAATCTGATGAAATTATAAGGAAAACCAAACTGGTATAACTTATCTACTAAAATTCCGTGATCCATTCCGTCGAAATCTTTCGAAAAGTCAGTGTAAATAACATCCACCTGCCCACCTGAGTCAATAATTTCAGATAAGAATTGAGTAATTATGAGTAAGTTAGATTCTGTGGACTTTTTGTTTAAAACACCGTGCTGTGAGGGTGATATTAGATTGCGAACAGATGGAAATATCTTATTATAAATTATAATTTCAAAGACCTTTAAGAAGTTTGATAGAATGGATACAGGGCGATAGTTTTTAGTTTGTTCCTTTTTACCTGCTTTAAATACAGGAATAATCCTGGCCTCCTTCTACCGGTCTGGGAAATTCGCAACTTGTTAAGGTATTCTAAAGTACATTTTAATTTTAAGTTGTTAAAAAATTTGCAATTATCGAGTGTTATAACGATAAATTATAATCTTTGATAGGTTCCAAGATTGTTCCAATTAATTTTAGAATATATTAACAAAAGAAACAAAAGAAAAACATGACTATGTGTTATACGTTTGCTGAAATTAGATTATTACAAAATTTTGAACATTTGCAGAGAAAACATATAACAAAATTACCCTTATTGCAAACTGATTGGTAAAGTGAAAATTTTATGGTTACTGAGTTTGTAAATAATGCTTGAAAAACTTATTTTGATAATAGTGCAGTAATTTATGGCAAATATTTTTTCTTTAAATAATGACAAAAATTTTAAAACTTTATTTTTTATAAATTTATTAATTCATCAACTTATCATAAATTACAGCTTAAATCAAATACACAAAAAACATTACGTATCAAAAATGGTATATCTGTATGTCTGTATGTCTGTAAGTCTGTACCAACCAAGATAAGAAATATATTTACCAATGCATTTTAATAACCTTGCTACACATAAAATTATCATAGATTTTGGCACATTTTTATTAGATTCTTTATTTACTCCAGAACTGTTTATAGAACTTTAAACTAACGAATTGATACTTATTGATTACTAAATATACAAAAAAATCCGGAAAACATATTTGTGCCATTTTATTACTAAATGTGGTCGCTCCAGTCTTAGCGATAAATACAGGCTAGGACCATCCAAAACAGTAATCACACAGCAAAACATTGAAGCAGTTTGTCAGCTAATAAAGGATGGCCACCGTGTAACACCGAGAGATAGAAGCATCTTTGGGAATTTTAAGACCTCGATTCAATAGGTCCTACATGAAGAATTGGGTGTTACGAAGTTGTTTCCTCTTGAAACCCCTTATTTTTTCACAGAAGAGCAATTGTTGTCGAAAAACATTGGAACGGTTCAACAAACGTTGATAGTATTGTTAGTGGCGGTGAATCTTGGATTTACTCCTACGAAACAAAAAATAAACGCCAATTCGCTGTGTGGGTGTTTCACGATGAGGAAAAACCGTAATCCGTTTACGAAGGGTGTTAAAGAAAATTGACGCAAATTTTGTGTTAAAATCTGGTGATGCAGCAACAATTAGAAGATCGAAAAACAGTTACTTTCAATTGATATATAAGCCTTTGTTTACCAGAAGTTAGCGCAAAACTCTGATAAAGCCACACACAGGGGCGAATCATACTAAAAATAACAAAATAATAAGTTTTAAATGTATATGTTTTTATGTATTTTAATAGTATGATTTACTTTAATTTTGTCAAACAGAATTCGCAGCTTCTTTCATAACCTCACGTATTAGTAAGTTATCACATATAAAACATAATAAAAAAAATTTTTTATTATATAAAAAATTTTTCTTCACCACAGATGTCCTGAAAAAGAATTGAATAAATTCGAAAGCTTGACAAAAATAAAAGAGTTTTCTTTATTTACATTGGCCATAACATTGACTGCAACTCCACTATTGACTTCACGTTATATTGAACCAGTCACTATACCATTATTCATATATATATATATATATATAAATATATATATATATATATATATATATATATATATATATATATATATATATAAATTTTGGTTGATCACGGCGCGTTTTTTTAAAACAAAAGTTCTTTTTAGTTAACTTTCGGGAAGCGCCACAGGAATAGGTTAGGCAATGGATGAAAAGAGCCACACGTGAGAGAAACTTTATTCCAAATATGCGAAATTTTCGGCGACTTTTTTCGCCTTCATCAGCGCCTAAAATGGGAATTACAAGATTTGTAAGTATATAAAATATAGTATGATGTTAAAACTTACAGAGGAAAGTGTTCTAATTTTCCTATTTTTTAGGTGTTCAAATACAACATAATTTGTACTATGCAAAAACAGTAATACAATAAAGATTTTCGGATATAACAGTGTTTAATTTCCCGATATTAATTTTAAACAATTTAAAAGTTTTTACTATTGTAAAATTCGAAACATAACAGTAAACCACGAGGACATCGAAAAACGCAGAAACATGTATCCTTTTTATTTTTGTATTATTAAGACAAAGACAAAACATATTAGGAATACACAGAGCGAACTCTGGGTAAGAGTTGCTAGGATACTCCTGTTGTTAGAGGCCACCTACGGTGACATTTGGATAGACCTTCGACAGGTATCAGCCATTTATTGTTTTAAGGTTAGGCCCTGGACATAAACACAAACAAAACACCACACAACAACCATGAAAAACATTGTTTTTTCACTCACGAAACACCAAAACTGCACTAATTTAGGTAATGTCCCCATGTCTGATCTTCTTCGTTAGATCCTGATGTACCAGGTAGGTGTAAATCGAACTTAAACCTACCACATCTTTTTTAGAATTCATCGCATTTTTGCACCCATTTATGTAACACATTTCCACGAAGTTTCTTTTAAATTGATTTGTGACTGTTTCGAGGATTCTTACATTCCCATAATCCATTTGGTGTGAGGTAGAATGTACGTGTTGACTTAACGCAGTTATAGTGGGTTTCTTAACCGTATCGCTTTTGTGTAAGGCGATTCTTTTTGCGAGCTTTTGGCCTGTCTGCCCTATGTATTGTTTGGGGCATCCACTACACTGTATGGAGTAAACCACGTTCGATTTATTCATCTTCATCTTCGGCGTTTTGTCTTTCAACTGGGAGAAAAAGGTACCCAATTTTCTATAGGTGGCATTTGCGACGATAATATTGTGTTTTCTCAGGCGGTTGGAGATTTGAGACGATAACCCTCTTATGAATGGAAGCCTGGCATAGTGAAATTCAACAGGTTCTGTTTCCATAGAGTTTTTTGGTGGGATTGTGCGAGTGGGACAATCTTGGTGCAACACCTTGTTCAGAAGATTCTTAGGATAGTGATTCTTCCGTAATATGTCAAATAATAAATCAATGTTCTTGTTTACATATGACGGATGGCAAATCTTCTGAATGCGATTTTTTAGACCGATAATGATGTTTACCTTTTGTTCGAACGGATGGTAGGAGTGGAAAGGGACGTACCTTCCTGATATATATATATATATATATATATATATATATATATATATATATATATATATAAAGGAGGATAACGGGCAATGTACGCAACACTAAATATATATATATATATATATATATATATATATATATATATATGAACGGAAGGTGTTTTTGAGGCCAGGGGGCCCAAAACGAAAAACTGTAGTGAAATTTTCTCGAAGTCGTGACCTGCGACCCAGCTGAATATAGATATAAGTAACATGGCGACAAGTGGGAGTCAAAGTGCTGAAGTCGTGATTAAATCGTGTAAAAAATGTGGAAGTATTCCAAAAAGTGGCTTAAAATGTGTAGCATGTGGATCTGTTATACACCCCGGGTGTGTAAAATACATAAAAAACATCAAAATAATTAGTGATGAACTAATAAATTGCTGTGAAGGTAACGAAGGTGCGATAAATAACATGGCCGACAGTGACAACGAAGCCGATATATCGTTCGTAAGTACCGACGAATTTTTAGACGGAACATTATATACACAAATCGATAATGACTCCAAAGAAATACAGCATATGAAACAAATATTAAGACATAAAAACTACATAATTAGAAGTCAACAGCGTCTTATTAACTCGCTAAATAATCAGATAAAATTATTAATTGATGTTCGCCAACCAGTAGCGCCATCCACACCGCAATCCACAACACAAACAATAAGTGATAATGGGCAAAAGCGGAAACCAGTACATGTGAATTCTAACACAGTTTTAGTAGAAACATCGTCGTCTCTGTCCAAAATTCCAAATGCTCAAGAGTGGTCACAACCAAAATCCGACCTTCAGGTGACGAACAATAGCACCAATAAAAACAATAGATACAAAAACAGTGAAATTCATAAATTTAGTAAACAAACTGTTTTTAAAGGAATACTGGAAGCGCAGACAATGAATAAACCAAAAGAAATTCAAAATCTTGACAAAGTAGATGAAAAAATTAACAGCCGAACCTCTACTAAAGTTATAGGGGACTCCAATACAAATGACGATGTTGCTGCAAAAGCCAGAACATGGTTGTATGTTAGTAAATACAAACTATCATACACTGTCGAAAATATAAAGACATATCTAGAAAATAAGTTTCCTGGATACGAATTTGACTGTCAGCTACATCAGAATAAATGGTTAGGTTTCAATTCATTTAAGGTAGGAGCAGATATGGAATTGAAAGATGAACTTCTTAAACCTGGAACTTGGCCTAAGGGTATTGAAATCAGCAAGGCGTTTTTTCGTAGAAAACGCCAAATCAGAAAACCTTTTAAGTTCAACAGATCCCATCGAAGAGAGAGATACACCTAACTTCGACAAGACGTGTCGGAAAATAATGTGTCACCTGAATGTACAAAGCCTAAATAATAAAATAAATCTTCTTGACGTATTTTGCCAAAAATTTACCCCTAACATCTTGTGCATCTCCGAACATTGGGCAACTGAAAACAGCATAGACTCATTAAAAATAAATGGATATTCAAAAATTTCTCATTATTGCAGAAATAACTATAAAAATGGTGGAGTAGGTGTATACGTTAACAACCTAGATTTGGTGCATTGCAAACCTATACAGTTTCTTGAACAATTTAATACTGATATGCATTTTGAGTTTGCAGGCGTTTCAGTAAGTAATAAATGTTGTATAGTTTTAATATATAGAGCTCCATCTGGTAACTTCAATACGTTTTTCAGTTCCTTGAATGATTTACTACTGAAAAGTGTTTTAAAATATGATCAAATCATAATAACTGGTGATTTAAATATAAATGGTACGGAAAATACATATTATCTAAGATGTTTTAGGGATTTGTTAGAGTCCTTTCACCTAAACTCACACATTTCTGTTCCTACAAGAGTAGCTGGGCGTTCAGATTACTTAACTGTGAGTTCGATTGACTATATAATAACAAATATGCACTTTAGCACCCTGAATACAGTTATTTTGGAAGGTATAGCAGATCATTCCATTCAATTATTAGAGTGGGATTTGCTATTAGCAAATCCCACCAAAGTCCAAAGTAATAAGACCAAAAAACGGCATTTTGGGCAAGTAGCAATTTCAGACTTTAAAAAATTATTTACAGATAATAAAGTAGATATAAGTAAAAATATCAAAAGCGTAGATGAAATGTTCCAATTATTTTGGGAACACTCAACGTTCTGTTTTACCGCAGCTTTTCCTATTAAAACAATTAAAATCCCATCAATTTCAAAAACTAAAAAAATTCAATTTTCGCCTGAACTTCAAAAACAAATTGACGAATTAAAATTATCTAACTGGCTACATAAATTTTCAGATTTCATTACAATGAAGCTTATAGAATAAAGAAAAAAGAAATAAATAACAAAATTGTAATAGAAAAGAAAACATTTCATTCAAAAATAATTAACTTATCCGATAATAAAACAAAAACAATGTGGCATTAAGTAAACAAAAAGCTTGACAAAAATAAATAAAGGGAATTCCCTAAAAAAGTTGTTTATGAGGATCAACTGATAGAAAATACAAATAAAATATGTGAAGTTTTTGGTAACTTTTTTGCAAAATCGGCCACTAATCTAATTTCAGATAAAATTGATATTAGTCATGTACAAAGTTTCACTACAACTAGAAATACACCTCAAAATGCCATGTTCTTTAGACCAGTGACGGAGTCAGAGGTAATAAATGTCATTAGGCATCTTAAAAATACTAAATCATGTGGTTTCGATGAATTTCCTGTCTCATTATTAAAGGAATGCTTTGACGAAATAGCTCCCTACATCAGTGAAATAGTAAATTATTCAGTATGTTCTGGAAAGTTTCCGGAAGTCCTCAAAATGGCCAAGGTTGTGCCGATTCATAAAAAAGGACCTAAAGATGACATTACAAACTTCAGAGGGATATCTGTTCTTAGCGTATTTGCCAAAACAGTAGAAAAATGTCTGTACACAAATATAATGCAATATCTTGACGAAAATTCTCTATTAACTAAACATCAATATGGATTTAGAAAGGGGTTCTCATGTGAAACTGCTACTGTACAACTTCTTCAAAAAATCCATGAAAACTTAGATTCGCGAAATTGTACTTTCGAAATATTTTTTGATCTAACCCGCGCCTTCGACTGTATATATGCAAATTTTTTGAAAGGTAAGCTGAATTCTATGGGTATAAGAGAACCCATTGACTTATGGATCCATTCTTACATGTCAAACCGACCCTTCTTTATTTCAATTAACCAACATACATCCAGTATCAACTACAACAACTTAGGTACCCCCCAAGGAGGAACACTAGGACCTCTTCTGTTCTTACTTTATATCAATGACCTTTCGGAAACTTTCCTCAATGAAGATATTTATATATATATATGCAGATGATTTTAATATCATAGTATCTGCTGAATCACTGGCTGCCGCTGAGGCAAAGGTAAAATATGTTATTGGGACATTTGTAGAGTGGTGTAAGAAAAACCATTTAATTTTAAATTTAGAGAAAACAGAGTGTGTAAGGTTCTCCTATGCCAGTGTAAGTAGTAACCAGATGTGTTTCGACGTGAATGGTTCAGAGATAAACACTGTGTCACATACTAAGTTTTTGGGAACTGTTATAGATCAACATTTAGATTTTAAACTTAATATAGATGTAATATGCAGCAAACTTAATAAAACATACTTTGCAATATTTTCACTTAAAAATGACTACACCATTAACGCTATCATGAGCTTTTATTATGCACAGGTTAACTCTCTGATCTCACAAAGTATTATCCTCTGGGGACAATCTGCCGAGAGCTCCCGAGTGTTTATATACAAAAGAAAATAATTCGTGTAATTTTTAATATGAACAGAAGAGATTGATGTCGGGATGTTTTCGTCGAAGCAAAAATATTAACAGTGCCATCAAAGTACTCTCATATACCTACAAGCACGCCAGTACATATAAGAAAACGTCCGATATCCATCATCACAATACTAGAAACGCGTGCGATTTAAGACTTAACAAACCAAAGTACACGAAATACACGAAATCGCCTGAATATTTTGGATGTAGTCTATTTAACCGGTTACCACAAAGTCTCAGGGAACTGAAAACTCTAAATCAATTCAGAAAACATTTAAAAAATTATTTACTAGCGAATTCGATAGAGGAATTCCTGCATTCTTTAAAATGACAATTAAATGCACTGTATTATTATTGTATATTTTATTCTGTTATGTGCTTTTTTTAAATACTTTGTGATATCTATATCATTATGTTAAATTATTTTAAATGTAACATTTTGACATACCTTATCCATAAAAATTTATGGCAAGAAAGGCAAATAAAGAAATTTGAATTTGAATTTATATAAATCTACTAAAATGGGGAAAAATCGAAAAAAAAAATTAAAAAAAAGTTAAAAAACTAACAAGATTGGAAAAAATCGTAAAAAAGTATAAAATAAATAGACACAAATGTTAAATGGATAAAAATTGAAAAAAGAGAAAACAGAAAAAAATAAAAGAAAATAAAACAAAAATTGTAAATAAAACAAAAATGTAAAAAATCAAAATAAATAACCACAAACAAGGGGCACAAGCGTAAAATTCACTAAATAGGTATAACGAAAAACCATAAAAAGCAGTAAATAGACAAAAAATATGATAAAATCGACAAAAAAAATAAAATCATGGAAATCATTTGAAAAAAAGTGTAAAAATTTAAGCAAACATCCTTAGTAATGAAGATGCAACTTAAGAAAAACAACAGTATTTAAAAATATTCACAAATTTAGCAAATCTAGCTAAGATGAATCTTCAAAAAATATTGATTCATTTTGTACATGTGCAAATAAGAGGTTGAAACATTGTAAGGATAATATTTAAAAATTACTGTAAAGATTAGTATGCGATAAAGTATTAAAATTTTGTTGAAAATCTTGATGAAAATCGTTAAAAAGTGTTGGCATCTTTAAAAATTGTTAAAAACAGTAAAAAAATGTCGAAAATCAAAGACAAATGTTGGAAAACATCTTGAAAAATTTATAAAAGACTAACAAAAGTAATAAAACATTTTAAAATCGTAAAAGATTGTAGACAATTGTGACAAATAGTTGGAAATCCAAAAAAATTGTAGACAATTGTGGTAAATACTTGGAAATCCAAAAAAAGGTAAACCCATTAAACATTATTTAATATCCCGCAATCTATACTAATATTATAAAGAGAAAAGGTTTGATTTTTTGTTTGTTTGTTTGTTTGAAATGAATAGGCTCCGAAACTACTGGACCGATTTCAAAAATTCTTTCACCGTTGGCAAGGTACACTATTCCCGAGTGACATAGGCTATGTTTCATTAAAAAAAAGTAGGGATCCTTACTAAAATGCCATTAATGTAACCAAAAATGACTTTAAAATCCTTACATCGCGTGCGCTTAGAATACTATTGATTATAGAATAAAATAATGTACTACGATTTTGAAGAATATATAAATATCTACAAAAAATGCCGCGACAGCATATGTCTAACTGTTATAGTTACGTCACAATAACTAATTTTTAATTTTTTAAAAGTTTTTATCTTGGTATTAATCCTTATCAAAATAACTTATTTCATAATCACGACAGATATCGCAAATTTAGCATGTGAAATGGGACGAGGCTACTTATAAAGGAATTAAAGGATAATTAAGTTGTAGCAACCAATATAACTGAACCACCAGCTGGTCAACTAGCTCATACACTGAGGATACCGATGATGCCAACTGATCTACCAAATCCATTTAAACCGCTTCAATTTCCTATCAAAACATCTTTCGCTTTTACTAATAATAAGTCTCAAGGTCAAACCTTCCAATTAATAGGGATCGGTTTTCCTCATGGCCAACCGCCTAAGGCGGGTCGGAGCACCTGAAAATCAATTTATTTTGCTGCCAGAAAATAAAACAACATTTAATATTGTTTACAGGGAAGCGTTGACCCAATAAATTTAATGGCTTTTGTTATTTAATCCCCGTGCACAGCCGGGGCGGGCTGCTAGTATGTTAATATTGATGATAAAAAACAATATTGAAAATCGTAAAAAAATTTTGAAAATAGAACAAAAAAAATTAAAAAATGTGGGTAAATTAAAAAAACGAGTATTAAAAAAATAGGGAAAAATCGAAAAAAAAAATGAAAAAAAAAGTTAAAAAACTAACAAGATTGGAAAACAGAAAAAAATAAAACAAAAATTGTAAATAAAACAAAAATGTAAAAAAATCAAAATAAATAACAACAAACAAGGGACAAAAGCTTAAAATTCACTAAATAGGTATAACGGAAAAACATAAAAAGCAGTAAATAGACAAAAAAAAGTGATAAAATCGACAAAAAAAATAAAAGCATGGAAATCAATCGAAAAATAGTGTAAAAATTTAAGCAAACGGAAAAACATCATTTATTGTTAGGCGATATGAAGTTCGCCGGGTCTGCTAGTCAGCAAATAAATCAGCTGACAAATTTTAACTATCGTAAAAAAACTGATAAATATATTTATTAACTAAACTTATTTTAAGATACTTCTTAAAATTAAATTATTATTATTTTTTAACAATACTTAATACTTTAATATATTAAAACATTTTTTAAAAATCTTTTTCGGCTAGAAAATTATACCAATTTTAACACAGACAATTTTTTACAAGAGAAACTTGACACATTTAATCGCAAATAGTTTACCAAATAAAAGTTTATTTTTATTTATTTTTTCGTTGGGTAATCACAAGATAAATATTAACAATAAACACATGCGTAAACATATAAATCATTTTTACCTTAAAACAAATGAACACTACCACTATAAATCTCTTATATAACTTAATAAAGTCAAATTATCGAACAAATTTTTCAACCGCACCATTATTATTATTCCAACAATTTGATCTAATCATTAGTAACTTTATTTAGGTGCTAACCGAATGCGGTACTAACAGTAACAGTGTCATTGAAAATCACTAACAATAGGAACCGTAGGAATAGGAATGGGTACCTCACCAGTACCCGGCGAGTACTTTTGTCAGGTGCAAAATTTAACAATCGAAGATTGGTTTTTTATTTTATTTTGCACTTAACTGTGGAATTTTATGATCTGTTTATCCTGAATTCGTTATAATTCACAGTTCACAACGTAAACTGTATCTAACGTGCATGCTCTTTTAATTAGTATATTCTTAATAATCGTTTCCGGCGAATAGGAGCAAGCGGGGCAAAAATTTAACATCCAATGAATTTTAATTAGATAATTTTAATACAGAATAATTTAGACTGTGGACTTTAAATTATAGTTTAATCGAAATTCAAACAATTTAAATATGTAAAATTTTAAATGTCTCTACAGATTACATATTTACACTTTTATAGTACACTCACAATTATAGTAGTTGACTTTGCAGAATTTAAGAGTATCCGCGAAAAAGGGACTTCCTAACTTCATGTAACTAGTTTGAAGTCCCAGCTTAATAAATTTTATTTTGTATTTACAGTACAGAACCTTTAATGAAGAATAGTTTGTTTCATGAAATTAATAATAATTCTTTTTTCTACTTTTTGCCAGCTTTTTCAGATATAAAATAGAAAACTTAAACATAACAAGTCAAGACGAATAAATATGAACCTCTTAAAACGAGTAGGTATTACATCATATAGGTACAACAGAAATGGAAACCTCAAGCAGATACTTGGTACAACCGGAAGTTACTTAATATAAAAAGAGAAAAACAGTAAAATCTTCGTTGTAATTATTTCAGAATCTTGATTAATTATCTTTATATAATGTTCAATGTATAATACATAATGTTTATAAACCTTTTGTAATTGTGTCAATGGCCTTTAGCAGGTAAGACATGCTAAGCTTTAATAATAAAAAAAATGTACCAATTTGTTTTCAAATACTTACTTTTGTCAATATTTTTTAGGATTATCTTATTACAAAAAAAAATCTGATTTTAGAGGCGTAAAAAGCCAAATCTCACAATCTGTAAAAGTGAAAATTGTTTTTCTGTTTTGAGATGATTGATAAAAAATATTACTATTAAGTTTTGCCTTTCGAAAACTGGAAAAGATATTCTAATTTCGACACATTATTAACGAAGTAAAAGCATTATTTTTTTCTTATTCAGAGGTGTCACATCAAAGATCAACATCAACTACGTCGGATGCTAGTAATTTAAAGAATTTTGTTCTATGACATAGGAACCCTTTCCCAAATTCTTCTGCAACTGTAGGCTCAAAACTTCTTCCTTTTGTGAGTTGTAAAGTCAAACAAAATCACCTCTTCCATAACCAAGATTTGTCAACTAGGTGACAGGAATACAGAAGTTCACCTCATTAGTGTGTTCCATTTTCTTTAAGGTTAGCTGCTAAATATATTTGTAATAAATTTTCAATTAAATACCAATTTTCTTGACTAACCAGAATTTTTTTGGCCAGCTTTTACAAAAATGCCAGCGACGGTGACAGCTTTCAACTCTTGCAAGCTTTAACCTACTACATAATAGTTATTTATGAAACAATTCGTGAAGTATGCTTTTTGCGCACGCACGCGATGTTTAGAGCACGAGCGAAGCGAGTGCTATATATCGCGTAAGTGCGCAAAAAGCACTTCACGCACAGTTTCATACAATATTTTATCTACGATAATCAAATAAAAAATAATTACAAGAAAGCAATTTATTTTCAATTCATTCACAAGATACTAACAAAACAAATGCTCTCATAGCAACACCATGGCAACGCGAATGCTAAGGATATTTGATTATATGAAGGTGTGTCAAAAATAGTGCGAAAAAGTAAATTCCATTTAAAATACATTGTTACTTCACGCACACTTTCAATCCTTCACGCACTGGTGTCTATAATGACAGTTTTCACGAACTAAAAATTGATACATAATATGATGTAGAGTAGATAAAATATTTTTTCTACAACCGTGCGTAAAGTATTACCTTTACGCACGGTTTAAGGTTCGTAAAGTTTAACTTTTTTTCACTAGTGAAAAAAAAAGTTTTTTTTCACTAGTGAAAAAAAGTAAAATAAGCTCGATTTTGTATAAGATTATGCAAATACTTTTATGTGTGTTAGTGGCCGAGATTGTTAGATGTTTAGCTTCTACCCAGATGACTCGGGTTCAATTCCGAGTAAGGAAGCTTTTTTTTTATTATTTAATTGTGTAAATTTGTGTAAATATATTTAATTGGTAAATTATTGCAGTTTAATACATACAAAACTAGATATTATATTCAGTAATTTTTAATTTGATTTTTAATATGACAGAAATATCAGTTCATAAATAAGGGTAAGTATTTTTACCCACGACTCATAAGTAAATTGCGTATTTT
Organism: Altica lythri; assembly: GCA_964028335.1. Lineage (NCBI taxonomy): Eukaryota > Metazoa > Arthropoda > Insecta > Coleoptera > Chrysomelidae > Altica > Altica lythri. The sequence goes on along the minus strand of OZ034806.1, from coordinate 30,913,228 downwards.
TTAAACTATAACTCTGTCAGTAAGTGTCAAATTATTGAGTAGTTGTGTTATAGTTTCATTTACTAAACTAGTGGAGTAAGTAAATGGAAACCTGTATTATTATGTTGGTTACCTACAATTTTCATTAAATTAAACTAACATTTGACATTTCTCAGACATAACTGTCTGTGAAATCGAATATTTTTGACAACTTATACCAAAATTTAAATTGTATATTTGTTATTTTTAGTTTTATACAAAACCATTTGGTAAGTCGTGGGTAAAGCATAGTACTTCACTCGAGGAACAAATTGCATATTTAGCTCGTTTCTTTAGCCCCTTCGCTCGCAAGCTCGCTCATGCGCCAAACACACTCGCTGTAATATGCAATTTACTTCACTCGTAAAGTAATATACTATTATTTAAATGACTGATTGACATTTCAATTAATTTATAATTCAAGCATTTCGCGTTTCTACGTACCGGTATTATAAGGTAAGATTAATTTAGAAAATAAATATTTTGTTATCTAAAATATGTTTTAAATATAATATTTTTTTTCGCAGTAAAGCATAAAAAAAATCAGGCCTATACTTGTATTTCTTGAAAATAAATTCGGTTGTAGAAAAAATATTGTATGCAACTCGTGCGTAAATGTTCCTTTTTTGACTCATGTGATTGTCGCATTCGCCTGCGGCTCATGCCACAACATTCACATTCGTCAAAAAAGGTCACTTTACGCACTAGTTGCATAAATAACCATTTTCTACAACCGTGCGTAACGCACGGTTTAAGGTTCGTAAAGTTTAACTTTTTTTCACTAGTGAAAAAAAAAGTTTTTTTTTCACTAGTGAAAAAAGTAAAATAAGCACTGTTTTGTATAAGATTATGCAAATACTTTTATGTGTGTTAGTGGCCGAGGTTGTAAGATATATAGCTTCTACCCAGATGACTCGGGTTGAATTCCGGGTAAGGAACCTTTTTTTTATTATTTAATTGTGTTAATTTGTGTAAATATATTTAATTGTTAAATTATTGCAGTTTAATACATACAAAACTAGATATTATATTCAGTAATTTTTAATTTGGTTTTTAATATGACAGAAATATCAGTTCATGAATAAGGGTAGGTAAGTATTTTTTTTTTAAATGACTGATTGACATTTCAATTAATTTATAATTCAAGCATTTCGCGTTTCTACGTATCGGTATTATAAGGTGAGATTAATTTAGAAAATAAATATTTTGTTATCTAAAATATGTTTTAAATATAATATTTTTTTTTTCAGTAAAACGTAAAAAAAAATCAGGCCTATACTTGTATTTCTTGTAAAGAAATTCGGTTGTAGAAAAAATATTGTATGCAACTCGTGCGTAAATGTTCTTTTTTTGACTCATGTGATTGTCGCATTCGCCTGCGGCTCATGCGACAACCTTCACAGTCGTCAAAAAAGTTCACTTTACGCTCTAGTTGCATAAATAACTATTTTGTACAACTGTCATTAAAAGTGACACTTTTAATGATAGCAAACAATGTTAAAATTGATTGTTTACATGGAAGCGTGTTAAAAATACTTTTAACACGCTTTAGTTTACTTTTAACACGGTTTGGTTTACTTTTAACACGGTTTAGTTTATTGTCATTGCAAATTCGCCCATTTCATTTTGAAAATAGGGCAGTTGTACAAAAAACATTGTATGGTATTTGTGTTAAAAGTGATTTTATTTTGTTCGTGAAATTGTTCAATTCGCTCCGCTCATTTCACCAACTTTTTCACTCACAAAATAAAACATCACTTTTAACACTCATATCATAAATAACTATTAATTACGATAAATACATAGCGATATGATCTAGTAAAATTTTACGAAATATAAGGTAATCCTTTCAAATCTGTTGTTTAAAGATAGTCTGAAATGTGCTATTAAGTGGATATTTCACGTTATTTACGGAGCACCAAATTAATTACCTACCTACTGTATTTACGTTAGCCATATAAAAACACAAACGAACTAAAAAATAAAAGTTACACTTACTAGAATCTTTGTCAGAAAAGATAAGATACGATCAGATAAAAAATTCAGCGAACGCTCCATTTATGCTAAAGTTTGGAGGCGTGTTCTGTCGATGCTTTAACGCATAAAAAAGAAATTAAAAAATAAGATTTAGCATACCTGCATTCTAACGTAACAAAATCCAAAACAAAAGGAGACGGATTATTCACGCGCTTAAGGACGAGAATTGTATAAAAAGATTAATAACTTTAATATGAATAACTTTTATATGGATAGAGACAATAGAAATATATAGGAAATGTCTAATAAAAACTTATTTTTTAGAAACAAAAGGACCGTTAAAAAATATAAAGACGTCTAGTAGACGATTATTTGAAATTAATTGAAATTTTTTAGAAAGTACAGTATGTGCCAAAACAAACGACACTGAAAAACTTAAGCTTTATTAAACATGAAAAATTAAATAACAACATTTCAAATAATGCGAATTTTAAGTTTTGCTTCTATACAAAATGTGTTCAAAGTGCTTGCCATTGCGTTCCAAGCAGTAGGTACTTATAACGCTCATAAAAATAGGCTGCTGCATTCTTCTGAAAAAGGTCACAATTTTTTCACGAAGTTCATCAATAGTTGCCGGTAGGTTTCTGTGTAAAAATGGCTTGTTTCAGCATACCCCATACGTAAGCATCAGGAGTTGTTAGATCAGGTGAATGAGAAGGATAAGGAAAATTCGTGTTGCGGGAAATTACGCGGTCTTCAAAATTTTCTCGAATCAGATCTAAGGATGCTGTCGTAGCCCCATCCTGCTGGAACCATTGGGTATCCAACTGTATGTTTCTAGCACGAAAGAATTGTCTGAGATCATTAAAAAATGTTGTCAAAATTTTTTCTCTATATCGCATTTGATTTAGTGTATCGGGTCTTCTACGCTCGTCTTCCAATAAGTAAGGGCCCAATAATCCATTACCTGACACTGCGCACCAAATCGTTACACGGTCACTATGAAGAGGTTTCTCTACGATGATGTCTGGTCGTTCAAAACCAAGAAAACGATTTGTCTGTCGATTGATAAATCCATTCAGATGGATGTGATATTCGTCTGTAAACCACACATTAGAAAAAAATAAAGGTTGTTCATAAACCATTGCCAAGACTGAAGCACAATAAACAACTCTTGATTTCTTGTCTTGTCTTGTCAAGTGTTGCCCAATCTGTATTTTATAGGGAAAACCACCAATCTTTTTAAACATTCTTCAGGTAGACGTTTTACTCAAATTCATTTTTAGAGATGTTCTGCGGAGACTTCTTTTTGGTGATTCTAACACCTGTTGAAATAGCCTTCCTTGATTCGCATTTGTTGTCACGGTAACTGGACGACCAGTACAGCTTTTGCGTTGAGTTAGAACGCTTCCTGTTCGTCGAAATTTTGCAACGAATCTTAACAAGTCCTTATTAGTCGGTGCAGGCTTCTGAAACTCTTCCGAAATTGATTGGCAACTATTAACAAACTAGGTTCATTTGATCGTCTATTCCCGTATAAGCGGAAATAATACTCAATAATAAATATTTTTTCTTGCGTTGTAAAATAAATGTTTAAAAATACCATGACAACTATTGTCACTTGTTTCATATAACGCGATTATATTTCACAGGCTTCCTGATTTCAGTGTCCTTTGTTTTGGCGCATACCGTATATAAACAAGAACATATTTAATAATATTAAGGAGAAATTAAAAAATGTCGCATCCAGCATGACTCGAACTCGCAAGCTTTCGCCAAAGAAGGAGTAGATACATTCGTGCCTGGTTGCTAAAAGTATAAAGCAGAGGTACCAGCATTATATTGTGGTTTTTGAAAACCATGACTTCTGTAACGAGCACTTAGCCATTTATATTTATTGAGCACTTGTAAAACACTTAACATCGGTTTTCATATCTTCTGTAATCTTTTTACAGTCGCTTACTAGTGATAAACAGAATAATGTGTCATAGTCTTGTGGCATATTTTTATTTATATTTATTTTTTATTTGTAAAGATTCTTCGTTGTAAAACCTTTATTAACTCGTTTTTTCTATCAAACTTCTACTGTTTTGTTCTAGTATTGGGCAAAACTTTCATTGGAGTTAGATGTGCTCTTAAATTCCCGTTCATATCTTCAGTCTATAAGTTGCCTTTTGTTGAAAAATGGATTCAATAAACCGTAGTTGTTCAAAATATATATACTCTTTGCTTGCGAAAGCACATTTACCTCTTTCTACCTTAAACACCATTAGTTAACAGAAATAAGTAGAGTCGGAATGGATACCTCTTGCATATAATTTTTAAACTTATCCTACAAGTATTGAGGATTTAAAAGTCCACATGTTGCTATTAATATAGCAAAATGCTTTATAACTTTGGAAGGAGATTTATTTTGTGCTGCCGCTTCTAGAGTTACTTCCCTCTGTCGATTCGCGCCATCTATTATACAAATCAAAAATTAATATAGAAACCACCCATATTAAGCCACTAAAGTCGATCCGCACGATCTTTTAAATACAAGCTCAAATTTAAAATGATAATTTGAAATCACTCATATACAAACAATGTGCCAGATCATAGACAATATGATAAAACAGCTCACTGCATTATAATTAGTCCATTCTAAAGTAATTTTTGTCATAGGAATGCCTTATTTTGCTGCGGTAAAAAGTAATCTCCTTTTCTACAAGTCGAACTGAGTAACAAATTTCATCCATATCGGTTCAGTGAGTTTAGGCGTAACAGACAGACACACAGACAGACAGACAGACAGACTTTCGCGTTAATTATATTAGTATGGATTATAAAAACAGTACAAATAAACCATTCAATTTAGACACAATAAGATTAAAAAAGTTGTTTTAATTGAATGTAATCCACAAATTAACTTATTCATAAACGAATATAGTCATTAGTAAGATTTTTTAAATAATTAATTCTTGGTTCTATATGGTAATTTATGTTTATTAAAGGCCGTGAGTATTTTTCCAACAACAATATAATAAGATAATGTTAATTATCATAACAAAATTTATTAATTTCTTTAATTAATACCTACAAAATAATTTTGTATGACGTGTACTCTGATGTTATTAAAGGAAGTTCATAGTTTCATTTGTAAATAGAATATTTACACAATCAAACTTATACCGAATTAATTGTTTTTTATAATTTTTTCGTTTAAAACTAACCCACATAGCAATAAAAACAATAACCAACCAGAACGGTATTTTTTTTTTGTTTCTGATGCGAGATGTAGTTTAATGGAAAAAAAATTGATACATCTAGCCCTTATGTAAACTTCTGTTTGTACTTCTGTTTGCGTTTGCATGTCTCTTATTAAAAGTCAATATTGTCTTACGATATATTTTTTCATTTTACTTATTAATAAGATGTGTGATATTTCCTGCATTGTTTCGAGGAGCTCTAAACCTTCTCTTGAGTTGGTCTCACAAGTTTTCGATAGGATGTAAGTCTGAAGAATATTCAGGCTTGTCTAAAGCTATGCTAGTTCCGTTTGAAGCTACTTTGTTTCTTTAAAGAGGTACATTATTGTGAATAAAGATAAATTATCCTCAATTGCAGATCTTCAAAGCATAACGATTGGTTCTTGCACTTTACCAATACACTAATTAAGTTCTTTAAATTATGAGATTCTATTTGTGTTGGCATATCTCTTATTAAATGTCAACATTCTTTTGGGATCTGGTTTGCCATTTTGCTAATGCCTAATTAATAAGCTGTGCAATATTTCCTGCGTTGTTTTGATGAGCTTTAATTCTTCCGTTGAGCTGGTCAAGCAAGTTTTCAATAAGATTTGGGTCTAAAGAATATCAGGCTTGTCTACAACATTTTTCATTTTAAGCACTTTATCAACATACTAATCAAGTTTTTTAAAGTGGTAGGTAGTTTCTATTGCGTTGGCATGTCTCTTTTTAAATGTTTTTTTTTGTTTTTCTATTATTGTTCGTACGTGATATTTTCTTCAAGTTTTTCATAAAAAATAGAGTAATTTTTAAATATTATCCATACAAAGTTTTCGCCCCTTATTTGCATCCTTAGGGAATAGACTGTAATAAACCATGAAACATTAAATATTTTTAAGAGTAAATTTTAATTTTTATAAAAATCGGTGCCGATTTAAAGATTCTTGCATAGAAACAGTCAACTCCAAATTAACTTCTTCAGGGTCAATATTTTTCAAAATCCCATCTTAGTGGATATTCAAATCGTTAAAATAAACAACTATCCAAATTTAACGTCTCTACGCCAGCGGTTACGGCTGTGCGTGCGTCTATACCTCAATTAGTAAGAACTTTTACATTTATATTTATAGATCGACTAGCGGACTCGGCGAACTTCGCACCGCCTAACACTAATGTTTTTTTCCATTTTTTTTTTTAATTTTTACGATTATTTTTTTGTATTTTTTATCATATTTTCTCGTTAGTTACCAGTTTTTACTATTATTTATAGTACTTTTTAATTTATCGGTTAGTTATATTATATATTAACTGCGCCACATAACGGTGGTGTCATAGTTCTTAGGTAAGCAAGTTTTGTTTTTTTAAATATACGAGATATCAACTGCGCCACCTTACGGTGGCGTCATAGTACTTAGTTATAAGAATTACAGGTGTAAATTTAAAACATCTCAACTGCGCCACTTTAGGGTAGCGTCATAATGACTAATTTCGTAATAAACGCGTCCGATCGCTGCAGAATTCAAAGTGCTATAGGGAAAATCCCGTTCCCGACGCGCTATTCATAGGCACGCTGCCGCCGGCGCCGCTCCGGCCGGCCAGTACCACCGCAAGCGCTACGTCTCGCCATTTTAAATCTGTAATATCTTCGAAAATATTCATTTAAATCTTGTGCTGTAAAGGACCATATGAATCTATGTTAAATCAACAATGTATTTAAGCTATTTAATTGGGTAAGGATTAATGCGTTATTGGTTAAAATCGCTTCGAAAATTAGCCATTATTTGTCGTAAAAAGTAAATGACAAAAAAATGTTATTGTGAGATATCCATAAGAGATAGACATATACCATCGCGGAGTTTTCTGTAGGCCTTTTCAATGTGTACAAATAATTAGTACATTTTTTTGATAAATCTGGTAGGGTTCAGCATGCGTTTGCAATGTAAGCGGAAAAAATTGATAATAAACGACATCACATTAGAAACCTCAAAAATAACATCATTTCTCCACTATTTAATGGATGTTATTATACATGTAAACGTTCCTCTTGAATCACTCTATCTATTAAAAAAAATCGCATCAAAATCCGTTGCGTAGTTTTAGAGATTTAAGCATACAAAGGGACATAGGGACAGAAAAAGCGACTTGGTTTTATACTATCTAGTGATAGTAATGTACCTCTGAGCGGTCTTACATCTATAATTTTTTGGGGAAATAGTTTACATTGCATATGCAATTTTGTGTTTTCGTCCACCTTTCGAAATTAAATTAATATGTTCGATTTTTTATTAAACACTGCTGTGAATTCAGGGGTGCCAACCTTATCAAAAGACAACAAAGAAAAGTTATTGTCAATTATGACTGATATTTTTATTATTAATATTTTATTGGTAGGTATTTGGTAATTAAAGTGTATGCAGGTTTTGTTTATATTTCATTAAGTTAAATACAAACGGTACATTATATTACTAAAAATCTTGTTTGTTGAACCTGCTTTTCATCATAGTGTAATACGAGTATTATGAGAAAGTCCTTTAATAAATTCATGAAATTGTTGGTCAAACTGTTTCACGATAATATTGTAATATCGGTATAAAAAAGCAAGTTAGTTTCTTTATTTCCTTATCTACCCGTATAAAATTTTTTAAATCATTAACAGTTTGATCAAAATTACTAAAACAATAAAAACTTATTATCCATAAAATAAATTACTTACTTTCATTAGATTCCTCTTGTTTATATATCTGTTTCCCAGTTTTGCTCTGTCTCCGCGGTGGTTTTTCAGGTGGAGTTGATAGATCGGTTTTATCGCCATATTCCTTGTAACCGTTAATGGAAAAATCATCAGTTGGATGTTTGTTGGGTTCAATAATTGTCGTTGTGACACATCGATCGAGTACTGGCTCGTACATAGTCGACCTAATAACCTAGATACCAGAAAATGCAGTTCACTGAAATTTTCTGTCTTGTATTCAAATCAAATTGGTATTACAAAATTTTTAGTAAAGTTGGCAATAAAGAAGTAAAAACACAGATACAGGGGATATAAATTAAACTAAAAAAGGCAATTTAATACCTATTGTTTTTAGAAAAGTTTTAGGTTAATATCTTTATTTTGTCAATAGCAAGTTAAATATTCGCAACGTAAATCGTGGATTACTTAAATGTTGGTCTAAGTGTTTTTGTATAAAGCTTAGGAAAACGGAAAACCATAAAAATGTCGCCAGTACAACTAACTTTAGTAACATATCTGTCAAAAGCTTTGACATAAATGCATGGACAAAATTAAAGCACTTTTTTTTGCTTTAAATTTTAAAATAATTATTATGATTAAGGTTGCTAATACCAAGATTTGTCTTTGACAAACTCTAGAAAATATCAACAAACAAGACAGCAGGCACCAACGTAGTGAACGCTCTGAGCACCTATACGGATGGATCAAAAACGAAACAAGGTGGAATTTACTCTAGATCCTTGAACCTAAAAATAAAATGGGTTATGAATAGCTTTTCAACTGTGGTTCAGTCAGAACTTACAGGCATAACAATAGCTACAAAAGTTTTCATCAATCAATCAACACAGGCAGGAATGTAAATATTTACACATACTGCCGACAAGCATTACTGACCTTGAATAGACCACGTATCACTTCAAGTTTAGTACTAGAATGTCACCAAACTCTAACTAAGGCCAGCTAGAATAACGTGAGCTGGATCAAAGGACATGGGAACTCTAAAGGTTACCACATTGCGAACAATTTAGCAAGAAGGGCTGTGAACTACAAATATGTTAGAACTTGCCCATCTACCAAGCTAACAATGTCCACTGTCGTGGACCTGATTAAACAGCACTCTCACCAAAACTTTATACAATGCTAAAATGAAACAACGAACTTTAGGCTGGCCAGAGAGTTATTACCTCACCCTGGCGACGAAACAGCAAAACATTTAGGGTATTGACCAAACAAAATCTTCGAACAGCTGTTGGAATCTTAACAGGTTATTGCCAATTGCGATAACATCTCACTAGGATGAAATTAGCAGATGCTGCAAACAAGAAGAGAAAAGAGTAGAACTTATGATGTATGACTGCTCTGCTTTTTCTGCAATCAGAAGATCCGTGTTGGGCGAGTACTGGCTTACACCAACCGATGTCAGAGAGATCCCCTCGGGAGCCTTATCACCTATTTTAATTCTCTAGGCTTGATGACAGCCTGAGGTGTGGATATCTCTACACAACGAGAGTTTGCACAATGGGCCATATGTGGTCTCAGTGCTGGCAGAGCACTTGCTTACCCCTTCCCAAATTTTCAGATGCAGATCCAGAAGGTTGCCAATTTTGTACGAATAGGGATGAGTCTTCTTTGGTAATTTAGACACATGCTGTTATAAATGTCATAAATTTAGCTGCTGTTGAAAGTTGAGCGCATTGTCATTATAAAAATTGTTGATTAGCAATGGATTTCATTTGAGAAAAAGTGTTGTGTTGTTAGTAGTTGTGTCAAAAATTTTAGTCTAAGAAAATTAATCGTGGCAGAGATTTATCAGTAGAGGAGGCGGTAATCGCGCCAACTTTAGTGGCAGAAGGATATTCTATGCGTTAAGATGCTAATTTGTTAGGAAAGAATTATTCCATTATAAGTCGTATGGTTAAACGCTTTTACCAGACAGGATCTTACAATCGCAGACCTGAACAAGGGCGAGAAAGCTCTACAGATGCAAGAGATTAGGGCTATCACTGGTACAATGTTAGGAAATAAGTTGACTATTGCTCGCATTGTTCTGATATCGTATCGAACTGTAAGAAGATGTTTAAATAAAGCTGGATTAAACAGTAGAAGACCAGCGAAAAAAACCTTTGTAAACCAGGAAATACAAAGTAACAAGACTACGTTTCGCTCGTAAACATCAAAACTGGACGGTTGAGGATTGTTCTGAGATCAAACCAAGATCAGCTTAAAATCTTCGGATTGACGAAAGCATTTTGATGAAGTCCTGGAGAGAGATTTGCGAGCAACAAAATTGTTCCCAAAATTTCATTTGGTGGGGGCACTGTGATGTTTTGGGAAGGAATCTGTTTTAATGACTGCAAAGAGTTGGTTTCTATCCGCATGAGATTCATGAATCCGGATTATTACTTTGAAAATACCGTTTTTAAACATGGTATGCCGCTTGCTTCCTTCGTTGGGCCAAATTGTGTATTCATGCAAGAAAACCCCACGTGGAAATGGTTAACTGTCTAAATGCAATTTATCTTGAGTTAATGAAATGGCTAGCCAACTTTCCCATAGAGCACAGTCTTTTTTTGCAGCTTTTTGTTTAAAACAAATACTTTGTAAAACTATCAAACATATGATTCGAATACAGGAAAACTTGAGCTTATTTAGTTAGGTGATGCTTTAATTTTGTCGATGAGTTTAGATTTTACTGTATATGTAAAAACTGTAATAATAAAAAAATATTAAATTGCCTTTGTTATTATCATAAAGTTAAATGTTCAGTTTTCGACCTGCGAAGGCATAAAATGTCTGTGTTAAACAAATATTATATTTGTCTTTGATCTAAAAAGTAGAGACTGTGGTTTCTTGGACTTTTGTACGTAAAATGCTTGATAATAAAAAAATAACTTGTATTTCGTAAAAAAAACGTACAAAAACTTTTTTGTTTCGGTATAAATTGCCAAGCGTGTCGTTTTCGAACCTTTCTTCTGCAATGTAAAGCCTGATGTGTCAAAAGTTTTGGTAGAAAATTCACCAAATATAATAAAAATGTCACAAAATGTTAAAATAGTACAACTTAGCGTATTAAAGTCAGCCATCTAAGCGCTGCATCATATTAAAATGATGATTTTTTCTGGCCAAGTTAAAACTAAGGAAATCAAAAAATGTAAAACCTAATAATTTATTATTACAGTTGGTTAATTAAAACTGTTCTAAGATTGGTATTTGAATTTTAATCATAGTTTTACAATTACTTAGTATTAAGTACTGGTAATAAGTTAAAGCATATTTTTAAACTCATTGTCATTCTAACAAAACATTGCAAATCGGACAATATCCAATTTAAATAAATAAATACACTAGGCTCAGATATTTGGTCAAACGTGGCATAGAAGTCTCTTGAGTACCTAAAGTATGTCTTATGGTTTACCAATAAATGTTAAGTTGTAACCCAAGGATATTGCAAAGTATATACAAGGCAATAGTAAGACAAATTATCTTTTATGGGGCACTAGCTTGGGACACAAAAGCTAACCTGACCATCAGGAGGACAAAAATGTACCAACGATTCAGAGACCGGCCTGCGCATGCATCACTTAAGAAATTAAAAGATGCCCTAATGTTGCAATGTAAGTAATCCTAAATTTCACGCCACTGCACATTCAAGTAGAAAGTGTAAGAAAAATAAATATAGAATGGCAAAGAAGAAGCAATCATGAAATGACCTCGATCACTTAAATTTTATTAAATTTGTAAATGCCTCAAGATGACATGCCAAAGAAATTAAACTCGCAAAAATGGGTGTTAATTTTAAATAACACAAAGACGCCATATTGGGACAAAACCACAATGCCAGAAAATGGTATACGGACGGCTCTAAAACAGATGAAGAAACTATAGTTGGGTGTTGGTCCTAGAGCCAAATACTCAGACAGCCAAGTTGGGTGCATACCCAATCATTTTTTAAGCGGAAGTGCGCACAGTTAAAATATGTGTAGAATTTAATATTGAAAGGAACTATCTTAGACAAAAGAAGGAAACGAAACAGAAGAGAAGCTGATAAAAAAATATTTGGGGCCAAAACCATCTTGTAGAATCAGCAGTAGTGCGGTCTTAGAAAGACTGGGGAAAGAAGTGGATACAGAAAAATCCAAGTACTGGAACGATCTACAAGGGAGACACTCCTGGGTTACTATAACCAGAAGAGATCTTTCAGCTGTCTATACCTCAATAAAAACAACCTCCATAGTATAACATGAATATTAAACGGCACTGCCGAGTAGGAGAAACAAGGATTGGTAGATGAAACAAAGTGCAGATCCTGTTAGGAGAAGTAAGAAACCTCAATACACATACTCTCATAATGTATTGTCATCATACGAAATAGAATAGGAAGATCTACCTAAATTGAAGTGCTAAATTTTTTAAGAAAGTTAGGACTGGAAGAGCTGCTATAAGTCTGAGAAAACATCAGAATTATAACAAGAAAAGGGGGACACAATAGATCTTATAAGTCGTAGGTGTCTCTGTCACCCATGATTACGCACATATACACAACGGTAAAAATAGTGATCTGCTTGGCTACCATAGACTTCAAAAGATCTTAGCAATAATAAATTTTTTTGTAGGTCATTAAATCTTTAATTTAAAAATTAAAAAAATACTGCATAGTATAGGTAAAATATTTAATATTTTTTTTAGTATTTTTTTAGGACAAGTATCTTTTTTTTTAATTCAAGTTATTGTTTTAAGTGCGATAATTGTTTAAATAAACATAAAAAAATACAATCTCTTTGCTAGACGTTAAAAACAACTAAACCGTATGAGGTAATCACATAGCGATATTTTTGATAGTTAATAAGTCATTAATAAATTACATAAATATTGTTCCCTTGCATGTCTATTTTGTGCAGCAGCTTTTTAAAAAAATTAAATTAATATTTAATGATCTAAAAAAATATTTATTGATGGTATGGTCGGTGGTCAACTGTAGATTTGCGCAGGCTGAGCGGATCGCTATTTTCACAGTTAGATTAAAATTATAATTAATGAAGGAAGAGTTTTAAGAGTTTTCATTTTTTTTATTGAAAATTATATCCTCTTTCATGTGCTTTTTTTCAAAAAAAATAAAATAAAAAATAAATTAAACTTTTAATGGCTTTTGAATATGATCGAAAAACTAAAAATCTTTTTGTTTTCATTTGTTAATTCTTTAGTACCCTATGCAATAGTCTATTGTCAAGATTTTACCAATCATGTCATTAGACAAATTCAAAACCACAATCATCTATCATACCTCAGGCATCTCCAAAAGTTAATTTTTTGGTACTTTTGACTAGTGTATTTTGAAGCATGGCAAGTCGAAAATGAAAACCAATTTTTTTTTCACACAAAGATTTTTCTGTCTTTTTATTACACCTTGGCAAACACAGTCTTGCTTCGTTTCGAGAATCTTTGTGTCATTCTTTTTCTTCACCTATATTAACTTTTATTTACTATATTTTTTTGGGTTAGAACCTATTCTGTTACATATTTGAAAAACATACTAACCTTAATATCACTGTGGTAGTTAAAAATAAAATCAGAAGAAATTAATAGTTTATGAATATGATGATGGTTTTGGTTTTTTCTTACGGATTGGTTGTCATGTTTCGGTTCTTCTGAAAATAAATAAAATATGCCAATTACCGTTACTACATATTTTAAATTTTGTTCATATTGTAAGACCATAATGAAACTGGTATTACGTTTTTTTTTTTCTAGGTAACACCTTATCGATGTTTGTATTTCTAATAGCAGGAGAGTTAGAGCCAAAATTTCGCTGTCATCCGTAATATGACGTTTCTTCTTTGAATTATGTTTATTTAATACAGGTATTTACGTTCCCGTTCAGGCGGACACCCTAGTGGATATGGGGGTAGCTTTAAAGGATAACAGTTGCCAATTTCTACGGAAAAATGTCGTCATCTAAAATATCGATGAAAATTTTTCCTGTCGAAGGTGTTGTAATCCCGAAGGGCGAACACCTGAGTGGATACAAAGGAAGTGGTGGACAAGGGTAAAGAGAGTCAAATTTGAACCCTCTTTACCCTTATCCGCCACTTTTTTTGTATCCAACCAGCTTCTCGTTATTTCGGATAAAGACTTCTCAGGGTCCAACATTATGTGGTATAAATAGCGGCATATTATCGATTTTGCCCAAAATTTTGCACCTTTTTATCCTTATCCGCCAACTCTTTTCTATCCACCCAGCTCTGACATTTTGAATTCAGGCTTCTCAAGGGTATAACATTACGTGACAGACATGGCCGATATATTTTTTGTCAAAATTTAGTCCCTCTTTACAAATGTACGCTAGTTCCTTTGTATCCACCCAAGTGTCCATCCGTTGGGATTTCGACTGGGAAAAGTTTCATCCATATTATCGATTTTTCGTAAAAATTAACAACTTTTACACCTTATAGCTACCACTTGTATCCTAAGCAGAAATGTAAATACCTGTATGGAATAAACATAGTTCAAAACAGAAATGTCATATTAAGGACGATGGCGAAAGTACGGCGCTAGATTTTAGAATATATTTTGATAAAGTGTTACAAGAAGAAATAATACCAACATAGTGTAAGAAATTCTGAGATTTGTAAAGAAAAGTTATCCTCTAACCTCTCCTGTAAAACACTTTGTCAAGTACATCAAAATAACCTCCAAAGTAATATTTTTAAGTTGAAAAAGAGCTAATAATCAAATATGGTAAGATATGAGAAATACAATGTGTGTGAAAACAGATCATAATCCAGTTTTTCAATTACAACGGTTTTTATAACTTGTGTGTGGCTTAAACTAGATTTTTTAACTTCCAGTAAACAGACGATATTTTTGTGTTTCTTAAATTTTTCAGTTGATGTTTGTGTTCGAAAACAATAGACTCTGAGGTGTAGCGATAAAATAAGAGTTCGTCGGTGCTTACGAATTGGAGGTAAAACTTCTTGGCATCACGCCGCAATTATGCCAAACCATTTTTCAAATCTTCGACACATTGCTGGTTTTAGGCCAATGGTGAGAACGCGGGGTACTTATCGGACACAAAGCTTTTTCATAATTAAACACAATATATATCTCACGCGTTCGGTTAACATCGTCATGATGTTTGCTATTTCTGGTACTTTCACTTTGTTATCATTTTGCATAATCTGGTGGTTTGATTAAAATCTTTGTAACCTCAGAACATGCTGTTTCCTAAATGCTGGTATAGATGCATATTAGTTTACTAAACCATCGACACATTTTTGATCTCGAAGAAGCAGATATCCAATAACACTTTTTGAACTATATCTAGGTTCTGGTTGTATTTTGTTCTATCAAAAAATAAAGTTTAATGAATATACGAATTTCTGGTTTTGCTATGGTCTTAAACGGACCAAAAGTACCTACTTAATCAGCTGTTACTCGCTTACTAAAAAACTAACTGTCAAACAACTTATAAAGGAATCATGTAAGACATATCACTACCTATAGTTTACATACTCTTTGAAAGTATAGCTTTGTTAAGGTGACGCAGCTGGATGCTGAGACGTATGAACTTTAAAAAGGTGGCGTCAAGTCATAAGTATTGTTATAATTTTTCCTTCGTAGGTTCGGGATAAGTGATAACAGTAGACAAACTTAAGAATTTATAAGAAACACAAGTAAAAAACAATTTTCTTTAACTAATTTACCCAACTTTAATACATTTACAATTACTAAATAGCGTCGTTAAAATATCTCTTATAACAATTCGCACTTTATCGCCAGCTTCTACAAATTCAATTAATTCTATTTTTCGCCAACTAATACCACTATTATTTATCGCCGACTATCGCTATAACAACTACTGTACTGTACTACTCTCTCCGTCCAACTGGTCCTTATATATATGAAATAAATTCTTCTAGAACCATCTACACAGATCCCATTTCTTCTAGCACGGAAGATTCTCGAAGTTCGAGATGAATCCATCAGTTACGCAGCGATTCTCCGTACGGAGACTTACTTATACCTCACTCCACTGACAGGCCCGGCTTGGCTCGTAACAGTATGTTTGGCCAAATAATATCTCACAACGTGATTACAATTGATTAAAAGTAATTGCAAGTGATCAGAGCTGATTGCAAGTGATCACAAATAATTACACGTAACTGAAAGTTATTGCAAATAATCACAAGTTATTGCAATTGATCACAAGTTAATGCAAATCATCCAAAATAATTGCAGTGGATTTCAAGTAATCGCAAGTGGGTATTTTCAAATAATGGCAATGTGATTGTTATTAAGTAACTTCAAGTGATCATAATTAATTACAAGAAATTGCAAGTGATTAAAAGTAATCGAAAGTGAGTGATTATAAGTGCAAATAATTCTAACTGATTTTAAGTGATCACAAGTACCTAATTGCAAGTAAATACAAATTATCACATCCAATCACAATTGATTTCAAGTAATCAACAGTGATTGTAGGTGATCACAAGTGTTTGCATGTTTGCACAAAAAATACTTCAAAACGTTAAGAAAGCTATGCTTTCTCTTCTTAGTCACTTTAGGAGTGTCACATCTTTTTCTTTTTTAATTCTTTTTTTGAAAGTCCCGGGATTTCTTACTAATATAAGTAATTTCAAATAATGGCATATGATTGTAGAATGCTATGCTTTTTCCCCTGGGTCGCTTCAGAAGTGTCATTTCCTATTTTTTATATTCTTGTAAGCTTTCTAAGTCTTGAGACTTTTTATTTAATTACTAGCTATACCTGGCGCGCGTTGCTACGCCAACAACTAAAATAAATTTAAGAAAAATAAAAGATAAGAAAAAAAAGAGAAGGAAAAAAAGTTTATAGTTTTTTTTTACTTATCGCACCAAAAATATATTTTTCGAACTTATATTTGTACGAATTCGTACAGATATCTATTAATCAGTGTTGAATTTGATACATGGAAGCGCCATCTGGTGGTAACTTCCATTAATACGAATATCATATCATCTTACCCATTAAAAATACATCATCATACTGATTTTCGTGACAATCGGTTGAATGGGGCAGAAGTTCCTACTCTGCAGCGCCACCTGGTGGCGAGTGGCATTAATGAGCATATCATACAAATCTTCTCCGTGGAAAATTACATATACATACCAATTTTCATGACAATCGGTTGAACGGGACAGAAGTTGCTACTCTGCAGCGCCACCTGGTGGCGAGTGGCATCAATAAGCATATCATATAAACCTTCTCCGTGGAAAAATACATATACCTACCAATTTTTATGACAATCGGTTGAACGACACGAGTCCAAATTTAAAAAACGAATCGCGTAGCGATGAGTTTTTTAAAGGACGAATGTCATAACAGCCATATGAAATAAAGTGTTTATAATACTTTTTATATTTTGCTATTTTATTGCTTTTTTAAATAAATTTAAATTTTGTATTTTATTTTAGTTCTTTTTAAATGAGTTGGTAGCAAACAAACAAACAAACTTTTCCTTGTTTGTTACGAGGTATCTTCGTGATGTTTATTTCTTTGACGTATCATACTATCCAATGCTACCAACCGCATACAGGAAAAGTTTCCAAAGTTGAGTGCTTTAATGAAACATTATAGTACTCATTTGGGTGTCATAATGAAAAATATTATAGGTGCAAAATATAAAAAACTATTTTAAAACTCTTTGTGGTTAGCTTTTTTATGTTTTGAGTTTATAATCGTATCTTCGTATGACGTATTTAAAGCTACCTTTTATTTAAAATAACGTAGAAATATTCTTTTAGCTTATTGTTAGTAACACCAATTTAAGCAAATTGTTTATGATTAATACATTTTTTGTTCGCCTTATTTTAAAATATCAATTTCATGACCTAACAAAGTTGATTCACTTCTGCTTACAATTTCTTGCAGCCGCTTTTTTGATTGGTGCCAAGCGTTTAAACTTTGTTTTTCGTATCAAAAATGATAAGAAATAACATTTTAACTATTCCTAGTATTTTATATACACACACATTAAGAATTCGTAAACAAATTCAGACATACACAATAACTTTAATACTTCTATTATTTAAAAGAAGCGAATGAAAGGATCATAGAAATTCTGTTTAAAATATTTTTGTTGGTTTTCATAGTAATAAAATAAAATAGGTCAGTTTTTTAGGCTACCTTTTACAAATCTGACAAAAATTGAGTTCGTCCACCGTGTTCTCAACAAATTTATTATAACTAAACTAGAAGGAGCGAGAGGGATAGTATATCTCTTAGGGGATTTTATTGCTAGAATAGGTTTTGCAAATTCAAGGTACAAGGAGATATTAGGACCACATGAAGCAAAAGCATGCAACACCAATGGTGTAAAGAGACTTCTGCACAATAAATGATATGACCATAACAAACTCCTGGTTTAAACACAAAAAGATACACACTTACACCAGAGAGGCACCTACAATAAAGAGATTAAAACACAGAGCATTTACGGATTATATACAAGCAAGCAATCTGAGAAGCGGCAAAGAAAGCGTGAGGAACCTGAAGAACCATCAAAAACAAGAAAAAAACATCCTGGTGGACAGGTATTTAAAATAAGAAAACCGCTTGGGGAAAATACTTGTCCAATAGAATTGAAATTGAGTACAGAGTAAAGAGTACAAGAAACAAAGGAAAAAAGCAAAAGAACTAGTTGGGCAGATTTTGGAGATAATGGAACAAAATAGCAAAGAAAATCAAAAGCTGTTTTATTAGAGCCTAAAATCATTTAGACAGAATGCAGAAAAAACAAATACAGATATTAGAGATGCCGAAGGAAATGTGTTAACCGAAAAAAAACAAATACTGAACAAATGGAAAGTGTATTTTTACGAACTTCTGGAAGCAAAGATACCAGACTCAGAGGAGAAACAAGTAGGAAATTCAATACTGCAGGGACAAACAGATGAGATAAAGTTAGAAGGTTAGAGGAGGCTATTAAGTGACTAAAAAAGGGAAAAGCGACTGGTTCGATAGAATAACGTATGAGATGTTTAAACACAGGAAAATAAAGGAAACGAAGTACTAATTAGAGATTTTCAACAAAATATGGAGGACAGAGATAATTCCGAAAGATTGGGAAATGGCACTGATTTTACCCATGTACAAAAAATGTGGCAATAATTACAGAAGAATTTCTCCACTATACACGTCTATGAAAATCTACGAAAAAATACTTGAGAGGCGACTATATAAGAAAACTGAAAGTTAGAAGTACCCAGAATCATATATTCACACTGAAGCAAATAGTAGAAAAAGTTAATCACCAAAACCAGACAGCGTCACTGGCATTTATATATTTGGAAAAGGCTTTCGATCAGGTAAAGACAGAGAAATTGTGGAAAATACTGAAGACAAAGGTGTAGATAACAAAACAAAAACTGTGATAAAGAACTTGTATAAGAAAAATAAGAACAGTGTCATTCGGAGAAACAACATCTCAAATATATTTAAAACCAGGGAAGGACTAAAACAAGGTGGGGGGCTGTGTCCACCGATATTCAAAATATTTATGGAGCCTGTTCAAACAAAACGAAGAAATTAAAAATAGGATACCTAATTTAAGAAGTGGTGAAGATATCAGAAGGAGCATTTGCGGACGATTTGAATGATGTGATGGTAGCTGCAAACAGTGAAAAAGATCTACAAAACACTATGAAAATCTGGAATAAAACACCAAAAAGCTATGGTTTCTAAAAGAAGAGTATTTGCGCACTAATATAGAAGATTCGGGAGACCAAGAAATGTAAATTAATACAAGAATAGAAAACGCCATAAAGACGTATTATTGAATGAACAAGGGTTTAATAGGAAAAAGAGAAATTTCACGAAAAACAAAGATAAATGTATACAAGCCAATATTCAGACCACTGCTCACTTTCGAATCATGTGTATTGACAAACAGGTAAAAAAGTAAACTTTATGCCACTGAAATGAAGAATTTGAGAAAATTAAAACAAGTTGCATAAAGAGACAAGATCAGGAGCTAAACATCAAAATCAAACCCTTGATATCATTTATTTAACAAAAACAGCTAAGTTGGTGGGGACATCTCCAACGAATGGAAAACCAACGACAGATCAAGAGAGTTTCTGTATATACACTTGATGTCTCTGTATGTTCTTTTAGTATAACCAATTGATAAAGGTCACGATGTTGACTGAAACGTTTTGGACTAAGAAATGAAATAAAATATTTTTTATTATTTATTTGTAACAACAATAATTAAGAACCTGATACCCAAGAAACTTAAATAAATTATATATATATATATATATATATATATATATATATATATATATATATATATATATATATATATATATATATATATAAAACTGTTTCACACTTTAGTTAACATATTTCGTGTCTGTACATGAAATCGAAAAAATTGTAAAGAAAAATTATACCTAAAAATAGAATATTTTTATCCTAACATTAACGTGTGAGACCTTTTTCACTGATTATAAAAAGTTAACGTGATGAAAAATGGGTTTTACATTGTTAAATAACTGTTTTTGCGTTATTGGCCTTTTTATATTAAACGAATTGATTTATTTCGGAACCATAATAAAACCTTTTTTTTTTGTTTTTCCTATAATTAATTTTATAAAAAAATGGTCTGTCGAAAAAAAAAATAG
The DNA here is from genome assembly GCA_964028335.1 of Altica lythri. Lineage (NCBI taxonomy): Eukaryota > Metazoa > Arthropoda > Insecta > Coleoptera > Chrysomelidae > Altica > Altica lythri. Next base: position 30,892,612 of record OZ034806.1, on the reverse strand, counting down.
TAACAGATTTGCGTTAAAATATATTTTTTACGGTAAAAATAAACAATGTATTTTGATTAAAAACCAAATAAAATAATGTAATTTTTTAATACAAATATATTTTTGACAATGAATTTTACATTTTCAATAAGTTTTCTTTAGAAAATATTGAGTTTAACTCGGTCAGTATCTATTTTTAGGGACAGCAAATACGTTATTCTAATAATCAATAATTAAATAATTTTTTTTTCCAACTTTGTATTAAATAAAACCAAAAAAAGTAAATAAATAATTAAGTTAGAGCCTCGGCTGATGGCTCATATTGTTTATCACATTAAAACGGTTAAAAATGACCTGAAGTGTTTTTCTCCTATCTGTAGGTACTAGTTTTAAAAGTTATTTAAATAACAGTGGTCGAAAGCTGAACGTACAGACAGAAAAATATTTAAAATTTTCTAAAAAATAAATAAAAAAATATTTTATAAACTAAATGATACATATATTGTTTATTACAACAGTTTAAAAAAATAAATAAAACCAAAAAATTTATTTGTTTATAACTAATTAAATATAAATAAATAATTGTAATTTCCTCGGTATATGAAAGAATAATATAAACAATGATTTAAAAAAAATGGTTCCTTAATATTAATAATAATAATAATGGTGGAGAAAATTTGTTAATTAACAAATCCAATTTTGAGCTATAAAAAAATTTTTTTAAGAAACGATTTTTTTTTAAATTATAATGTTTTTTTGTCCGTTGAATAAAAAAAGTCATGCATTTGTTAATAACATTTTTTTAAATAAAAGCATTAAAAAAATATATATTTTCAGGTGACGCTAAATGAGAAAAAAAAAACGAAATCATTATCTAGGTACGAATTAAATAAATATATATAAACAATTTCTTTATCAACATTTGTAATTTTTCAATGCAATAGATTGTTTATAAATAACTGGAAAATTAAAAATTGTTAATTTTTTCAACAGAAATCTATTTTTCACCTCTTCTGAACAATTCTACCAAGGGACAAAAAATTTAGCTTTTTTGTTAAATAATTATAAAGGTTTTTACGTTAACTTTCGGTTTCAAAAATTTTGTTAATTAAGAATTAATGGAAAAATACGTAAATTTTTTTTGCGCGGATTATTGGTTATCAACTTATTTCGAAGGTACGTGAATTTTATCATTCTTTAATATTGATGTTTAATATATTTAAATAATTTTTTTGTTTACCGTGACTGAAATGCGCGGCGCTCGAAAACGCCAAACAGCCCCGTTTAGCAATGACTTTAGGGCTCTGTTAAAATTATAAATATTGGAGATACAGTTTAGGGAGTCGGTACTTGTTTTTGTGAAATTTTCTGCTCTTTCTTTCAATTTCAAAAATATTTAATTGTTTTCGAGATTTTTCAAAAAAACCAAAACTATTGCAATTTTTTTGAGCGCATTTTCAACTTTTTCAAAATGTTTCTAGAGGTCAATACTAATCGAATGATACCAAAAGCATAATTTTTGGTGCCCTCTGTGAGAATTTCTTAAAAAAGGTACTTGTTGATTAGACTATAAGTTTGGTAACATATTATTATACATACTTACGAAAAATTCTCGATATTTTGTATTGGTCGTATTAAAAAAAAGAAAATAATATTAATATATTGTGATAATTGTCGTATTAAATTAGAACATTGACAATAATTAATAAATACATTATTTAACGAACTATGTTTATAAAAAAATTATAAAATATTAATAAATGTGAAGTATATTAGTAGAGAATTTTTTGCGTAAGTATGTATATTATACATAAGTGCTACATAGGCGCAGGAAAGTGCGGTGCATCGCAGCGCGGCTGCTAAATCCAGTGCACGCCCATAATTAACAATTAAAAAACAACGATTTTAATTAAAATAAGCCCCGATTACTCTTTAGAATCTTAGAAATAAATGTTTAAACTTTAATTTAGTCACCACGTTGGGCGCCAAAAATTTGCCACGTACTTTTAGTAAAAATAAAATCAAATTTTGAAAAATTATTCTTATGGTTTAAATTGAAATCTCCAACTCCAGCTAAGATGGGTAAGTGGTTTCTCTACTGGCAAATTTGTGCCCAGCTCAGCCGTAGAGGGTAAGTACAAAAGTGTGAGTCGCGCCACCGATTTAAATGGTACAAATCGGAAACCCCTGATGTTCCAGGCACTGACCTATCTTACTGGAGATAAATAATGAATTTAAGAATCTTAATTAAAAAAAAAAAATGATTAAATAACAAATATGGTGAGTGGGTGATTGGCTGAGTAAGACAACAAAACTAGATCTATCTATATATTCTACAATAATATAAACCCAACGGTTCAATAACAATCTCTGAAAAATAATGAAAAATAAGCGATAAAAAAAAATAAACAAATATGATACCGCTAATTACTGGCGTATAAAATAAAAGAGTGATCACCCAGCGCAAAAAAAAATTACTAAATAGTTAGTACCTAAAAATGCAAACTATAAAATGTTACATCCGCTTAAACAAAATTACAATGACTTGATCTTAAAATTAAATTTTGGCTTATCTGTATGTTGAATTCTCTGACGCAGAGGATCTTGTAGAAAGGCTAACTGTACTAGCCACGCTGCTCCGATGGTAGTGAGTGCAGCGTTGGTCCTCAATAGTGCACAGATCTTTCGACACTACCAACTATATGTGCCAGGGCCAACAGAAAGTTCAGCCAGGTCCAAAAATGTTCGCCAAGCCAAAAGATTAGCCCAGTCCAAAAAAAAAAAAATACTCGCCAGGTCCAAAACCCCTTTTATATTAAGATTAGGGGTTAAGCAGCCAATCTGCGATGTTATTTCGCTAACACCCTGTAGCAAATTTCGTGTTTCTAAATCGGATGTCCACGCTTCTTCGTAACGAACTCTCTTAGTAATCACACGAAGAAAAGCACCATTTAATTAAATCCCAAGAAATATGGAGTTATCTAAACGCCTACTCAAAAATACCACAATAGGAATAAACACAAATGAGGCTTAGATAAAAATACTGAAGTGAAATTCAAAATCCCGTAAGGATGGCTCAGATATTGCCAGGTAAGAATGTTCAACTTCACAAAATGGCGTTGCTTACTTCGGTAATAGCACTAAATCGTTCGTTCCACTGTTGAAACGCAAAAGGAAGCCAAACATCACGCTAATTCACGCATACGCTTCTCGCATTGACACTTGAGAGTAAAGAAGGGGAAATTGTGTGTTCTGTTGTGCAAAAACGGCTTTGCTAGATATTAAATTGATTTAAGAAATGATGTTGAAATTAAATCGAATCCTTTAAACTAAATGTATTATTAATGTCACAAGAAATCAATGCACTTGTTTGCCTAATTTTAGATTTTCGCTATTAGCTTAAACAGTTAAAGCACTGGTACGTTTTCCAACTAAACAATCGAATTACTCTCTCTACGGGTCAAGGCGATACGATACCTACTACAACTGACCGGAACCCGTTAAAAGGCTAGCAATCGCGATAAAACACTTAACTTTACTTTTAAATATATGGAAGCTGATTTATGCACGTGACATATGTTTTTGAGCATTGAATATTCGGATTTTCGCGTTTTTAAGATTTTTAATCGCTAATAACTCGAAAAAAAATAACTTTAGAGAAAGATTACACAAGACTTTTTTATTTAGAATGGCCCAAAAAACCAAAAAAAAAATATTTCCGAAGCAAAGCAATTTTAGTTTTGAATTTTGTTTACACAATTTCTGCCTCCAGAGTCCAACCGGCACATTTGTTAAAAGGGAACATTTTTTCAGGAATCCGCAAAGAAATCTAAACAGAAATATTTTACTAACGGGAGCGGTCTCACAACCTGGACTATAAGTGAAAATGTAAGCGCGCACTAAGATTTTTATTGAGCGATAATTTTATCGCAAAATTGCAATATATGGATGTATATAACAGTCCACGCATATGCGACAGAAAAGTCATGCCTATTTTAAATTTCTGATTCACGTTTTACGGCGATTTCGACGCGACGTGATTATCGCAAAACAAATTGCAGCTTATAAAGTTTTATGGACTTGTGCGGACACATACTTACATTCTTTCTAATAATCTGCTCCTAATTTTGTTAACCCACAAATTATTATAATCTATAGAAATAAAACTTTAATAAAATGACCTCAGGTTAATAATAATTTCATCAATTCTAATGACTTGTTTTGATGTTCATTCTATAATAACCAAGAAATTTTTGAGTTGTGAAAGAATAAATCCAATATTCATCTATTCTTTTTTCTTATTCTTAATTCGAAGTAACCAAACTAGACAAGCCACTCGTTTAAAATCCGTTTAGAATGACCAAATTTATTTATTTTTATATAGCCGTACACGCAGAGATTTTTTGTTTGTGATTTTTACAGCGCGATTATAAAATGGTGTCGCAAACAATAAATCGCAGTGCGCGATAGTACTAAGCTACTATTTTTGTCTATTTAAAATTAAAAAAATTTGTCAATTTAAAATTATTCCTCAATGATGTGGGAGTTTGGACTATAACAAACTAGGAGAACAGTTGAATATAATTAATAATTTATTACGGAAATACAATATAATTTAGCCATAAACGCCGTGTATCCAATTAGTAAAGATACCACAAATAACTTTAAATTAATTACCTATAACGGTAAACCTACTACCCAAATTTCAAATTTTTTATATAGAAATAATCTTAAAGTTGCAGTTAAAACTAATAACACAATAAGAACGTTTTAAAAATTAATAAGACTAAAAATAATAAATTACAGTGACAAGGAGTGTACAAATTAACGTGTGGAGAAAAATTATATGTGGGTCGAACTGGTAGATCCTTTAAAAACAGATTAGCAGAACATAAAAGATGGTTTGATAATAATCGTGACAATTGAAACCATGCCTAAGATTTACTAGAGAGAAAACATATTTTTAATAATAATTCTGATATTTTACATATTTAACCGAAACTGCACTGAGAACATCTCGTAACAGCTCAGGTCGAAATCTTCAATTTGCTCCTGCTCGGCGAACACGTTTCCTGAAGAAGTAGTATTCTACAGTTTAAACAATTTTTAAGGTCTCACTTATGGGCTTCAATAACTTTACACTTTCGGAGTTTTTGCGCTAATTTCTTGCCACGCTGGTCTTCTGCCGAAGCGCATTTAAAAGAATCTTTTAACTCTTGAGCCAAAATGATCTCATCTGGTTGTCATTGCTCGGTGTCTACAGTAGTTTCAAGCAATAGGTTAATTTTATCCTCTATCTTGAACAGTGTGAGCAATTGTCTTTACCTGTCTTGTGTTCAATGTCATAGTTGTATTACTAAAGACGTTTTAGCCATCTTGCCACTTATCCTTCTGGATTTTAGAATTGTAAAAGCCATTTTAAAAATGCGTATTCTGTTTGAACTTTTGGACATAAAGGTATTTCTTAAAGTGTTTACAGGCTTTTACAACACCCAGAAGTTCTCGTCTGGTCACACAGTAGTTTCTATCTGCTTTTGACAATAGTTTGATGAAATAGGCAATGACTCTTTTTTATCCAAATTTTAACTGAGGAAGGACGGTACTAATGGCAATGTTGCAGGCATCCATGTCCAATTTTCTAGCGATTCCAGTATAGCCAAGTAGAGCACCACTAATAAAAGCATGCTGTAGTTTTTAAAAAGCTCGTTGGCAGTTTTCGATTCATGTATAATCATTGCCTTCCTATGTTAGCTTCGTTAGTGAGTTGACAATATTGGTAAATCATTTACATACTGAATATTCTTAGTCGTTACTTGATGAAAATCCATATTCCAAGAATATTAAAATACTAAAAGTATTGAGATTTTCACAATATTTATTTAATGTATAACGCGTTTCACTATGTTATAGCTTCATCAGATACATAATTAAAATCGAACTTACAAAGTTATGATATAAATAAAATGAAATGTGACATAATGACACAATGATGGTCGAAAATCATGTGGTATAAATAAACTGAAATAAAACAAATGTACTACAAATTGCAATAAGGACAAAGTTAATAATAATAATTTTTTACGATAGTAGTAATATATACAGGATTAGTACATAGACTTTTATGTAAATAAATTTAATAACGGTGAATTATTTAATTCTGTTTGATCATTCAATAATGTATCAGAGTGTTTACATTTATTAATTTCTAGACTTTCTAATAAATTTAATTTAAAACCTTTATTTTCTTGGTGTAAAATATTAAAATTATTATTAAAGTTATGGTTTTCAGAAATTAGATGATTTGAGTATGTAGAATCAGTTTTTTTATTAAGGAAGCTTCTGTTATGTTCTGTAATACGCTTTTTAAAAGTTCTACCTGTTTGTCCTATATATACTTTATTACAAGAACCACAATTAAGTTTATATACACCCGATTTTTGATCTTTTGAATTTTTAGTTTTATTGTTCTTAATGTATTTCCCTATTGTATTATTGGTTTTATATGAAATCGTAAAATTTTGTTTCTTTAAAAAAGATTTTAATTTAGTACTACTTTTACCTAGATATGTTAAACTTTTGTATTGTTTAGTTTCTTTTATGTACGGATAAACTTCCTGGATGGCTTGTTTATAAGCTTTTTTAGAAATAATGTTGTCAATTAATTTGTGGTCGTAGCCATTATTAACTGCTATTTGTTTGATAATCAAATACTCTTTATTATAATTATTTTCAGTTAAAGGTGTATTCAATAATCTATGGATCATACTATTATATGCTGCGTGTTTATGTTGAATTGGATGAATAGAAGTATTGTGGATAGTTATATCTGTATGGGACGGTTTATGAAATATAGAAAATTCATGTTTTTTATTTACTTTATGCTATTTTCATCTTCTAATTCTATAGTGAAATTAATTTTAGGATGTATATTATTAATGAACTCAAGAAAACTATTTAATTGTCTGTTTGTACCTGTAAAACACGCAATAATATCATCTACATACCGATACCAATATATGAAATTTGGTGACAGATTATGTTTGTGTATAATATTTTCAATGTTATCCATAAATATTTCGGCTAACAAGGGACTTAAGGGATTTCCCATAATTAAGCCTTCTTTGCAAATATAAACATTGTTATTGAATTCAAAATAGTTTTGTTTTAAACAAACTGAAAGTGTTGATAAGATTTCTTCTTTTATTACGGGATTGACAAAATTACTAGTTAGAAGATTTTCTATTAATTTAATGGTATCTTGAGGAGGTATACTTGGAAATAAATTTTGAACATCAAAAGAAACTAGTTTTGAATTATTTGGTAGTGTTAAATCTTTTATATTATTTATTAACTCACTTGAATTCTTAATGATAAATTTAGGTTCAAATTTGGTATATTGTTTAATAATATCAATCAGTACATTAAGAATTCAAGTGAGTTAATAAATAATATAAAAGATTTAACACTACCAAATAATTCAAAACTAGTTTCTTTTGATGTTCAAAATTTATTTCCAAGTATACCTCCTCAAGATACCATTAAATTAATAGAAAATCTTCTAACTAGTAATTTTGTCAATCCCGTAATAAAAGAAGAAATCTTATCAACACTTTCAGTTTGTTTAAAACAAAACTATTTTGAATTCAATAACAATGTTTATATTTGCAAAGAAGGCTTAATTATGGGAAATCCCTTAAGTCCCTTGTTAGCCGAAATATTTATGGATAACATTGAAAATATTATACACAAACATAATCTGTCACCAAATTTCATATATTGGTATCGGTATGTAGATGATATTATTGCGTGTTTTACAGGTACAAACAGACAATTAAATAGTTTTCTTGAGTTCATTAATAATATACATCCTAAAATTAATTTCACTATAGAATTAGAAGATGAAAATAGCATAAACTTCTTGGATTTAACAATTAATAAAGTAAATAAAAAACATGAATTTTTTATATTTCATAAACCGTCCCATACAGATATAACTATCCACAATACTTCTATTCATCCAATTCAACATAAACACGCAGCATATAATAGTATGATCCATAGATTATTGAATACACCTTTAACTGAAAATAATTATAATAAAGAGTATTTGATTATCAAACAAATAGCAGTTAATAATGGCTACGACCACAAATTAATTGACAACATTATTTCTAAAAAAGCTTATAAACAAGCCATCCAGGAAGTTTATCCGTACATAAAAGAAACTAAACAATACAAAAGTTTAACATATCTAGGTAAAAGTAGTACTAAATTAAAATCTTTTTTAAAGAAACAAAATTTTACGATTTCATATAAAACCAATAATACAATAGGGAAATACATTAAGAACAATAAAACTAAAAATTCAAAAGATCAAAAATCGACAATAAAACTAAAAATTCAAAAGATCAAAAATCGGGTGTATATAAACTTAATTGTGGTTCTTGTAATAAAGTATATATAGGACAAACAGGTAGAACTTTTAAAAAGCGTAATACAGAACATAACAGAAGCTTCCTTAATAAAAAAACTGATTCTACATACTCAAATCATCTAATTTCTGAAAACCATAACTTTAATAATAATTTTGATATTTTACACCAAGAAAATAAAGGTTTTAAATTAAATTTATTAGAAAGTCTAGAAATTAATAAATGTAAACACTCTGATACATTATTGAATGATCAAACAGAATTAAATAATTCACCGTTATTAAATTTATTTACATAAAAGTCTATGTACTAATCCTGTATATATTACTACTATCGTAAAAATTTATTATTATTAACTTTGTCCTTATTGCAATTTGTAGTACATTTGTTTTATTTCAGTTTATTTATACCACATGATTTTCGACCATCATTGTGTCATTATGTCACATTTCATTTTATTTATATCATAACTTTGTAAGTTCGATTTTAATTATGTATCTGATGAAGCTATAACATAGTGAAACGCGTTATACATTAAATAAATATTGTGAAAATCTCAATACTTTTAGTATTTTAATATTCTTTTTCATTTACATACTGTCTATAATAACTCCACAAGTCAAGAAAGCTTCAAATCTAGTGTTTTCTAGCGATTCCAGGATAGCCAAGAATAGGTGCACTAATAAGAGCATGGTCTAGTTTTTAGAACGCTCGTTGACAGAAAGCATGTTGACAGTTTTTGCTTCATATATAATCATTGCCTTCCTTTGTTTGCTTCGTTAGTGGGTTGGCGCAATATTGGTAAATCCTTTAGAGGACAGTTCATAATCACTACCTACACAAGTCAAGAAAGCTTCGGATCTCGTATTTGTTCCTAGAAATCGGCCATTCTAGAATCGCTATTATGTTTTCTGGATCCGTTTGAACACTATCACGAGATACGAATCGGCCCAAATTTATAACCTCCTTTCGAAACATGAAGTATTTCCTAGTTTTAAATTTGCTTTACGAAATCGTTTTATTACCTCTCTAAGTTATGCTGTGTTTTTAGAAAGTCTTTCCTACAAGAGTTATGTTGTCCAAATATACCAAGCACGTCTACCAAGCGGTCTTCTTTCGGTTTATAGTTCTTACCTTTTTTTGCCAGTCACCACTTTTAAAATCAAGTGTATCAATTGTAATCAAGTGTATACAATCATTGGGACCCAGAAAGATTGTCCAAGGTACAGTCCATTCTTGGCAGCTTTTCTTCTTGGCTATAAGGGTATGAGGGACCGTAACAGTTTAAAATTCTCTTTTGCCTAAGTTGGGTTCAAACACCTTAAATCATTGGAATGGCAGTCATTAAGAACAGTGATTTTTGAGTACAGTTTCCGCTGCCGTCTAGAAACTGGATCATTGCCAGGTCACAGGTTTTACGTAAATATGCCATAAAAATCCCATTTCGTTATGAAAATGGAAATGTGAATAGAAAACCGGTTAATGGACATCCAAAAACAAGAAATGCAAAGAACTATATAGTTTAAAAAATATGTTGATTTTGGAAAGTAAATTTCGCTGAAAACTTGCTTCTTTTAATCAAAGATGTCGACAGCACCTATTCGCGCACTTAGCGTGGCCTATATAGGAAGCCTAAAAATAGGTTTTTACTGCAGCAGGGAAATGTCTTTTTTCTTATGCAGGTGAGTGATGGCAAACTCATGTGTTTTAAAAAGGTATTCTGTACGATAGTCGAATAAGACTTATCTATACACCAAACGCTTTCATAAAAATGTTCAGTTATGCAAAGACAAGATTTGCCAGTAAATTAAAGGTATATAAATGCGATTGCTCACGTACGGAATATCAATGTCAGAGCAATATTTAGAATTTCTTACTCATTAATTATTCATCTGACCTTAATTATAGCGGTTATCTATATGAATGGTTTAATGTTGAAAAAAATATAATGTAAAAAAGGTTAGACGTTATTCCTGAGAGTTAAATCTACCTTATATTATAAGAGCTAGAGCCGAAATTTCACCGTTATCCGTAATATGACATTTCTCTTTTGTAACATGATCGTTCCATACAGGTATTTATGCTTCTGCTCAGGTGAACATCCTAGTGTATAGAGGGAGTAGCTCTAAAATAATCAACTTTGACGATTATTTTTTAAGGGAAATTGTCGTAATCGATAATAAGTAACGCTGTTAAATGTGGTCTACAAAGTGCTATCCAATATACTAAGAACTAGAAGAGCCCCATGTGCAGATAAAAACTCGGGAACTACCAGTGTGGCTTCTCACCAAAAAGATCGACAATAGACCAGATATCACTTCTGGAAAAAAATGGGAATTTAACAAACCGTACACCAATTGTTTGTAGATATCCGTCCAGTCTTATGATAGCATCGTAAGCGATTGCGTATGGATGGGTATGGAATGCCCAGGCGTTTATAGAAAATTCAAAAGCGAAAGTCAGAATCGGTAAACACACTACGGAAATATTATTTATTATCAACGGGTTAAAACACTTATCACCTCCACTCTTCAACATTGTGTTAGATATGGCTATCAAAGAGGATAACATTAAACTGGTAGTGTTCTCAAATCAGGGTCCCGAAATCATCCTAGCATATGCAGACAACATCGACACCGTAGGAAATAGCACAACAAAAACCAAGGAACTGTTTGTTCACATAAAAAAGGAAACAAAAAAGTTGGGACTCAACATCAATAAAGAAAAAACGAAATACATGCATGTAAACCGAAATGCAGGTAGAGATAGAATAGGGTAAAATATAACGAATGTAAAGGAAAACTAATATCTAGGCAGGTAATAACATATTGATCAGAAACTTGGACTATCACAAAACCGAATGCGGACTTACTAAGACGTTTCGAACGCAAGATACTGCGAAAAATATATAGGCCGATAATAGACGAAAGAAAGGGTCAATATCGCATTAGAACAAATAAAGAGTTAAAGAGCTTGTATAAGCAGCCAAGCATAACTAACGAAATAAAAGCCCAAAGACTTAAGTGGGCAGGTTACGTTCAGAGAGCCCAGTCTTATTAAACGAATATGGGAAGAGAACCCGACCGGCAAGAGACCCTTTGGCAGACCTAGACTAAGATGGAAAGATAACATCGCAAGGGATTTGGATGTATTTGGAGTACAGGATTGAAGAAACGATATGAGGGACCGAAACAGATAAAGGCAGGTCGTCAATGCAACGAAAACACACGAAGGGTTGTGAAGCTATATATATATATATATATATATATATATATATATATATATATATATATATATATATATATATATATATATATATATATATAGAGAGAGAGAGAGAGAGAGAAAAAGAAAGAAAGAAAGAGAGAGATAGAGAAAGAGAGAGAGAAAGATAATATGTATAAAAAAATTCTCAGCCGTATATACGATAATTCGAAATCCCGACGGGTAAACATGTTGCAAATGAGAAATGTCATAATACGGATGACCGCGAAATTTCGGCTCTGGCTCTCCTGCTATACAAGTGGGATTGTCTTTGATAACTAGAATACATTTATTGAACGTGGATTTAAACCATAATTATACATTGTTCTAAGCTGTATACTAGTGTATACTGTATACGATTTACATATTAGTTACCAATAAATCATTACACATCAAATCTTGTAAAATCTTAAAACAGTATTTATTATTCTTTTAAAGTATTAAACAATATATTTACCAAATACAGTTGATCCTGCTCGTTCGTTGTGGTTGTTAACTTCAATATTTTCTTGGGAATCGAGAGGTTGAACAATCTTAGGCACTGGTGGAAATTCTTTCATTATTTTGCATACCTGTAAATTTTGTTATTTCCTTTTTCTTTCCTTGAAAACATATCCATTTTAATCTTTTCCACCAAATTTTATACTCTATAAATAAAAAAATGTTTTTCAATCAAAACTAAACTTTACAGAAAGTTTTGACATTTTGTTTCCATATTTGTGGAAAAAAAAAATAAATAAAATGGGAGTATTTTGATATATAATTGTAAAAGGTTTGTAAATAAGTTAGATTTTAGGTATTAGGAAGAGACAGCTAGCTATTTTTATTAATAATCAGTTTTTAGAAAAGTTTATACTCACACAAACATATTGTATATGCTTGGAATATGCTTAGTTATGAGTATATTTGTTTCTTTATTTTTCCTTAAAGTTTCTTCACCAGATATCGTACAAAATGTATCGAAATACTTCAAATTTTATAAATTTTATGCTTGTATGATTGTTGACATTTAAATATTAAACATACAAAAAAGCGAAATATAGCACTTCGTAAATGGCTAAGGAATAACAACATAGGTTTCTTAAAGCTTTGTAAAATTATTTCACTTGTCATAACTTCCAATTAATCGCACTCACTTGCGATTAATTAAAATCATTTGCATTCGCTTGCAATAACTTAAGACCACATCCAATTACATGCAAAAACTTATGACCACATGTAATAAGTTGTGATGACTTGTGATAACTTGTAATTACTTGCTATCACTTGGAATCACTCACTTGTAATCACTTGCAAACACTTGCAATTTCTTTAAATCACTTCTAATTTGCATTTACTTTTGATTATTTTTAACTACCTGTGATAACTTTCAATTACTTGTGATCACTTAAAAACATTTTCTTTTAACCACTTGCAATCACTTATGACTACTTATAATACTTCTAATTATTTGCAATAACTTGTGACTACTTGCAACTACTTGTGATCACTTCGGATTATTTAAAATTACTTGCAATCCCTTTTGATTATTTGCAATTGCATGTGATAACTTAAAATTACTTTGGATCACTTGCATTATAAAGAATTATTTGACTGAACCTACGTATAAAAAAAATAGAATTATTGGATCATTTGCAATAACTTTCCCTTAATTGCAATCAATTGCCATAACTTTCAATTAAGCGCAATCACTTGCGATTAATTATAATCAGCTGCAGTCACGTGCAATAACTTATAACCACATGCAATTACCTGCAACAACTTATGACCACATGCAATAAATTGTGATTACTAGTGATAACTTGTGTTCACTTGGATTCACTCACTTGTTATCACTTGCGATTACTTGCAATTTATTTAAATCAGTTGCAATTTGTGTTATTACTTGCATTTACACGCCATTATTTTTAATTACATTTGGTCACTTAAAATCACGTGTGTAAATCCTCATCACCTGTGATTACTTAGAAATACTTAGAAATATTTCTGATTACAGGCAATAGCTTGTGATAACTTGCAAATACTTGTGATCACTTGCGATTACTAAAAATTACTTTAAATCCCATGTAATTATTTGCATTCGCTGATGTCACTTGCAATTACTTGTGATAACTCGAAATATTTTGTGATCACTTCTAGTCTAAAGTATTATTTGATTGAACATAAGCATGACGTAATGTAGTGTGACGAACGTGTCATCACGTTTTTGGGGTTCATACGTCTCAGCAATGCAGCCGCCCTGTACTTCGCCAACTATGCCAGCTATGTTATTGAAAACTAAAAAAATTGTGAAATTTTTTACAGCTGTTAATTTAAAGTAATTAAAATTTTAGAGAATATAACTATTGTAAGGTTTCAGACAAAAAAATCAAATATCCGAAAATAATGAATTTTAAATATACGTCGGTATATTTTATCATTATTTTATAATTTTTAAGTATTATGTATGTATTTATTAAATTACTACGCAATACTATTTGTACAATAATTCTTGAACAATAATTATAACAATTTTGCTTTAAGTGTATGAATAAATATATATTGGGTAATATTTATTATATAAATTAAATAAGTTTTCACACAATAAAACTTTTTTTTTGAATATATAAAAAATACTCCAACCAAAGCATTACCTACATAAAATAAAAAATAGATTACACTAACACAAACCTGTCTATGTTTTTTGTTTGTAGATTTAGTGAAATTTGAAAAAACATATATTTCGAAAGTTCGTCAGGTAGACGCTGATATCAAAATTTTGCGGCATCATCACAGTGGTTATAAAATAGACGCTCCGTCGCGACGTCGTAAGGAAACTGGCGCGAATTCAACTGGGACACGCGGGAGTGTCGACGTTTTCTGTAGAGGTGGGATTTTGTCGTGTTTGATTCTCAAACAAAACTAATAACATCTACCCTGTTTTAACGAGTTTTAAGCAATATATTATTTATATTAAATTGATCAATCTATAACTCAAGTTGTATTTACAATTACCTTTTAATCAGTTTTAATAAAGTCCATCAATAATTTATATTTGGCTTTGAAATAAAGCTATTAGAGATTAAAAGACTTATACAAGTGTATTGTTAAAATTGATTTTTTTATCTTATATCAGTACAAGAAACATTGTATCTTATACATTCCTATTATTACTAAGGTTCTGTTTCCAAAATAGAATAAGTACTATAAAAAGCAAAAAAAGTGGGACTGTTTTAACCGTTTACTGTTTTTGAAGTGAAACTTGCTTATCGACGTTGGAATAAAATTGCCATCACATTTTTCGGTTACGCGTCACATTTTTCAGTTACTCGTTACATTTTTCTGTTACACACCATGTTTTATTTTACCCCTTTCACAGTCGATTCAGAAGAAGTAGTGGAGTAGGGATAACAGGTCGCTTAAGCTGACTTACTCCGAACACTAGAATTTACCGTTCAGAAATACACATGCAACTAGTAACGTGCATTTTTTTGTGTTTGCCCCGCTGAATATATAAAATAAACACATACGATGATAAACAGATCAACGTTAGATATTAAACTATGTCTGACTGGAGATAACTAAAATAATACTGTGCAGTACTACAATTAAAATATTGACTACAAATTAAAAACAAAAACGTGAAGAAAAGGCGTAGCTTTATTAGGCCTCTGAAGTATTATTTAACCGAATATATGTATAAAAAACGGGTCTAGGAAAAATGCAAAAATGCCCACAGAAAAAGTACCCACAGGAAAAATTCCCACAGGAAAACTGCACACGGGAAAAATGACCACAGGAAAAATGCACACACGGAAAAATGCCCATACAGAAAAATGCCCACACGGAAAAATGCCCACACGCATAATTGCCCACATGAAAAAATGCCCACACGGAAAAATGCCCACATGAAAAATTGCCCACAATAAAATAATAATAGTGTATTAAACAAGAGAAGCAATATTTTACCAAAAAAGTTCTTAAATTAATATTATAAATTCAAATTAAGATTTAACAATTTATTATTTAGATTCATACCAAATTATTTTATAATTTATACGGGCATATGATCATACGTCAGGCCTATCATTAAACAGTTGAATTTATTCGCCCGTCGAGCAATATGCCAAGTCATAATATTGGGCCTATCAATTTATTCGGTTTATTGTCAGACAGATATATCTAAGCGTCCGTCGTACCTACAATATAGACGTGAAATTGATTTGAACAAATAATGATTGTTTATGGTATACTTTATTAATAATTTTTATAAACATAAAATATACTATGTGTTTAACTATCCTTGACATGGAACCGATCAATGAAACCACAGATCCACCTAAACACAACCATCAGTGACGGATGGCGATGCTTCGCTCCACTCTGCATCGGGCCTTAGAAAAAACATCCTTAAGATGGAACCGATCAATGAAACCACAGATCCACCTAAACACAACCATCAGTGACGGATGGCGATGCTTCGCTGCACTCCTCATCGGGTCTTAGGAAAATCATCCTTGAGATGGAACCGATCAATGAAACCACAGATCCACCTAAACACAACTATCAGTCTTGTTTTATGCCTAGGCATATGATCATATGACGGATTTTACAATCCGCCTACGACATTTATTTTTTAGAAAATAATAAATGGTTAATGCAGTAGCTATGCATACAATAATAAAATATATTATTTTATTTCTTTCTTGTAGGCATTTTTCCGTGTGGGCATTTTTCCTTGTGAGCATTTTTCCATGTGGGCATTTTTCCGTGTGGGCTTTTTTCCGTGTGGGCATTTTTCCGTGTGGGCATTTTTCCGTGTGGGCATTTTTCCTGTGGGCATTTTTCCTGTGGGCATTGTTCCTGTGGACATTTTTCCAGTCACCATAAAAAACATGCAGTAACTTTTTTTCCTGTGCTGTCTTTCCTATTTTGTCTGTTAACATTTGAGTCGAGGGATCTGGTTTCGTACAACCCAGAGTTCACCTCTTTCTTGTCGTCTCCTTATTCCTGTTCTTTAGCAGTCATGTCCGTCTTTGAAAAGGACTGCTTCCCATTGTGGTCTAGTAGCATTTTTTCAATGCATTTTTATGCCATTTCTGGTAAACGAAAATGTGTGTCCAGCTATCTACAAAGAATATACATTCCGCCTTTGGCTTTTTCTGTACGCTCCCCGTAGTACCGAAAATACTACATCTCCTTAGAAGTTCAGTTAAAAAGTAATTTACCTTTCTGTGGAGTCATTCACTTCAGCCGCAATTTTTTAATCACCCTTGCCCCTGTTGTCTCATTTTTCCAACTTCTGTCAGCAAGCAAGAGTTCCTCTGCTGGCTTAATTTTAATCGTTTTGGAAGATGTTTCTTTTCTCGGCAAGAAGATTAATTGCTGTTATACTTACAATAATCTGACTTGCAATCATTTGCGATAACTTAAAATCAATTGTAATTAGTCATGATCAAATAAAAATAGTTGTGATCACTTGTAATTATATGTGATCACTCGAAATTAGTTGTAATTACATGCAATTGCTCGCTTGAGATTATTTGCAATCATTTATCTGTGATCACTTGTAATAACTCACTTGTGATTACTTGCAATTACTTTGTAATCGCTTATGATAATCGGTAAATGCTTTTGATTACTTGAAATCACTTTCAATCACTTATATGTAGTAATCATTTCCAATTACTCGTAATTATTTGAAATCACTTGCTATTTTTTATAGTCACTTTATATAACTAACCTTTCAGAGTCCTTTTAAGTTTGATTAGTTTGGTTTCAAAACAATCCATATACGCTACCTCCTTGACAAAAATGTCAAGAGAAATGTGTTCCACTGATACCCACTGGCATGTTTCTAATTGATCTGGTCACAAGTGAGTCTTTTAATTTTTGGACTTATTTTATTTTTTGGATAGCTGCAATTTGGAATATTTGAGCAATAAACAACGGCATTGTTAGCGTATAATTGAGTGTGGAATCGCTTTAAATGTGTAGTGTGCTTTTTTGGTTATGTTAATGGATGATTGTTATTAGATTTATTATCACTCTTAAATAACAGAATAAAAATGTCATTTTAGAGACTTTTTGTGCAATTATGTGGTGTAATGTAGCGTTTAAATTCTAAGCATTTATTAAGGTGTTGAAGCTTTAAGAGGTAATAAAGAAAGTATAAAACGTTTCATAATTTTATATACAGGGCAAGGCTATTGTAACTGCTCACAGGCTGGTTCAAGGCCGGGCACCCATAACCCTTTTGAGTTATAATGAGTATTCCTCAGGACATGACAATCCCGAGGTAAAACTTTGCGAAAAACTTTCGAGTAGAATTACTAAAAAGGGATTCATAATACAATGAACCCCAGTTCAAGGGGAGTCAATCTGGTATACCAATGGTTCAAACGCTAAGAAAGGCACAAAGTCGGGTATATACAGTAGGAGAAACAGAATACAAGTCTAATTAACTGTTGGTGCGTACGCTATAGTGTTTCAGGGTGAAGTAATGGCCATACAACACTGTGCAACGGAGATCATAAGTAAAGGTATACTCGGACAGCCAAGCAGCTCTAAAGGCGATAGTCCTGGCACAAATAAGTTTTCAGCTGGTGTAGGACTGCGTTAGCGCCATGACACATGCCGTAAGTTGGAATTTTCTAACACTGTCATAGGTACCCAATTCTTGCCACACAATTGTCTACACCTACCAAGGGCTTTCGTAGCTTTGCATGTGACCTTTTGAATGTGTTGCTTCCATGACAGCCTCTGGTCATACACCATACCCAGGTATTTGGCTTCTGTGACCCTTGGTATCAGCACATTGTTGAGAGTTATTGGTCTTAAGCCTTGCAACACGCTTTTATTTGCGAAAAGGACAAGTGATGATTTTTGTGGATTGACTGTTATGCCTTCATCTTGCATCACTTGTACACCATATTCATTGCGGTCTGCATCCGCTCTGAGACTGTGCCCAGAAACCTCCCTTGAATGATTATGGCCATATCATTTGCGAAACCTAGGCAGGGCAAGCCTTCATTGAGGAGTTTTTTAAGGAGCTCATCCACAAGTGCTGAGCACAGCAGAGACGACAGTACCCCTCATTGCGGGCAGCTCCTTTCTACTGTTGCCTCAATGGACGCCTCACCTAACGTAGACATCCTATGCGTTAGGTTGGCATACACCCATTCGCATATTAGTGGGTAGAGTTTCCTCCTTGAAATTGCGTCGATCACTGACTCGGGTCTCACATTACTAAAGGCTCTATGTCAATGAACGCAGCTAGGGCTACTTCCTTGTCTTCTATTGACTTTGTTAATAGCCTGTTCAAGTCGTCCAGCGCTAAGTCTGTGGATTTGCCCCGCTGGTATGCATATTGACAATCCCTTAATGGGTTCTCCGTTAAGATTTCGTCCCTTATATATCTTATATCTATTAGCCGGAAGCCTACTAGAGGTCAGCCACTCAAGCTCTCGCATCCATCCCCTCTTTACTGCACTTCCCCAACGCCCCTAAATCGCATTTCATGTCTTATGTCAATGTGAAGGTCTTGCAAGGACGCGGTATCTAGTTTTGGAAGAAGGGAACCAGCTGCTCCAAGTTACGTGTAGAGGTCTCTGGCAACGCTATAAGTCTCATTAGGGGGACAGGGCTGGAGAAGGTGCTCTTATTCAATTCTAGGTGTTTACAATAGATCTGTAAAGGTCGCAGTGATACAGGCTAACAACAAACCCAGTGAAAATCTATCTATCTCTAATTTTAAAGTAAAATTTTAGATCGTGGCGAGTAAGAACAAGGCAAAAATTTATCAAATATAGAAATTAAAGTAATTTTCACTCAAATCTAAAAAACAAAAATGCATAAAATACACTTTCAAACTTTACCCTAAAAACATTGTTATTGAAGTGTTACAAGTCGCAAAATAATACTTTTAAAAACAATATTAAGTTAAACAGGTCTGGTATATTAAATAACATTCACTCCTCTAAACTTTCCGCCTTATTCTAGCGTGCAAATAACTCTAAAAATGATTCTTATTCTTCATTAATGCACATCGAGCTGTTATGTACACTCCCGATAACGACATATCGGGGTTAAACGGCCTTCAGAGATTTAATCGCGTTAATTACGGAAATTTCAAATGCTTAATTACATTTTCAGAAATGGTTTTAAATTCCGACAAAGTTTTCATAAGATAGGTATTGTGAAAATTTATAATTTCTAGTTGAGTCGGAAAACAGAATTAAACACAATTATCGAAATTTATGAGTTTACTTGATATTTAAGCTTCTCTGGGAAAATGCAAGCTATACCTTGGATAAGTTTATTGATTGTACATAAACATTAACTGATTATTTGTTGTCGTGTTAATTTAATGGAACAGACAGTTTTAAAGGATTTTATTAGTGATTTAAACGCAGAAGAACTTGTTGGAGCTACCATTTATTTCTTTTTTATCACTGTTATTTTTTAGTTATATTATTAATTTAGCATCTAACTATAGGTTTATGGTTGGCAAGTCTCAGCAGGCTTCCACAAACACAAGAGTGTTTTGCTTGGCTTGTGTGAGATGGGAAAAGCTTGTTGCCAATCCAGCCCAGTGCCGGTTTTCGCACAGATCAAAGGAAGCTTGAGGCAAGCGCTTGAGACGTATTTACACACATATTTTCATTGCTTTTGTTTATATTTAAAATAAAAATATTTCAAGCCAAACGCAAGTTCCGGAACAACATCGAAATCTACGTCTGTTATGTTTGTCTTTTCGTAACACACTAGCGCATTCGCAAGCGTGTAAATGGCATTCAAGCGTTTGTGAAGACTTGGAGCTTGTGGATAATTGTGGAGACTTGCCAAGAGTGTAAACCCACCATTGGACAGTTCATTTTTCTTTAATTGTGTTTTTAGCTATAAGGATTCTCGATTGTTCACGTATGCAGCACTTTATTCTGACCTATAAATTGTCGGTAAAAAAATGTATTTTCTCTTAAACCATATGATCAAAAAGATAAATGCCAGGTTTATTTTAGGAGAGATGACCCTATAGTAATTAAATTATATTAAAAGATGATTTATTAGTTTTATTTTAAATGACAATTATTTATCAAAGAAAGGCTGAGACATCCTTGTCCAATATCTTTGTGCAAAACAGCGGTTCTCGAACTGTGGGGAACGCCCCACGGGGGAGGCGTGCTAACTTGATAAGGGGCACAGTAAATTGAAAAACAAAATTATTAAAACTGATTTATAACAACAACAAGTTTAAAATATTGTTAGAATGTAGGGATCAATGGCTGACATGTGCTTGCTTTGTGGCACACAATCTCTGTAAGTTGGGTTCCATATTGGAAATGGTGACTCTGGGTCCATTTTTAGTTAAAGCTTATTTTAATATTTAGATTTTAACGAAACAACAGCAGAAAATAATGTTAAACAAAGATAGGACACGCGGAAAACTAACAAAATCTGTATGGCTTTGGCTTTTATTACTGATAAGTCATTTGGAAATTCGATCCAAAAATATGTTAAAAAATTTGGTACTAAAATCCATTGTCAGTAAAATGCTGGATGAGGCGTCTATTAGTTCTTCTTCTGCTTCTTTTATCAGTTATAGGACATTTCTGCAAAAAAAGTATTATCGAAAATTCGTACTAAATGGCCGTCCATGATTTTTAATATTACAGTGAAAAATCTTGGATACTTTAACACAATGTGGGAAACATATCAAAGCAGTTTTTTTTAATTTTAGTTTTCAATAGATGCATTTTTTCACAAAAAGATTCAATCCTTTCACTCAAATCAAATAAATTCAAGTTTTTTCCTGAAGATTAAGAGTATTTTAAAGACATCTACCAAATATATAGGTAAGCTTTATTAAAAATAACTTGTCGCAGAATTTTGCCAAACGCGTATGAGCTTCTTTCTTTAAAAATACCGCTATTTTTCTTCTCAGTTCATAGTTGTGCTTGACAACTTTACCACGTGTTAACCATTTAGAATAATTTAGATGAAAAATAAAACAAAAAAGATTTATGTTCAACTCCCATATCTGTACAAATATCTTTGATTTTAATGGTTTAGTTTTTATGTAGTTAACTACTTCAATAAATACTTTACAACAAGATTTATACCAGGTTTAGGACACATAGAAATAAAATTAGCAGTAGTACAATCTTAGAAAAACTAAAGAAAAAACGGGTGTGGCAGTCAGTGGGATTGCCGGCGAAAGTTATACTTCTATGCACGCGCTTGGATTCATAAATTTGTATACGAATGATTTAGCAAAATGATTATATGATATTCGTGTACAGCGACCCCAAAACCTCATAGTACCAAGTGCACACTCATTTTGTATCGAATTTGCATAAAATTCCTGGAGACGAGGTCCGTCTTAAGCACCAGGTGTTTTGAAGACCATCGCTATTATGATATTCGTATTAAGCGAACCAAAAATCTGCCGGGTACCAAGTGTGCACTGGTTTTGTACAGAATGTACATAAAACCACAGGAGAAGAGGTAACTACCCTAGGCACCAAGGGCCGCGGAGACTTTCGACATCACGATATTTGTGTTCAGCGACCCCAAAAACCCCGAGTACATAAATTGAACTCATTTTCAGCAATACTTACTTAGTGTTAATTCTTCTCTGCTAACAAAGCTTTATCATTCAGTGCGAGCGTTTTCTGAAAATTTGCCTTGTGTTATTTAAATAAAAAATTCGCGCAGTTTACTAATATATTCCTTGTGCAATGCTTCTAGATGCCTCTTTAATTTATTGGGTTACAAACTATCAGCAGCTAATAGTACATAAAACCACAGGAGAAGAGGTAACTACCCTAGGCACCAAGGGCCGCGGAGACTTTCGACATCATGATATTTGTGTTCAGCGACCCCAAAAACCCCGAGTACATAAATTGAACTCATTTTCAGCAATACTTACTTAGTGTTAATTCTTCTCTGCTAACAAAGCTTTATCATTCAGTGCGAGCGTTTTCTGAAAATTTGCCTTGTGTTATTTAAATAAAAAATTCGCGCAGTTTACTAATATATTCCTTGTGCAATGCTTCTAGATGCCTCTTTAATTTATTGGGTTACAAACTATCAGCAGCTAATAGTTTTAAACAAATAACGCATAGCGGTTTTTCATCTCCACTAATTTCAATGCTTGTTAAGCCTAAATGTAGGTAAGCTTGGTCATATTTTCGGGTTTTAGAATTATATACTCGTAAATCAGCCAAAGTACAAGGTTATTGCTCAATTAGTTTTCTTCTGGTTTCAATTAGAATTTTATCCATATTTACATCGTAGAAAATATTCAGCGTTAGAGTACTAAACTTTAAAATTTCTTGTCTAACAAAAGACTAATCCTGTGAATGCGCTTCTCTATTTATAGTCGTGCATCTTACGTCGAGACTATTCGATGACGTTTGACATCTTTCGCAAAACATCATCGTCCGCCACGTTAAGCACATATGACTATATCAATAAAATATACAGTGTTGACTAGTCAAATTTTTATTCCCCAGTTTGACTATTTAATTCTCGCAATACAACGCGGAGCGCAAAATTGTTTAAAATAAAATGAAGAGGTGTTAAGTATGAGAGTTTGAGAACCACTGATATAGAAGATCTACTTTAAACTAGCGATTTAAATGTCGTAAATTTGAAACCATCAACCTGTTAACAGTCCTCGTGTTTCTTATCTAAACTTACAAGTTTCTTAGCTAAATCGCTTTTTTAAATTAAGCATGGGTTGTTATAGTTTGAGTACAATTTACCAACATAAACTCACTTCCTAATCTTATTAAAGAGACCGGCTTTTAAATTAAGGTATATCTGACAATATATTTCCTAAAATTCCTAAGTTTATATATTTTTCAAATGTTCTCTCTGCTTTAATAATTACTTGTTAATCAATGACAGTCTTAGAAAGATAATATGGAAATATTCTTAAAAAATGTTTACCTACATTAATCAACTCGATACTGCAGTATTTAATGCAGTCCTTACGAATGAATTAATATAACTTTGTATATATTACTTATACTTAAAGACTTTTTTGGGTATCGGCAATATTTTAATCTGGTGTTAATTAAACGTGTAAGAGTAATTAATTGACGTTGCCATATTAATGAGTTTGATTTCTGTTTGAATCAAACTTTTAAAAATACAATTTTTTAAAAATGGTTTTAAGGTTTTATTTATTTTTCCAAATTTCAGTTATTATAAAGCTTACCTAACAAATCAAACGTTTAAATTAAAATGACATAGTAATAAAGTAGATCTAGTTAATTTGATTTTTTTCATGAAAATGAAAATAAGATATTTAAAATTTACTTTTATGTTTAAATATTAAAAATATCAAATTTTAAGCAATAAAAAAACCAGATAGTATATAAGAGAAAATCATGTAATGGTCACATCCAGTACCTATATTTCGTTTAATTCAACAACAAAAGAGCACCATTAGTTAGATTTTCCCTATTGTGCCCAACGTTCAATTGTCGCCATAGAACCATGTTATTCTAAGTTGATAGTTTTATGCATTGGACAGTATACCATTTTAAACTTCTTTTTCATATTACAAACAAATAGAAATGTCTCTTCATTACCACTGTCAAGGCTATTAAGTCTTATTAAGAGGGCAGGGCTGGACAAGGTTCTCTAATCCTCTTCTTGGGATAATGGGTGGTCACAATAGATCTGCAAAGGTCAGTAAAGGGGCTGCACCGGTTCTAGCGCAAAATCGACCAATTTAACATGTAATTCTCCATAAGAAAATCTAAGGTCCATTCTGGTCATTTTTGCTCTTTTTTATACTGCGCATGCGCGACTTATAATCTGAACAAAAGTTCGTTGTGACGTCACTCGATGTATAGTAAAAAACACACCGCCGCTTGCTAGGATTGAACCCGAGTCTCTTTAACTGAAACAAGATATGTAGTCTCGCCACCATCAAGACACTTACCGTCGTGGGAGATAAATGTAAAGCATCGGTGCCAAATCATTACATCATTTTATTTGAAATAGTCTGGGATGGAGATATTAATGATTCAAGGTCAAATAGGCAAATGGGACAGATTTTCGGTGGGGGTATTTAGGGGAGCCCCATTACCCCATCTATATTTGTAAAAAAATTCTGTATTGGTTACTCATCATTTTTATGTGGCAGAATAGCTAGTAAGTAATTTATATTTACTTTACCAATAAAACACTTTTTTAATTTTTACATTTATTACAATATACATAAAACAGCTCCTCATATATAAATCTTATTTCAATGGTCAGCTAAAAAATAATAAAATTTATACTAAACTAACAACTAAATTCAGTTTATTGTTACATAATGTACACTGTCTTAATACACATATTAAACAATATGGCTGCTGGAGGCAAATATTAAATAGACTTCCATCAGTTGCCGCTGTGTTTTGTTTGTATTGTTTTGCCAATTGAATAATCTTTGCTTTATTCTAGTGATTTTTTGGTCAATTTTGTGTTTTAAAATTATTAAAATACGAAAGACAATATACCTCATTTCTGTTGCGTTTTAAAGTGTGGAATGTGAAGTAATCGGGATAAAGTGCAGTTGTTTCGCTTACCTTCTGTACTACATTTTAAGCAGAAGCTGAGCTAAATACTTTATCTTCTGAGAGGCAGAAAAAATGGTTGCAGGCAATAGAAAATAAAGCTTTACTAGCGAAACGAAAATTAAGAACGCTCGTGTTAGCTCTAATCATTCTATTCCTGGTAAGTGGTAAAATGAATAGTGTTTTAAAGATAATTTCAACTCTATCGGAAAACCTGCTGACTTAACAGACAGAAAATAATCCAGACTGGGTACCTTTATTAAACATGGGGTATAAAGATAGTAAGTCCAGTTCCTCAAAATTTAAATTGGAGTGATAAAAAGAATTAAAAGGAAACAAGTAAGTTTATTTAAGTGTTATTTGACTGTCTCATGCCCTACATTTAGTTTGCACGTCTTATTTTAAACATTTTTTCATTGTTGCAGACTACGATATTAGAATTATTAAGAAACGTGGAAACTGAAGTAGAAGTAGATTCAAAAAATAATAAAGAAAGTCAAACCGATTTGACATTAAACAATTTAACTGATATGTTTCTATCATTAATTACTAAAAATGATTTGATAGAAAAACTAAAGAAACTATTATTAACTGTTGCAAGCCTCGAAAATAATGATGTAAAAACAAGATATTACACTGGTTTAGCAACATACAATGCTTGTTTTAAATTATATTAAACCATTTCTGAAAATTAACTTAAACACTGTTTTACCATCAAGTGCTGCTAACTTTAGTAAGATAAATAGATTTGTACTAAATATAGAAATAAAAATAAATTTAATTAAAATGTGTTTTATTAATAAAATATATAACATAATACAAAATCTTTTGCTTATATCTAGTGGTAACATCTGAATTTTCTAAATACCAACAACTTTTGAAAATCTTTAGTCATGTTTATTTCTTTAGAACTTAACACTAAATACAGTCACTTAAACACTATTATATTTTCACAATTGACAACAAAAACTAAGGAAAAGACAATTTAACTACGAAGCAACATGGATTTAAACACAAAACTAAAGTAAAAAACAACATTTGTTTGCTCCTTTGAATATAAAAAGGTTTGCTCCCAGCAGCCATATTGGTAATAAAAACGTCAAAATCCCATTATATCATTGTGGTATAAAGACTAATAATGGTACATGGTACCAACATTAACGTAGAGAAGAAAACTGTAATGTAATGTACTCTTAGGTACCTGCAACTGATAGTTTGTATAATAACCACTAGATTGCATGGTTAGTACTAAAATATGGACATACCTATAATTTATGGAACTGGATGTTTGTAAAATAACCACCAGATGGAACTTCTAGTACCAAAATAAATTAAATATAATAATCCTGAGAACAGTGAGAACTTTTAACCTTTATTCACAAATTTGCCTTTATTATTAATTACATTAATATACATGTTGTATTAATAGTTTAGATGAATACTAATATTTCATAGTGCATAATGATGATGATGATGAGGAATTTTTTGGGTGTGTACCTACTGTATGTGATATTGATATAATATCAAAATAAATATATTTTTTAAATTGTTTATAATCTTTAAAAGGTGTGTATAATAATTAAGTTTAATTTATTAATATATGGTATGAAGGAAAAAATAAAATACCATCATTTTATGAAAATGTAATTCTCACCTATTTTCAAGAACAAACAAAACATGTTTATTTCTTTTGTCTTAAAATTCATTTATGTTAAAACTGGATGGGACATTCTCGTGATAATCTTTATGATTTGAGTGATAGGAACACAATAACTTTTTAATTTATTAAATTAATTTCAATACCCATTAAAAACTAACACACCGGTTATATTCCTTATGTAATATTTTACATTCTAATAATGAAGGTAATTTGTTGTTACGTAAATGTAAAATGAAAGTGAATGTATTTATATTTTTTAAAAAATGCATTCGTGTTTTCAGTATATATATGCACAATATTTTCATACTAAGAGAATAATCTATGTTTTAAACGATTCGATAGTTACAGTTTATTGTGTGTTTTATAAAAAAATATTTTTATTATAGAAAACAATAATAAGCCTGTCATAAAATTATATGATTTGGTATTGGGTGATTTCAATAAGATTTTTACCGCAAAAATTATAAAAAGTAAATTTGGAGAGTGTGTCCTGTTGGAACTTGAGAAGAATGTTACATTTTCACCAACTAGAGTGACGAACAAATAGAAAAAAGAAGTACGCTTTGGTTTATAGAGGTTCAGTTGATGTGGAGAAGCAGCAACCAAAATTTAAATTTTAATTGTAAGTTTTATATTTTTTTATTATTATAAATCAGGTTAATAGAATTAAGGTTTAATTAAAATCAGAGTTTATCAATTAGATTAATAAATCATCATATTAGAAAATGTAATAAAGCATTTAGAAAGTCTAATTTTTATTTGAAAAGACATCAAAAAATGCTTTGGGATAAATAATTATAAGGCTCAGTCTTCACATACAGGTTCTTCCATTTTTATAATACTATTTATTTTATATGTCATTTTTTGGTCAAAGGAATTCATTTAAGTCTTATTGTAAAAATTTTATATATATTTCCTTTCTTTTCTAACAATAAGATTCTTCCTATGTAACATCTGTTATCTTAAAAGACTGCATAGTAATCTTTTTTCTATTTTAATGGTTTGATCTTTGCTTTCTTATTGATCATCTATTTTTTTGTTCTTCGATATCTAAAGCAGTTCCTGATGAATTAGAAATATTGGAAAATTCGCTAGTAGACTCCTATGAGAATCCATTAGTCATTTCTTCTAGTTCATTATCTTGGTTATTTTTAATATTAGATGAATGCATAAGTTCGTGCCTGATTTGAAGACAAACTTTTACAAGTGAAATTATAAAAAATATAATTCAATTAATCAATTTCGAGTGGTCAATATTTAGCCTCTTCCGTTGTAATTTTTGGATTTTCTTTCACCGTAGCATAAAAAATCTCATTGTCAATGTGATTTCCAGGTTAAAATCTCCGAGTCGAAATCTACCAAACCACTTTTTTACTATTCTAAGAGCAGGACAACGATCTTCATAAACTTTGGAAATGTTTTTTGTGCCGCCCCAATATTTACACCTTTCCAAAATTCGTATAGCATCAATTCTCAAATATTTCCTTTTATTTCTCAAACATTTCCTAGATTTCCCATTATTTCTCAAATATTTCCTAAATTTCCTTTATTTCCTAATTATTGCTGTTATTTCCTAAATATTTTCTAAATATTTCCTATATTTCCTAAATATTTCTCAAATTGTGTACACCTATTTCCCTCGTACTGAATATACAAAAAAATTTTGATCGATGTTTAAATTACTTTTATAGTAAAGCAAAATTAAAAAGGCATTAAGTTATTTATCAAAATATCAATGATTGTAACAAGTTCTTTTAAATTTTTCAAATATTCAAGATTTTTCCACATTTTTCCATTTTTCACGAATTTACAATTTTGCAAATTAAATAATTATTATAAATTTTTCTGCTTTTATGATTTTTTCCAATTTTTTAAATGTTCATTTTTTCTAAACTTTTCAGATTATGATTTTTTAAATTTTCATAGTTTTTAGTAAATTTTTTAGATATTCAAGTTCATTCAGATGAATTTTTGTAGATATTCATATTTTTTGTAATTTTTCCATTTTTCTTGGTTTTCTTTTTTCAAAAAATTCTGAAGAGTTTATAAAAATTATGAACATTTGAAATAATCATAAAATTTTAAAAATCAGAGTTATTTGATCTTTACAAATAAATAAGAACACAGACAAAAAGTAATTTTTAGAAAGAATCAATTTAAATTAACAAATAATGTTGTATTGACAAAACCATAAAAATGCAAGGTTTCATATGGTAGTAAAATTGAAATGAAAAAACTTGTTTCTACATTGGAATGTGTATTTTTGATATTTATAAAATTTGTGTGATATTATTATTTTTTATCATATACTTACTTTTATAAAACTAACTGTAACTAGTGAATCGTTTAATAATATATTAGATTAAAAATATCCTAATACCATCAACAATACAACATCCAATTTATAAAGTTTATAATTTTTATAAATTTTTATTTTCAAAAGACTTGGTTTTACATCTGTATTAATTTTAGAATAATATGAATCCTTCAACACTATTTTCAGTGCTAATATCACTGACTTTTTTACTATTCTAAGAGCAGGACCACGATCTTCATAAACTTTGGAAATGTTTTTTGTGCAGCCCCAATACTCACACCTTTCCAAAATTCGTATAGCATCAATTCTCAAATATTTCCTTTTATTTCTCAAACATTTCCTAGATTTCCCATTATTTCTCAAATATTTCCTAAATTTCCTTTATTTCCTAATTATTGCTGTTATTTCCTAAATATTTTCTAAATATTTCCTTTATTTCCTAAATATTTCTCAAATTGTGTACACCTATTTCCCTCGTACTGAATATACAAAAAATTTTTGATCGATGTTTAAATTACTTTTATAGTAAAGCAAAATTAAAAAGGCATTAAGTTATTTATCAAAATATCAATGATTGTAACAAGTTGTTTTCAATTTTTCAAATATTCAAGATTTTTTCAAATTTTTCCATTTTTCACGAATTTTACAATTTTGAAAATTAAATAATTATTATAAATTTTTCTGCTTTTATGATTTTTTCCAATTTTTTAAATGTTCATTTTTTCTAATCTTTTCAGATTGTGATTTTTTAAATTTTCATAGTTTTTAGTAAATTTTTTAGATATTCAAGTTAATTCAGATGAATTTTTGTAGATTTTCATATTTTTTATGATTTTTCCATTTTTCTTGGTTTTCTTTTTTCAAAAAAATCTGAAGAGTTTATAAAAACTATAAACATTTGAAATAATCAAAAAATTTTAAAAATCAGAGTTATTTGATCTTTACAAATAAATAAGAACACAGACAAAAAGTAATTTTTAGAAAGAATCAATTTAAATTAACAAATAATGTTGTATTGACAAAACCATAAAAATGCAAGGTTACATATGGTAGTAAAATTGAAATGAAAAAACTTGTTTCTACATTGGAATGTGTATTTTTGATATTTCTAAAATTTGTGTGATATTAGTATTTTTTATCATATACTTACTTTTATAAAACTAACTGTAACTAGTGAATCGTTTAATAATATATTAGATTAAAAATATCCTAATACCATCAACAATACAACATCCAATTTATAAAGTTTATAATTTTTATAAATTTTTATTTTCAAAAGACTTGGTTACATCTTTATTAATTTTAGAATAATATGAATCCTTCAACACTATTTTCAGTGCTAATATCACTAACTAGTGTAACAACTTTCTGGTAAATAGACAAACACTATGATAAAATCTACAAAAACTGTTATTTCAAAAATTTTGGAAATCAATCAAAAAATCATAAAAATAAAAATAGTGTAACCACTTTTTGCAGCTATAAGAATATTTGAGTTATTATTTCAGTTTCTTATAAAAGTCAAGGCTCGATTTTGAAATATTAAGGGGACCTTTTTAAGCAATATCTGTCTAACCATAACCGTTCAGTCTTCGGTCCGACCAAAAGTTTACTTCTTGTCCATTATCTCAACAAAACATTATAATCTCACCAAAAATCATCTATATATATATATATATATATATATATATAAATCATAAAGTTTTTAAACAAATTGCTCTTATTATTGTATATTTTTTTAAAAAGAGTTTTTTGTTTCAGTTGCAGTAACATCATATTCATTCTGCTTAATAATTAGACGTGCGTTTTATAAATATGTTTGAAAAATTGCTTTTACATATTGCAACTATTTTAGGTCTTGTCACCACCAATTATGATGAAAAAAAGGTACGAAATGGACTTATTCAATGTGTTAAAGCCACTAAGAAGATTAAAAATGTTATGAGATACGCTAAATCTACGGGAGAGAAGCAGAAATTAGAAGCCCAACTTCGAGAAGTAAAATCGTTGCGAGCCCAATTTAAAGCCCAACAGAAAAAAGGTGCTGGGCTTCAATCAACAAAACCTACCGCAAAACATAGGGTCCATTGGGATGATACATTCTCCGCATTCACTTCAAGAATCCGAACCGGAGTCATATCCAATCTTAAACATAAAGATCCAGTAGCCTTTCTGCTAGACTGTAGAGCGCTATTTAAACGAAGAATTCAAAACGCTCTCAAGAAAGATGATTCAGTTAAAGTTAACATGGTGTTTTGTGGTGAATTTGAAATAGCGAGGGGTGAGAAGATTTTAAATGAAAATAAATATTTCACCACATCAAACTCTGCTATATACAAAACAACTAATATAGATAACTGGTTTGATGAAAAAGTTTCAGATCCTATTCTAAAAGAACTCGAAGAATTCCAGGAGCGGGATTCTGGATGGGCCTTGAAACGGATAGTAAACTTGGGTATAAACATTAATAAATTTATACCACAACTTGGATCATCTTATATAGATTTACCTCTTCAAATTAATAGGAAAAAAGCATGCATTAATGTTAAAAATATGGATCAAGCGTGTTTTGCATGGGCAGTGGTGTCAGCTTTATATCCAGTTGCGAAAGATCCACAAAGAATTAGCCAGTATCCGCATTATTCGGGGTTGTTAAAACTTAAGGGAATCCAGTTTCCCATGACTATAAAACAAATCCCCAGTTTTGAGAAGCAAAATAATGTTTCAGTCAACGTATATGTTTTGAGGAAATATAAAAAGGGTTTCACGACGCTTCCTACATACCTTACTGAAGCAAAAAAAGATAAACATGTAAACCTGCTTCTAATACAAGATCAATATAATGATGAGCCCACTAGATACCATTATGTATGGATTAAAAATCTTTCTAGACTTTTGTCCAGTCAACTTAGTCAAGAGAACCATAAAAAGTATTTTTGTGATAGATGTCTACACTATTTCCGTTCTGAAAATAAACTTGCTAAACATAGCGAAGATTGTATAAAAAAGAATGATACAGCTATTAGGATGCCTGAGGAGGGCAAAAATATGATAAAATTTAAGAATTTTAAAAACAAAATAAAAGCCCCTTTCGCTGTATACGCTGATCTAGAAAGTGTTTTAAAGCCAGGCGCGGAAAAGACCGCTTACCAAGAACACATTCCTGCAGCCGTTGGTTATTACTTTAAATGTTCATACGATGATTCTCTCTCTTTTTACCGGTCATATAGAGGATCTGATTGTATGCAGTGGTTCGCCGATGAGATGAATCAGCTTGCTGAAGATGTTTCAACAGTGTTTCTTTGTTCCTACGATATACATATGACTGCTCAACAAGAGATGGATTTTCAAGCAGCCACTTGCTGTCATATCTGTGAGCATCCATTTAAATTTGGAGAAAAAAGAATTAGGGATCACAATCACCTAATTTCTTTAAATAATTATCGTGGTGCTGCTCATAATGATTGTAATGTTAATTATAAAGATACTCATATAATCCCAGTAATATTTCATAACTTGAGCGGTTATGATGCACATTTCGTGATAAAAGATATCGCCACACGAATGAAAGGAACTATAGACTTGTTACCTCTCACCAAAGAAAAATATATTTCGTTTACAAAACACGTTGATGACTCCAGAATTAATTTTAGATTTATTGATAGTTTCCGTTTTATGGCATCTTCTCTAGATAAGTTATCATCTTATTTAGAAGAGTTTCCAAATCTTAAATCGCAGTTTCATAATACTACTGAAGAACAATTTAATTTATTAATAAAAAAAGGAGTAATGCCATATGATTACATTGATAGTTTTGATCGTTTCGATGAACCCTGTTTACCTTCAAAAGATGCTTTTTATAATAAATTAGAAGATAAACCTTGCCCCCGACGTTTGTATCAAAGGGCTCAAGAAGTTTGGACTATGTTTAATTGTACTACTTTGGGAGAATATATAGATTTATATATGAAAACAGACATTCTACTCCTAGCAGATGTCTTTGAACAGTTCCGAAAAAGTTGTATGAAGACATATAATCTAGATCCTGCCCACTATTTCACGCTACCTGGCTTTACTTGGGATGCAATGTTAAAATATACTAGACAAGAATTGGAGTTGCTGACTGATCCAGATATGTTTTTGTTTGTTGAGCGAGGTATTCGAGGAGGTCTTAGTCAAGTTTGCTCTAAAAGAAGAGCACACGCAAACAATAAATATATTCCTAATTACGATCCAACTAAACCAGAAAGCTATTTGATGTATTTCGATGTTAACAATCAATATGGATGGGCGATGTCTCAGTATTTACCATATGGCGGATTTAAATGGGTGGATACAAACATCGACGTAAATACTATTGTTAATGATAATGATGAGGGCTATATGCTTGAAGTGGACTTGGAGTATCCACATGATTTACACGATAGACATAAAGATATTCCTTTCTGTCCAGAACATATCAATCCTAAAACCATGAAACCGCCAACTAGGACTAAAGAAATTACTAAATTGATGGCTACATTAAATAATAAAGCAAAATATGTCATTCATTATCAGGCTCTTAAACAAGCTATATCGCATGGCTTAAAGGTAACAAAAATACACAGAGTATTAAAGTTTAAGCAGTCTCCATGGTTAAAATCATATATTGATCTAAACACCGCTCTTCGAACAGTTGCCAAAAATGATTTTGAGAAGAATTTGTTCAAGTTAATGAACAATGCGGTGTTCGGCAAGACTATGGAGAATGTACGAAAAAGGGTTGATGTAAAACTTTTAACTGAATGGGAAGGTCGATATGGTGCTCAATCTTACATATCCAAACCTGAATTTAAGAACAGTATGATATTTGACGAAAATTTGGTTGCAGTAGAGATGAATAAACTTCAAATTTATCTAAATAAACCCATATATGTTGGCCAATCAATCCTAGACCTGGCAAAAACCACTATATATAGCTTTCACTACGATTATCTGCTAAAAACATTTGGAGAAGACTGCACAGCTTTCTATACGGATACAGACAGCATAGGGGTGGAAATATTGGGAAAAGACCCATATACCCTTATGAAAAATGATTGCCATCAGTACTTTGATACATCTGACTATCCCCGAGATAATATATATGGCATACCGCAGGTGAATAAGAAAGTTTTGGGTATGATGAAGGATGAATACAATGGGCGTATTATGACAGATTTTGTAGGGTTGCGGTCCAAATTGTACAGCACAAAAGTTGCAACTTCAGAAGAGGAGCTACAAAACCTGAAAAAGAAATTAAAAGACGATGAATATGATGATGATGAAATCCAACAAATTTTATTAAATTATGGTGTTACAAAAAAGGCTAAGGGTGTCAAATCATCTGTTGTAAAGACAAAAATTACTTTTGATGACTATATTGAGTGTCTAGAAACAGCCAAGCAGAAGACAGCGGTACAAAACCTCATACGATCCAAACAACATCATGTTTTTTCTCTAGAACAACAGAAAATCGCTCTCAGTTCGGATGATGACAAAAGGTATCTAGTGTCAGGTACCGATCAAACTTTGCCCTGGGGACATTACTCTATAATGGCTGAAGCAATGGATGTCGATTAGATTTACCTTAATTAAGTTGATCCTTATTGAAGAATTATTTAATATTTGCCTCCAGCAGCCATATTGTTTAATATGTGTATTAAGACAGTGTACATTATGTAACAATAAACTGAATTTAGTTGTTAGTTTAGTATAAATTTTATTATTTTTTAGCTGACCATTGAAATAAGATTTATATATGAGGAGCTGTTTTATGTATATTGTAATAAATGTAAAAATTAAAAAAGTGTTTTATTGGTAAAGTAAATATAAATTACTTACTAGCTATTCTGCCACATAAAAATGATGAGTAACCAATACAGAATTTTTTTACAAATATAGATGGGGTAATGGGGCTCCCCTAAATACCCCCACCGAAAATCTGTCCCATTTGCCTATTTGACCTTGAATCCTTAATATCTCCATCCCAGACTATTTCAAATAAAATGATGTAATGATTTGGCACCGATGCTTTACATTTATCTCCCACGACGGTAAGTGTCTTGATGGTGGCGAGACTACATATCTTGTTTCAGTTA
Organism: Altica lythri; assembly: GCA_964028335.1. Taxonomy (NCBI): domain Eukaryota; kingdom Metazoa; phylum Arthropoda; class Insecta; order Coleoptera; family Chrysomelidae; genus Altica; species Altica lythri. Next base: position 30,857,282 of record OZ034806.1, on the reverse strand, counting down.
AAGAGACTCGGGTTCAATCCTAGCAAGCGGCGGTGTGTTTTTTACTATACATCGAGTGACGTCACAACGAACTTTTGTTCAGATTATAAGTCGCGCATGCGCAGTATAAAAAAGAGCAAAAATGACCAGAATGGACCTTAGATTTTCTTATGGAGAATTACATGTTAAATTGGTCGATTTTGCGCTAGAACCGGTGCAGCCCCTTTACTAAGGTCGCAGTGATACAGGCTAACAGCCAACCCAATAAACATCTAATCTAATCTACCACCGAAGCAAATGAACTTATACTTACTTAAAATACATTGGTTAAAAAAACAATTTTAAGAAAAAGACAGAATAACCTGGTTACATACATAAATGCCCATATCGTGTTTGATAATGGCAACATCGAGATTGCTAACAATGGCTTGATTTGATAATATTTTATTTCAATAATAACGTGTACACAAGTTGTAATTTGAAGGAATTAAATTGTTATTTGTTCAATATCAAATTGATATAAAATTAATAAAACTTAACAATAATATGATGTTTCTCGAAATATGCGTTAGTTTAACTGGCCCTTGCTCTTCATTTCCACGCCAATTGTCGGTATTGGCCTGAATAAAATTAAAAAGCTAAGGATGGTAAACTGAGATTAGTAGGACTTTAAATTATACGTTGTTTTTGAAAGTACCTCAATTCGCGAATAAAATACCTGTATGGAAAAAGAAAGTTATAGGTTTAAGTCAAAAACAACAATGGTACAGTTTCCCAAATTTTGTTTATATATATACCTATATTGTAAGTATTGGCCTGACTTATTATTAAGATTTCACTGAAAATTCATTGTAAATAAAAATGTAATAAAACGGAATTTACCAGTTTAACTAACTACCTAATATTTTAAATTCATTGTGAAGTGATCTAGTAGTTAAAAAATGTACTTTATTGTTAAAGATTTTCTTTGTAGATTTTTATAAATTCATTTTAAAATTTTTGACAAATGATATTAACAGTTGTTTTTAGCCATACAGTTCTGTGCATAGCTATTTCATTGCTAAAGTAAATTTAAATTCTAGTTAAAGTTAATAATAAAAATATAGTGTACATTGTGCTTTGTGGTACAGCATATTGAATCGTTCGACATATTTTTTTTATTGGAATCCATGGAGTTCGCAATAGATGACGGTAAGAGTTTAAATATGATTCTTCAATCATATTTTTAGTTTGTGTAAGTATGCAATAGATGACGCTGTATTTATATTTTCATTTTTTTATGCCCAAATGTTATCCAGGTGACACATAAATACAAAATAATAAATGTGCGTGTTCAGTTTTTTGCGAAAAAATCTTTTATTTCCATTGTGCTATAGATTATTTTGCATTTTATTATACAAAATAATTATAATAATATTTATATATAGATAATTAAATTTAATAAAATATTTTAATTTAATACAATATCGGTAAGTTTTACATAGTGTATTTATTTATTTGCTCACTTTTTTGGATTTTTTTAACTTTTTCGCATATTAATTATTGTTAATAGTAATATGCCATGAAGAAAATCTGATCTTAACAATAAATGTAGCCGAGCCGCACAAGATTATTAACAATTTTTACCATTTCACGATATCTCAATCGATAACAAATGCAAGGAGAAAATATGATAAACACAATTTTTTACGATTTTTACCATGTTTTCAAGTACTATGACAACACTCTAATATTTTTGAAATATTTAGAAAGTACGCAAAGAAGAATATATTAAATTATATTAAAGAGAAATAAGGAGTTTCGTGTCACATTGCGAAATTGACCAGACAATGGTTTGCAAATCAAACTGTGAACGTCATAGCTTGACCTTTAAGCAGTCCTGACTTAAATATAATTTAAACTTTGTGGCATCTCATGAAAAGTTACTTGAGGAACAATCCCCAGGAAATAAAAATTATTACACAAAATTACTGTATAATTTTGCTGAAAATACTGCCCAGTCTTTTAAAGGACAAAGAGGATGTAACACCATATTAAATTGTTTAAATATTGATCGGCTGAACTTTAAGTTGTCGACAAAATTTGTTTATGTTTTACTTTCTTTTAAATGTGTGATTCGTTATTTAAGTAAATGAATGTTTTTTAATAAATAATTGTTTAACAAACTAAGTTTAATAAACTGACTATCATCTAGGATTTATTTAAAGTTTTTTAAACAAAAAAAAGGGTGTGGCAGTCAGTGGGACTGCCGGCAGAAGTTATACTTCTATGCACGCGCCCAGATTCATAAATTTTTATGCGAATGATTTAGCAAAATCATTATATGATATTCGTGTTCAGCGACCTCAAAAACCTTCTAGTACCGAGTACACACTCATTTTCTATCAAATTTGCATAACATTTCCTGGTGACGAGGTCCGTCTTAAGTACCAGGTGTTTCGGACACCATCGCCATTATCATATTCGTATTCAGCGACCCAAAAAACAGCCGAGTTCCAAGTGTAATTTTGTACAGAATGTACACCAGGAGAAGAGGTAAATACCCCAGCACCAAGTGCCGCGGAGACTTTCGACATCATGATATTCGTGTTCAGCGACCCCAAAAACCCCGAGTACATAAATTGAACCCATTTGGAATACTTACCGAGTTGTAATTTTTCTATCTATTGTCTGTTCGGAATGCACTTTTCGACTAAACTCTGTTTATGTAGCCAAAAACCTCAAAAGCATAGTGCAGGATATAATGCAACCATGTGACGGTAGTATGGACTACACTACAATACTCATTACTGAATATTATTATTAATTGTATTAATATAAAATACTAAACTTTATATGTTTACTTACGTGACAGAATTATAAAATAATCTGTCAAACACAATGTAATACGTCACTATGATATTCCAAAACAATAGCTCAGACTGTTTTTTTTATATCTATCTCTTTTCAATGTACTTATAGTTATGACTAAACATGTAGTAAATATTTCATCTTTGTTTTTACCCACCAATATATATGTGTTTCTGTCTCTCTCTTACTCACACCATTACATATGTAATGATTTTTATCATTTAACCCCACACAAATCGAATGCATGAATAGAAGTATAACTTCAAAAAATCTGTTAATATTAATAAAAAATTAATCTTTCGAACATTATGTTGTTAGGGCTCGTATACCTACCTTTTTTATGTTGTTATGATTCTAGGAATTTAATAATTCCTCATTCCTTATTATTTTATACTATTTATTAATGTCTTAATAGATTTGTATTTTAATCCAAACACACCTTATCTATGATAATAATATAAAGATTAAAAGTAACTGCTAATATATTTTTATTATTATCGTTAGTAAGTGTTTTGTAGGTAATACGTTTTTCGTGGATGATAAAATGGAATAAAAAATTGGTAAAGTAAGTACGCATTTTAATAAATTTAACTTTTAATGTTATTCAAATATGTATTTTTGTTTTATCTCAAGCACTAGTTTTATCTTAATTGAAATTTTATCTATGACACAGACATAACTTTATTTTATTTTATACTATAGATACGAATTATATTACAGCATTTTGTCACTATCAAAAACATTTTTTAAATTTATTAAACCTATGTATGAATTACACTTTTGTGTTTTTGGAATTTTAGAAATGCGTTAGATGTTTTTAAAAAAAACTCTGAATATAAATATGCATATAATTTTTTCTATATTGTCACCTAAGTTAGATTTTTGATCGTAACAATTGTATAGACATGTTTGAAAGTTAAAATATTAAAAAAAACTTATAGGTATTATCTATCTATAAATAACCTCAAAGAATTTTGAAGAGCTTCAGGAGTTATTTCTTGAACAGCGGCCTAGTTCTAATTCACCAAGAGATTAAGGTATAGTTTTATAATTTTAAATAACTACAAAGAAAAAAATTCAATGAAGATAAATCGGTGGCCTTACAGGCCACTCCATATGTCATGTTCGCGGACCCATCTTTGTGGAAACATTGTATTTAAATATTATTGAACCCTAGCATCAAAATAAAGTGGAGCCCCATCTTGCTGGAACCAAATTTCTTCTGATAGCTGCAATAGATTAACGAGATTCGGAAATAGACAAATTAGTTCTGAAACGATTAACAAAACCACTTAGGCAAAATGTTGATTCGTCGGAAAATGTTATTAATAATTATTTATTTTCATCAGTTCAATCTATAATCTCTTAACAAAACTGCATTCGTTTGTCAGGATCATCTTCATTTAATCTATATATATATATATATATATATATATATATATATATATATATATATATATATATATATATTATATATATATGAGATTTCCACGTATATACTCACTCATCACGATATCTCGGGAACCATAGGACTTAGAGACTTCAAATTTGGTAGGAATATTACTTTTGCTATGTAGAGGTCAGCTAAGAACGGATTTTACAAAATTCCACCCACAAGCGGTTTTGCGGGGGTGTCAACAATGAAAAATTCACATTTTCAAACTATAGCTCTTTTAGGTATAAAACTTAGCCAGGATATTCTTTTTAGCATGTTTGAATTAACTAAAAACTAATTTTATGATATTTCACCCCCAGAGGGCTGTGCGGGGGCGTTAAAAATTAAAAAAAAATATTTTTTTCCACTCATAGCTCTTAGAATTCTGAAACTTGATCAGAATATTTCTTTTGTAATGTTTGAATTCACTAATAACTAATTTTTATGATTTTCCACCCCCAGAGGGTTGAGCGGGGGCGTTAAATATTTAAAAAATTCGTATCCTTCAATATATATATATATATATATATAGTTTACAGAGAGCGTTGGCTCAATAAATTTAATGGCTTTTGTTATTTTTCTTTAATCCCCGTGCAAAGCCGGGCCGGGCTGCTAGTTCTTTGTAAGGAAAAAATCTTTTTAGTATCTTTTAGTTTATCTTACAGAACTCTCATCGTTCATTAAAGATAATTTGGACACTGAAGTATTGTGATCTTTATAAACATTTAGAATCACATTTAGATCATTTTCCTCATTTTTAGCTTACCTCTTTGGTCCACAACCGGAAATATTTTTATTACTTCTGGTTAGGTTAAACTTGTGGAGATTTTGACACATACTTGACTTTGAAATTTTTTATCAGGATATGTAATATTAAACAAATCAGCAGCTTCTTGTAAATAATTGTCAGAAAACAACATTTTTTATTAATTATAATAAGGTATTTTTGATGAATATGTTTTACAAATATCAATTTTTTTGAATTTTATTTTTTATCTTAACAACTATAAGGCAGAGAATCAGAAAACTTGTATTAATAAATTCAAAAGAATTTTAGCTACTTGAATACTACAAACACAAAAATGATTACATATATACATATATATATATATATATATATATATATATATATATATATATATATATTGTTATGATATCACTGTGTCTATTGTGTAAATAAAATATTTTTTGTACAACTGTCATTAAAAGTGACACTTTTAATGATAGCAAACAATGTTAAAAACGATTGTTTACATAACAGCGTGTTAAAAATACTTTTAACACGGTTTAGTTTACTTTTAACACGGTTTGGTTTATTGTCATTGCAAATTCGCTCGTTTCATTATCAAAATAGGGAAGTTGTACAAAAAACATTGTATGGTATTTGTGTTAAAAGTGATTTTATTTTGTTCGTGAAATTGTTCAATTTGCTCCGCTCATTTCACAAACGTTTTCACTCACAAAATAAAACCTCACTTTTAACACTCATATCATAAATAACTATTACTGTATAGTGTGACGACATAAACCAGTGACTATTATTTTTTTATGGATATAAAGCGGTGAAATGCCATGGAGATGGATTATTATGAATTTTGGATTATTGATTTTTGAATTTTGATTGATTAGAATTTTTTAAGAATTGTCATTGTTAAAATATTTTGAAAGTTAAAATAATAATAAAATAAAACAGGGAAGACAAGGACTTTGACAGACAGGACTGACAGATAGGTAAGGTATTTATATTTGTATAATAGAGGCAGTGATTAATTGTGGGGAGAATTTAATTAAAAACTAAACATTAATTTTAAAATTAAAATTATTAAAATTTTAAATATCAACATATAAATTAAATAAATATAACAAATTGACATTTTAAATTAAATATAAAATAATTAAAAATACTTAAATAAAATGGATACAAGACAAAATAGAAGTAATAGAAGGAGAGAAGATGAAACACAAAGTAATGATGTTATAAGACAGGATGTAGATGAAACAATAGAAAATATTGGTATAAGGGAAAATGATGGATCTTCGGAAGGAGAAGAAAATACAACTATTCAGGTGGTAAATGTAGATGTGATAGGAGATGCTACTGGTTCAAAACCACATCAAGAAACAGACATGGAGAGAATGTTTAAATTTTTGGAAAATAAATTTGATGAAAATAATAGAAAAATGGATGAAAAATTTGATGAAAATAATAGAAAAATGGATGAAAATAGTAGAAATTTACAAGAAGAAAGGAGGAGTAATAAAAATGAAATGAAAGCTGAAATGGACAAAGTAAATGGTAAAATATTAAATATGCAAGTGGATATTCAGAAATTGAAAGATGAAGTGAAAATAGATATAAACAATATGAAAGTAGATATTTTAAATGAAATGAAAAATATTATTAAAGAAGAAAATATTAAAATACAAAAAGAAGTAGACCAATTGAAATATGGATTTAAGGAGGTAGATTATGATACAAATATAAACGAAAAGAGAAATAAACCTACGGGAAAATATGAAGAATTTATTTGTCATGAAGACAATGTACAAGAAGAAAAAAATAAAAATAATGATTATAAAGACAAAATGAAAAAAGAATATGAAAATATGAGATTAAAATTAAATGATGAATATGACTATAATAAGAAGAATGATAAAGATAAATATTACAAAAATAAAGAAGCAAAATATGAAATTGAAATATATGAAATTGATGAAAAGAAATATAAAAATGAAGTATATTATTATATTAATAAAATTAAATATAAAACTGAAATTAATTATGATAATGAGCATAAAAGGAAATTTAAGAAGCAAACGTACGAAGATGAGGATATAAATTATTTTGAAATATGTAATAAGATTAAAATAAAATTAAAATTAAGATTAAAAAATTTAACAAAATGTTAAGGAAAACTGAATAAAAAGGTTATAAAAAAAAATAATAATAATAAAAAAAAATTAAAAGTAAATTTAAAAAATTAAAATATATCTTTGGAGAAAATTTTAATTTTTTTAATTGTGGGGATTTGTTATGATATCACTGTGTCTATTGTGTAAATAAAATATCTTACTGTATAGTGTGACGACATAGACCAGTGACTATTATTTTTTTTATGGATATAAAGCGGTGAAATGCCATGGAGGTGGGGAATTTTGAATTTTGAAAGGACTTTTTAGAATTTTTGTTGAAAGATTGAAGTGAATTAATTTGAATAATATCTAAAGATAATTAAATGTATTTAAAGTTAAAGTTAATATAAAGTATTGATCTACCATAACAATATATATATATATATACCAGCAGACGCGGCCACGCGTTGCCGTGGCTGAGAGATTTAGAAAGGATTTAATAGATAAAATGTAACACAAATTAGCTTAACATTTTTCATTTTAATAATATATTTTGCTATTTTAATATAATTTTAAGTTAGTAGTTGAATAAACATCCAAAATAATATACAACACATGAAAATGGAATGAAAAATAATTCAGAAAAATCCATGTCTGATCAAAACTTTACATGCACTACGTGTAGAAATTTAGAATTCTGTAAAAAAATAATGTAAGGCATCATCTGTGTGCCATCTGTGAGTAGGTTCTGTCGAAAGGTCCTATAGTTTTCTGTAAAGAAATTATTGTATGGCTCCATCTGTTTAAGATTTATGAAACTTGTGATTAATAACACTAATATTGATAGTCAGGTTATTGTTTGTTATAAATTATTGAGACCATTACTCAAAATAAAAACGATCCTAATCTTTTATTATTTTTTTTTATAGGTTGTTAGTTTGTTTTAGCAACACAAGTGAGACCCGAATTGTTAAGATCTATTTAGTTAAATTCCTAAAAAAGGATAAACAAATTAAATTGTACAAAAACTATTTGACCGATCTCACCCAGTTTGGGCATAAAATTGTTATACAATAATACCATTAACTTTGGGTATATTTAAAAATAATTAGCAAATAAATAAACAGTTTTTACATTATTTAAAAATAACTATTTTGCTTTAAATTTTGCGATATCATTTTTGTTAATTAATGTATTTTAATTTAGCAAATCTCATTTTGTGTATTTTCTTCTTGTAAAAATCATTCATTAGACAAGTTTTTGAATTAAGAGCCAAATTATGATTTTCTCTCTTTAATTGTTTATTAAAAAATACTCTTACAAAAAAAATCTATAAACCACGAGATAAGAGGGTTTTTGTTATCTAAAAGTATCATATTACACGTTTCAACTTTCAAACCTTTATATCCAATTACTCCAAAAAGGGGATTTTTGCTAACTTTATTCGCCCATAACTGTGATAAATTAATTTTATCGTCACCGTTGAGTGATTTAGATCCCTTGGGTAAAGTATGATAAACTCGTCCAAGTCAAAAATCTCTTGTGGGTCATATTTACTAAAGAACAGAGATCTGAAAATTGTTAATTGTTTTTCTGACTACGAATTATAAAAAAAAATATTCATAATTTACTTATGAAGAATGTTTTTTTGCAAAATTTACTAAAATATTGTAGAATGATTGTGATATTCAAATTAAAAGTGTTTATAAATATAACCCTCAATTTGTAACCCCAGCCCTCCCACTGTCCCGCAAAGCCAAAAGTAGGTAGGTACAACTTTTCTTTATTCTTCCAATCTATCGACCACACTGTTTATTATTGTCTTATTACACTTTAGCGTTAAATATGCTTTCTTTGTTTTAATTAAATATTTTAAAGATTGAAGTTTTGAAGAAAAAACAATTTTAAAATCTTTAACTTCAAAGCCTGTATGTTTAATAAATATTTGAAGAAAACAATTAAAGAATATATAACTATCATAGTACTAAATTATGTAAGAATTGCCCGTTAAAAAAAACTATGGTTATTATCACACATCACACACCACAATCTTTACAGTAGAAACTCCCGTACAAACCACTGCAAAAAAAGTACGGAGCAATGTTACGCCAATGCTCATTGTTTACTGATCATAAATGTTTTATGCATCAACAGATCAGACGATTAACATGGAATATTACGTTACCCATCTGAAATATTATACGTGATTTGGTAAAAGTACTGACTAGCTTTGTCATCATGAGAATACGGCAGCGCACTCATCGAATCTTTAACAACAATTTTTAACGAAAAAAATATTAACTTATTTGATGTGGATCGTCAGACGGATGACCGCTGTGTAACATACCGAGAGAAAGAGGCATCTCTGGAGATTTCAAAGACCTCGTTCCAAAAGATCATATTACTGAGTGTTACTAAGTTGGTTTCTCGTTGGATCCCTCATTTGCTCATAGAAGAGCAAATAGAGGTGCGCGTTAATTGGTGTCCAAAATCACTGAACCGGTTTAATAAAAATGTTTATGGTATGGCTATTGGCGATAAATCTGGGATTTACTCCAACGAACCGGAAAATAAATGCCAAACCGCTGCGCTGTGTAGGTGTTTCACGATAAGGAAAAACTGAAGACTGGATTTACTGTTTTACCAATTCATTTGAACGTGTGCAAAAGTGAATCGATCTTGGTGGGACATATTTTAAAAAGCAATAAAATACTTAAAGTTTATATATTTTTTATCCTTAGGGCTATAAGCAAAACTAAAAAGACAACCCTCGTATCTACAATTATTTACATTTTTTATTGGACCTTTGGAGGACTAGATCAAATATGTCTCGATGCCAATGGAGAAAGAATTAGACCAAATGTCTTCGTTTATAACAAAAAATGGTTTTTACAATTATTGCTCTAATTAATTTTTAGTAAAATTATACTTACACTCAGTGGATAAACAATTTTACTGAAATTTTTGCACATCTAACATAATTCTTGGTTAATGTTCAATAAAGTCATGCTCCCGTCAAGTAAAAACAGAAACATCATTATCAGAAGAGAATTGATTATTTTTTATATGTTGTGTAAGTCACTTAAGTTATTTTTATATCACTAATATACTCCTTTTATATCCAATAAATAAGGAAGCGTCCCTATTCGTTATTCAGCATGATATATGCCACACCTTTATGGTTTATCTTTTATTATAGAATTTTCTAGATTAAATGGATATGTGACAAAAACAATATTTCTTTGTTTTTTTTTTCACTAATAGCTATACTTTTCGTGAATAGTTATTTCAGATCCATAATTGTATCGATTTTTGCCGATGTGTTTACTAAATTAAACGAATTTTTTATCAGTTTTAATAATTATAAAAATCTGTGGACGTGTATTTTTATCACTTCCTCCGACTGTTACCGGGATTGAGATTTTCCCTAGTATTTTGGAATCAAGGCTAGCTTTGCATAACTTGAGACACCCCAAAGGGTGACTAAATAAACCACATGTCACACTTTCTCACGAAAAATATGTCAAGAGCCACAACGGCCCAGACCCAAGGATCTGTTTTAGAGACACCCCAGAGGATGACCCTTAAAGACAACCTCAGACTCCGGACTCCACGTGTCCGACCTAAACGACGCGCTTTTATAACCAATTCATTTTCTACGTTATAATACAAACTAAACTATTTAAGCACGCGTCAAAATGTAACGTAATGACTTTGACCTGGTTAAATGTAATACAAAACAATACAGTAATTTATAAAACTATTAAATGACGTGTGGGGCAAATCTGCACTATTATCGTATGTGACAATAATATTCTTCGAGCTCCGAATTTTTATTATTACTTAGCTTCGGTTGTTGTTTTTTAAATTTCATTCAAAGCAGTTTATTCTCTTGGCAACGTTAAATGATTATAAAGTTTGCAGGTTTAAATTTGCAGACTTGTACGTTACCTTCAACAGTGTCACTTCTACAGCGACGTATAGAATCAAATCAGCCAAAAATACCTATCCTACAATTTTTACTGTGCTAATGTAACCTAGACAACCTCAAGTAAAAAGCTTGAAATGATTTTATACTGTGACAATCTGTAATAATAAAAACAAAATTGCTCGGATTTTCTAGTTTTAGTAGGCATAGAAAGTTAAAACACGTAAATAAAGAAATAACAAATAATGACGGCAAAGTAGTGTCTATTTTTGTAACCGCATCCTATAGTAGTATAAAAACTTCAATATAATCGAAATCACAGCTAGTTCTTTTGACAAAACCAAGTATCTGATAAGCTTTAAAAATTATGCGCTTAATATGAGGAATAAAAGACATTTTAAAGTGAAACAGAACCCCTAAATCATGGATTGTGTCCGTTGTTGTTAAATCCACTAAACTAATAAAACATTTATAATCAAATCAGTATTATTTTTCAAATGAGTAAATATTACACAATTACACAATTAGATAGTCAGCTGCAATTCGTTCTGTCTACACCACAACTAAAGATTTTCAAGAACTTGTTGTAATGCCACACAGTCTCCAATGTCAATATTTAATTTTTAATCTTTAAACCAGCGAATAGTAAAAAATTAACAACACCTAAAAATTAATTAATATCATTGTTAAAGACGATAAATAAATCGCCCCGAGATAACATCTAAGGTTCTTGAGGAACTCCAGATAAAACCTAATTTCTTCAGACTAACTAGCGGTTAACAGTAATGAACGCCTTGGAATAATTAGTTGAAATACATGCAACTTGTAAATTATTATCAAAAGCATTTAATAAGTATTGTGTAAAAGTCAATATGTTAGTTTCAACTGGCGAGAGATTTAGTTATCCTAAATTTCTCGCCACTGCATTTTTAAGTAGAAAATGCAAGGAAGAAAACAATATATAAAAGGTCAAAGAAGGAATAATCAAGGAAAGACCTCGATCACTTCAACTTGAACAAACTTGGGAAATGTCCCAAGGTGACATGCCAAAGAAATTTAACTTTGTGAGAAAATTCACCACAAAACTGAAAAGTAAATCATAAAATGGTATACAAATGGCTCGAAGACTGATAAAGAAACAGGAGTAGGGGTTTTTGTACCTAGAACCAAATACGCAGAAAGCCTGGGTGCGTACCCAAGCATCTTTCAAGCGGAATTCCGTGCCATCGAAAGATGTATAGAATTTAATATCGAAAGGAACTGTCGTAGACAAAAGACTGTAATCAGGTCAGATAATCATGCAGCCATCAAAGCTCTGAACTAACACAAAATCAGTTCAAAGACGGTCTAGGAATGCCCAGGCAAATTAAATAAACAAGGACAAAATGATACTGTTACCCTCCTATGAGTTACAGGACACATAGGAATAGAAGGAAACCAAACAGCATACAAGCTAGCAAAAGAAGGAGCTGAAATCTCATACCTGGGACCAGAACCATCCTCTGGAATCAGCAGTAGTTCAGTCTTAAAAAAACTAAGAAAAAAATGGATAGCGAAAAATCCAAGTACAGGAACGATCTAGAAGGACTAAGACAATCGAAGACGCTCCTGGGAAACTACAACCAAAAAAGATCTCTCAGCTGTCTTAACCATAGTAGAAAGAACCTCTGTATTATAACAGGAATACTAACCGGAGAATGCCGATTAAGGGGACACATGAAGAAACTAAGATTGGTAGATGAAGCAAACTGCAGATTTTGTGAGGTAGAGGATGAAACCTCAATACGCATACTCTCAGAAAGGATTGCATTACGTAATTCTAGGGTAAAATACCTTCAAATAGAACAGGAAGATCTATCTAACTTAAAACCCAACGATATCCTAAACTTTCTAAGAAAGATAGGACTAGAAGAGCTACTATAAATCTGAGGAAATAATCAGAAAAATAGCAAGAAAAGAAGGACACAATACATCGTATACGTCGCAGGTGTATCTGTTACCCCTAATTTGCACATAAATACATAGTTTAAACATGTTGTTCCAAGATTATACGTTCCCTGACTATGTCAGATATTTAATCAACAACAACTGTCTTAAAAAAATTTGATCCGGTAAACCTATTTCGTGCAAATGATAATTACGCGATTTTTCTTTTAATTAGAGGTTTTTATAAGCGTTTATAAGGTAAATTTATACTTTATATAAATTATATAATTTATCAGAAAGGATATCCTGTAAAGAAAAAATCTGCATTGAACACAGCTCAATGACCATGATCGCCTCAGAGCACCAGTACAAAACTTAATAAACAACTACAACAATGTTGGTAAGCTAGGTCGGCTATTAATTTATGAGATTATTTATGTAAAATAGTGATAATGTAAACATTTTTCTCATTATTATACTCAATTTTGCTTTGCACTTGCTTCCCACTTTTACTATAGGTCTACTTTGACGCGCACAGATCCGTTATTTAATTGCAGATATTGTATCTATTAACTCTTAATTTCTCATTTTTAATTTTAGTATCATGGTCCTAATGTTATAGTATCAAAAGCAAGTGTTTAAAATAATTTAAAACAAATATTTTTATCCATACAAACCTCTTGTCACGATGTTCGTTTGCGCTAATCTCCGAAACAAGTAAAACGATGTCAATGAAATTTTTTATATATGTATTATTTGTTCCAATTTAAAAGATCGAATGGTTTTTATCTTGATTATTAAGCTTACTTTTTTTATTGCAAATGTAAGTTTTTATACTTATAGAGGATAAATTCACGTATAGTGTTTTTTATTGATGGCGGTAAGATTTATACAAGTTTCCTCAGATAATCACATTTTTAGGTTGTGTAAGTATGCAATAGATGACACAATTTTTTTTGATGCTCAAATTTCGTAAATTCAATATAATCATGTGCATGTTTAGTTTTTTTGCGAAAGAATCTTTCACCTTCATTGTGCTGTGTATTATTTGGCATGAAAATCGTAAAATGTTGATAAAAATTGTTGCAAATGGTGAAAAAGTGTACAAAATTACAAAAAAATTAAAAAGAAAAAACGTAAACAATAGGGAATATGCATGTAATTTAGATTTATTTGATTTTAATATCAACAATACTTTATGCTCTTAAAATTATATCTAAACCATTATTTCTATATTTAATTTGGACTTCATTCCATAAAACTTAAATTAAAATGTTAATTTTGTGCGCGATATTCAAATCTGAGAAAACGACCCATCATTGGTCGAAGCGACGTTACGTCACATCGCATTCCTTTGAGTTGTTTACATGTGTTTACAAGATATTTGTGCTTAAAATTGTGTTTTAATTATATCCTGTGGTGTTTTGTACAGTGTGTAGTAAATATCGGTAAAATGGTTTTTTATCTTTTTGCATGATTTCACAGCGAATTAAACTCAAAAATCTCAAATAATCACACTAAATGTAAACAAATGTCACTGACAGGTGGTGCGATGTGACGATTCCGAAGCGCGCGCAAAATGGAGCGTTTGAACATGACAAATTTAAGCGACTTTTTATTTATTTTTTTAAAATTTAATTAGTACATTTTCAACAATACTTTTATTTTTTACTATATTAAAACGAAGTGAAAAGTGAATTAAACGAATAAAAAAAATACATGTATATTCCCTATTAATGCAAATTGTAAAAAGTTCTTGGCAACCTTAAATTTATTTAATTTTTTATTTAATATATTACAGAACGGCAGTCTAAAAAAGACTTGTGGACTACAATTTTTACATAAATCACTTCTACACATACACACAAAAATTACATGATATGTAGTTTATAAAATTATAAAAAATTTTTTTTTAGACATTATTACATGTTTGTCACTTAATAAGATTTTTGAAACGGCTTAAGGAAGGCATGCCGTTCACGAGTATATTTTCTGGAAGAGCATTCCAGATTCTGACACCGACCCCAATTAGTGAATGAAGACCCACATTAGTTCTGGAGAAGGGTACCTGAATCTTAAACGGATGATCGTTTCTAGAGATATAGTTAGGCTGGTTTAAAGTATCCCTTAAACCCAGATAAGACTGTAGGCCATTGTATACCTTGTACATAGCTACTTTAATGAAGTATTCCCTTCTCGACGAAAGAGAGGTCCAATTTAAATCCCTCAGTGCCTCAGTCGGGCTAAATTCTCTATCAAAACGCAGGAAAACCCACCTAGCAGCTCTTCTTTGCACCCTCTCAAGTTCCTGGGCGAGTCCCTCCTGATAAGGGTGCCAAACAGCGCAGCAATATTCTAGTAGAGGTCGGACTAACGTTAAGTAGGCCCTAACTCTAGCTTGCGGTCTTGCTTTTTTAAGGTTTCTCATAACAAAATTCAACGTTTGAAAACCATGTGCTACAGTTTTGTTGATGTGGTAACTCCAGTTCATATTTGATGACAAATAAACCCCTAAATATTTTACAACGGTAACTGGTTTCAAGTTTGTTTTACTTATGACATACTCCACATCAAACTTCTTTTTGCCAAACGTTATCAACTGACTCTTGTCCGCATTTAAAGTCATTTTATTTGAAACTACCCATTCTTCAATGCTACCTAAATCTTTCTGTAGTGTTATACAGTCCTCCAGTGAAGAGATAGATCTGTAAACAATACAATCGTCGGCAAAAAGCCGAACTGTCGATTTAATGCCTGTAGCCAGGTCATTAACAAATACAAGAAAGGCCAATGGGCCTATAACCGTACCTTGAGGTACTCCAGAAGTAACGGGAATTTCTTTAGACAGCCTGGTTCCAACACGCACACTCTGATATCTATCCAAAAGAAAGTTAATCGTCCAATCGTTAACCCGGGGATCCACGTTGAGGGCGCAAAGCTTTTCGATCAAAATTTTATGTGGAACCACATCAAATGCTTTTTGAAAATCAAGCAGCACTGCATCGACCTGCCCCGTTCCATCAACTATGCCAACGACATCATTGACCAATGAAGCAAGGGCTGATTCGCAAGAATGGCCTTCGCGAAAGCCATGCTGATACTCAAAGAAAAACCCTCTCCGCTCCAGGACAGCGCGCATATATTTACTGATTAACTGCTCAAGCAACTTGCAAACAACACATGTAAGACTCACCGGTCTGTAGTTTTTTGGGTCAGACCTTGATCCTGACTTAAAAACTGGCACAACTATTGCCTTTTTCCAGTCTTTCGGGAGTGCATTGTTGTTTATTGACATATTAAACAGTACGTTCAGGTAAGGGACCACCCCAAATCTACATAGATACAAAAGACTACTGGAGATCCCATCAGGTCCAGGAGTATGACTTCGCTTCATGCGCTTTAAAAAGAAACTAATATCCCTGGTCTCAAAAATAAATTGTGTTGCCGCCGCTGGCCCATTCGCAGCCCGATTCTGGAAATCCATAACATCACACGACTTGGCAGAAAATATTTTACCATATGTGCTATTTAAAAGATCCGCCTTATCAACGTCCGTTACTGCTAGGCTGTCACCAGCTTTTAGGCTAGGAACACCTCTAGCAGAGCCACGCACTGAGTCAAGATATTTATAAAATTTTTTCCACTGGTAACACCTGTCAACTCCTCCTGTATCAATCAAGTCATCAAGAAAATTCTTGTGAGCATTTCTTTTAGCAATATTAAATCTATTACGTGCGAGTCGATACCTGTGCAAATTAAACCGGCCAGTTTTTCGCTTTAAATACAGAGACCTACATTTTTTTTTAAGTATCTTGACTTCCCGTGTATAGAAATCTGGATCATGATATGATTTTCTGATCCTACTGGGTACAAATTTAGTTCTAGCCTCAAAAAGTATATCCTTGAAAGAAGCCCACCTTGCCTCCATATCTCCAGCGGAGACTGCCCAGTCCCTAAAACGCTCAACCAAGAAACCACCCATGGCCTCTGGATCGGCTCTGCCATACAGCCACATGCAGTGACTTTCACTCGTTGCCCACTGCCTAAAAAAAAATAAAACAAATGAAATGCTAAAAAACGTGAAAATTATTAAAAACTTTATGAAATTCATAGCCATCCTAAAAATTTGTTGAAGATTGTTAAGAAATATATCGAAAAAAAAGAGGGAATAATTATTTACAATCGTAAAAAATTGTTGACAATCTTGAAAAAATGATTAAAATTTATTAAAACAGTGTCAAAAACAATAAAAAAAATGAAAACGTAAAAAATTGTATAAAATTTATTAAAAAAAAAATTAAAACAAGAAAAGCTATTAAAAATTTAAAAAAAATTATAAAAGTACTTAAAAAAATTTCTAAAGTCTTTAAAAAAATATAAAAAAAAACAGGCGAGATCAGAAAAACTGGAAAAAGCAGCAAAATTGGAAAACAAAAAAGAAACACACAAAATAGAATATACAAAAAAAGTAGGAAAATCAAAACTAAAATAGGGTGTAATTAAAAAGATAAAAAGAAACAGAAAAATGGTTACAAACAAAAAAATAAAAAAAATTATAACAGTTGTAAATAGATGAAAAGTGTATAAAATCAATTAAAAAACAACTAAAAATTAATAAAACTGGAAAAACTAAAAAATACAAAGAAAAAACAGTAAAAAACCAGAAACAGGCAAAAATATATGATGGAATTAATAAAAACAAAAAAAAAACATGGAAATTAATAATAAAAATTGTAAAATTAAAAATAAAGGAAATTGAGAAAAAAAAGTATTGATTGCTAGGCGGTACCGAGTTCGCTCGGTCAGCTAGTATATATTGTAATTTGTAGGGTATGCTTAATGATAATTTCTTGTAAAATTTGTATGATCGTCTTAAGCAATATGCAAAATTAGCAATGGTATTTTAAACTTAGATAAGAAGTAGTAAAATGACACAAAATAGAAGTTATTTCTTGATAATTTTTTGTTTGCAGTGAAAGTTAATAGTTTAAAATTTAATAAATAAAATTTATTAAAAACCATAACATAAACGTTGTCGAAGAAAATTAAATGAACTAACCACATCTTTCATTAAATAATAAAATATCAAAATTTAGTTTAAAAATTTAATACTCTTATACGGACAATTAAAACAAAAAGAGTAAAATTTACCTCTTTAATAGTAAGAAAATTAGATTACACCGAAAGCGATCAATCAATTTGGAAAGTTTAAGAAAGCATAGTAACCTGATGGAACGAGAACAAAATAGTTGATGGTAAGATTTCTTATTATTAATAACTAGCTGACCCGGCGAACTTCGTATTGCCTTACAAGTAATGATTTTTTTCATTTTTCCGTTTTATCCAAGTTTTCTTGTTTTATTGATTGATTTTTACGATTTTTGTCAATTTTATCATATTTTTTGTCTATACAGGTTTTTACTTTTTTTGTTGTATTTTATAATTTTTGCGCTTTTATTTATGTTTTAGATGTTTTTTTTTCAGATATTTTACTTTTTTATCTATTTTTTTTTATTTTTTCTTATAACCGCAAATATTTTTTTTCGCTTTTCTCTTTTTTTTTTCTTTTTTTTCCTATTTTTTTGATACCTGTTTTTTTTAATTTACCCACTTTTTTATTTTTTTAGACACTTATTTAATGTATTATAATATTTTTTTAATGATTTTTGACCGTTTTTTACACATTTTTATGATTTTTAAGATCCTCAAGAAGTGAGTTTTTACATTATTTTGAACATTTTAAACAATATTTTTAAATTATCAAGAACTTATTATAATTTTTAAGAACTTTTTACGTTTTCCAATTTTTTGTACGATTTTCGACATTTTTTAACCATTATCAACAATTTTTCACTCCCTTCAATATTCCTGTACGATTTTCGACATTTTTTAAAATGCCAACAATTTTTCATTGAAAACGGAGTAATTTTTAAATATTATCCATATAAAGTTTAAACCCTTTATTTGTACCTGCAAGGGACAAAATTCCAATAACCCATAAAACACGTTCAATAAAATATTTATATTAATATTTTTCATGTAAAGTTTCAACACCTTTTTTATCCCTTTAGGTTTAAAATTGTTAAAAATTTCTTGTTGGTTGGTGTACATATTATAAAAATAAACATTTGCCCAAATTTCACGTTTCTCTCATCAGCGGTTACGACTGTGCGTGGATCTATACCTCAGTCAGTGGAGACTTCTGCTTAGAGCCTCGGCTGATAGTTCATTATTGTTTATTACATTAAAACGGTTTAAAATGACCTAAAATGTTTTTCTCTATGTAGTAGTTTAAAATTTATTTAAATAATAGTGGTCGAAAGCTGAGAGAACATATTGAACGTAAAGACAGAAAAATATTTAAAATTTTCTAAAAAAAAAAAGAAAAAATTTTTTATAAACCAAATAATACATATTTGGTTTTGTTTATTACAATAGTTAAAAAAAAATATTTGTTTATAACAAATTATTTATAAAATAAACTAATTAAATATAAATAAATAATTGTAATTTGCTCGGTATATGAAAGAATAACATAAATAATGATTAAAAAAGTAAAATGGTTCCTTAATATTAATAATAAATAGGGGGAAAAATTCTTAATAAACAAATCCATTTTTGAGCAATAAAAAAATTTTTTTAAGAAACGATTTTTTATTAAATCATAATATTTTTTGGTCCTTCGAATCAAAAATAATGCATTTGTTTACAACAATTTTTTAAATAATAGCATGAAAAAATAAAAAAAAATATTTTCATGTGACAATAAATGAGAAAAAACCAAAATCATTATGAATTAATATGTATATATATATATATATATATATATATATATATATATATATATATATATATATATATATATAAACAATTACTTTATCAACATTTTAAATTTTTTAATGCAATAGATTGTTTATAATAAACTGGAAAATTTAAAAATTTTGAACCTCTTCCAAACAATTCTACCAAGGGACAAGAAATTGAGCTTTTTTGTTAAATAATTATAAAGGTTTTTATGGTAACTTCCAGTTACAACAATTTTGCTTATTAACAATAGCATAACTAATGGAATAATAAGTAAAAAATTTTTTTTTGCGCGGTTTATTGTCTATCAACTTATTTCAAAAGTACATACATTTTTTCTTTTTTTAATATTAATATTTAATATATTTAGTTTTTTTTGTTTACCGTGACTGAAATGCGCGGCGCGCGAGAGCACAAAATGTTTTAGTTATGACTTTAGGGCTCTGTTAAAATTATAAATATTGCAGATACTATTTCGGGACTTATTCTTGTGACATTTTCTGCTGTTTACAGATCTTTTTTTCAATTTCAAAAATATTTAATTGTTTTCGAGATTTTTCAAAAAAAAACAATGTTTTTTTTTTGACTCTTTTGTTTATAACATTTGCAATTTTTTCGAGCGCCATCTCAACTTTTTCAAAAAGTTTCTAGAGATCAATACCTATCGAATGACACCAAAATCATAATTTTAAGAGAGCTCTGTAAGAATTTCGTAAAAAAAGGTACTTGTTGATTAGACTATATACTTTTCTATGCACGTGCTCGGGTGTAGAAATTTGCATTGGAATTATTTCACAAAATCATTATATGCTTGAAGCATGGACCTACTATACTATAAATCCGAACTTCCGTTTTCATTTTATAGGTTAAAATGCAATGTACAGTCAAAAGTAATCACATCGTATTATAAAACTCTTCATCTTTTCAATAGTATGTTACAAAATATCGCTTATCAATCAAAATGTAAAAATATTTATTGCGAAAATATATATCATGTGTATATACAAAAAACTGTTTATAGTATAAGGTTAATCAGTGCCGCTAACGTGTGCAGTATCAAATATTTTATCTAGCGTATTAGTTGGCAACAAGGTGAGGAAGCCCAGTGATAGATCGAAGAAGAAGAGTGATATTAAAACTTTTGCTATTTACTCTTATAGAAATTTAACACGCGGGGCACACGAATAGAAGTATACCTTCATAAAAACAAAAACTGAAAAGGAAGAAAAAATAAAATCTTATAAATGAAATAAAAATATTAATTTTATATTTAAAAATTCTAAAATATGTAGAAAGCTCCTCAAGTACTCATAACGGTTGCCTATTTATTAAGAGACATACAAATTAAAGTAGAGTTCTTCCATATTTTTTAATGTACAGAATTATTGAAGGCTTTAAACGGGTCCAATAATTGGTTATAAACAATTTAATTGTTTATAAAGCTGTAAAGGCGGAAACATACTAATAAAACGTGACACGACGCCACGCATGTTAGTCCATATATTTATGTTGCGGCGTGTGGTCACATAGCGTGTTGTCTATGTGCTTCTAACTGTATTAAATATATGGAATTGAGAGGTACTAACATGCGTCGGGTGGCGTGGCGTCGTGTCACGTTTTGATAGTATGTTTCCGCCTTAACTCTCTTAAAAAGTTTCCACCAAAAAATAATTGTCTAAAAATCGCTATTTAGGCCATTTTTAGCTTTTTTTTAATAAATTTATAAAAATTGCATCGATTTTGCTATAAATTGATTAAAAAGTGTTTACAACCTCATAT
Organism: Altica lythri; assembly: GCA_964028335.1. Taxonomy (NCBI): domain Eukaryota; kingdom Metazoa; phylum Arthropoda; class Insecta; order Coleoptera; family Chrysomelidae; genus Altica; species Altica lythri. Next base: position 30,835,728 of record OZ034806.1, on the reverse strand, counting down.
ATTATCTTTTAATGTTATGTGATAAAGTACTTCTTTTATCAGTAATATTGATGTTACAACAGTTTAAAATTAAAATCTTTGCTGAAATCTCGCACTTTAATTTGTTTATATGCTTACTTATTTGTGTGAGGAAGATAATTTTTGGAAAGAATTCCTTGGCTTAAATTTTGAAATTCCTTCAAATTCTTTCAGTTTTCCGGTTGCTGAATTGCGTTTAGTCGCGATATCACAGCACAGTCAGCTAAACTTGTTTTATTATTTAGTAACCCAGAAATTGGGAGATGTCTACCATGGCACGAATTTAGATTTTATGTCAAAGCTTCATACTATAATAATTTTCCTTATAAAAATAAGTTAATGCAGTGTTAAATGCGTATAAACAAATTAAAGTGAGAATATTCAGCGAAAGTGAAACACTAACGATTTTTGAACATAAGATGGAGGTGCTTTTCTTTTTCTTGAAAGTTTATTTTTTATGTTGATTTTGCTCGCCATCTTTTTTATCATTTGTTAGCTAATATTGCAACAATCATTCAAACCATATATATATATACAAAAAAAAAATTTAATAATAAATAAAAAAACACAAAAGAATATGAATTATTTTACTATGCGATGAATATTTAAAATAAGGCATGAGTATCTCCGATATGATGTGTTAAGATAGAAAGCTTTTGAAATAAATCCAATTTACTTTCTATAAATTTGAATTCATATAAACGAAAACCGTCGCAAAGTAAACAGGACAAAGAAAAAAACAATTTTTTTGTTTTGACAAATATAATTAATTTTATTCCCTCTATTTTCCCTTGCAAAATAAGTTTGGAAATGTGATATTTACTTCCTTTAATAATATGGCCAAAGTGGGAAATTTTTCTTTGTTTAACGATGTTCAGTAGTTCTCGTTCGCAGCCTGCAGTTCTTAAAACTTCTTTGTTTGTGGTATGTGCGCTTCATGGCACGCGTAAAAATCTGCGAAGAATTCAGATATCAAATGTTCGATGCGGTTCAGGGTTCTAATCTTGGGAGACCATGTCTCAAGGCCGTGGAGTAAAATGGGCCATCTAAAGCCCTTAATAACGCGCAATCTAAATGTACCTAAGTGGAAGGATGCGACCCAGTTAGAAATTTTTAAATTTGAAAAATGTTGTTTTTGTGTAATTGAGTCTAAGTTTAATTTCTTCATTGCAGTCACATCTTTCGTTTACCGTGGAACACCCAAATATTTGAAACTGGGTACACGCTTTATGATATTTTCATCAATTCTGTCCACCATGTGTTGAAGATCCACCAAAGTTACTGCTAGAATTGCCGTGTCGTTTGCATCGTATATTGTCTATTGGAATTCCGTTGACCTTAATTCGTCGACTTCCTTATTCCTACGCCATTTGAAAGCTCTTTTCCACGTACGTATTAAAAAGCATTGTTGAAAATATGAAACCTTGACGGACTCCCTTAGATACGTTGAGAGTATTTGTGATTAGGTCTCTGTTGATTTTAACATCCGCTGTCTGTACACGACGACTAATTAAAATTGTTTTTTTAATTCCAGTCTTTCAAATAGCCTGTTTTCCCGTTTCAAAATACACTATATTGCAGACTGTATCGGGTGCGCCAATAAATTTTTCAAAATCAAAAATGATATTTATACATTATAGATATTATTACAAAACTCAAATTATTACATTACTACACTAAACTGAAAAGTATTATAAAATCCTTAAAAATTGAAACAATATTTCTTAGACAAAAACAAAAAAATACTAAATATGTGACAAACTCAAAACTCGGAAAACTAATAATTGCAAATAACATTATAGGTAGTTGGGGTAAACTAACTTTGAGCACGGTAAAATTAATACCTGGACCAGCACAAAGGGAAATGGTTGGGGGGGGGGGTTACTAACATAAAAAAATGAACCCACGGACCTTGGTGACTTACCTATGGAGAGGGGGTTAAGTGAAAAAAAAACCCACGGGCAATAGTTTGGTCGCGTTTTCTGAGAAAATTTGATGCCGGAGACAAAAATGTTCAACAGCATAGTTATATATATAGATATATATATATATATAATTAAATCTAAATTGGATATTGGGTATGCAGCAAATAAATATGATAAGAGTACTCTTTTAAGATTCTTTATTCCAAGCTTTCGGCTAGTATTACAGCCATCATCAGGGAGCTACAATAATGTTATTTAATAGAGATATAATATAATATTACTGGTATTTTACTTACAACTTGTTGAGGTTATTAATTTAATGATGTTGTTGAATAAAAATTGTTAAATGAAAACATTAAATTCACAGTTTTAAATTAATATAAAATATTAAAATTAGCACATTATTAATATTATAAATTATGTTGAATAAAAATTATTTGATGTTAATATTGAAGACAAATTTGACATTATTTTTTGAATGTTATTTAGAAAAATTTTGTTTTTTAAAATTGGAATCATAGCAACAGTTAATCAAGTAATGAAGTATCAACTAAGTTTTTGTTATCAAGTTGTAATAAATATGAAAACATTTCATTTAGATGACCTATATCTGATCTTCGGTTCATTGAAAAGGGGTGTTTATTGATATAAACCATTTCTAAAAAAAGCCTTTTGGCTAAGTTTGATTCATGACACAATACTTTAACATCATTATAATTAATTAAATGATCGTTATTAATAACATGTTCACCTAAAGCACATCTTTCAGGGTGAAGTCTGCAATCAGATTTATGAGATGTAAGTCGATCTTTTAAACGTCTGGAAGTTTGTCCAATATAGACTTTATTGCATACGGAACAAGGTATGCTATAGACAACGTCTGTTAATGATAACAAAGGTGTTTTATCTTTTAATTTAGTAAAGATTCCATTGACTGTGAGGGCAGTTCTAAAGGCAATTTTGATGTTAGGAATTGGTTTTAGGATACGAGCTAATTTAGGAGAAAGGTCTTTTATATATGGTAAAGATTTATAACAAATTGAGTTAAGATTATTGACGGGTACTTGTGGATTATTGACAACATTATTAATGTTGGGAAGTGGAATTGACATTGTATTAAATAGTAGTCTTTTTACTAGAACTTCAGGATAACTATTTTCAGTGAATAATTGGAAAAGAATTTTAAGATTTTTATTATGAAAGGATTTATCACTGATTTTAAGGACACGGTTCTTCATGGTTTTGACTAAGTTGATTTTCATGGAGAATTTATGGTATGAATTATAGTTTAGATATCTACCAGAGCTTAAAGGCTTTCTATACCAATCAACTAAAAGTTTGTTATTTTTACGTAAGATTCTTGTGTCCAAGAAAGGAACAGAACAATTAGAATCTTCTTTTTCAAGAGTAAATTGGATATAATCATTAAAGCCATTGAAGTAATACAAAATGTTATCAAGCTCATTACCAGGGAGGCAGATTTAAATGTCATCTACATATTTTTTAATGAAAAAAACTTGAAAAGGTAATGCTTGGATGACAAAATCTAAAATATAATCCATAACATAGTCAGCCAGAATAGGTGATATCATATTACCCATAGGGGTACCAAAAATTTGTTTATAGAACTTACTATCAAATACAAAGTAATTATTATTAAATACAAAAATGAGAAGATTAAAAAATGATTGTTTAGAAAACCCACAATTGTTAGATATAAGGTACCATTTCCTTTCTATAGCTTTAATAACTATATTTAAATAAACATTGCTAAATAATGAAACAACGTCAAGGCTGGCAATGACATAACCATTAGGAATTATAAGATTGTTAAAATTGGAGTTAATTTGGAAAGAATCAGTAATATGATAGTTATTATCAAATTCATATGATTTGGTTAAAATTTCAGTAAGGAATTTAGCAATAGGTTCAGTAGGGGTGCTTAGTGATGCTAGAATTGGTCTAACGGTCAAAGGGTCTTTATGAATTTTAGGAAGTGTATAAAATTTTCCAGGTACACCATTATATTTGGATAACAATTTTCTTTGATTTTCAGTTATTTCATTATTGGTAAACAAGGTTCTAATAAGTTATTAAAGCTATAGAAAGGAAATGGTACCTTATATCTAACAATTGTGGGTTTTCTAAACAATCATTTTTTAATCTTCTCATTTTTGTATTTAATAATAATTACTTTGTATTTGATAGTAAGTTCTATAAACAAATTTTTGGTACCCCTATGGGTAATATGATATCACCTATTCTGGCTGACTATGTTATGGATTATATTTTAGATTTTGTCATCCAAGCATTACCTTTTCAAGTTTTTTTCATTAAAAAATATGTAGATGACATTTTAATCTGCCTCCCTGGTAATGAGCTTGATAACATTTTGTATTACTTCAATGGCTTTAATGATTATATCCAATTTACTCTTGAAAAAGAAGATTCTAATTGTTCTGTTCCTTTCTTGGACACAAGAATCTTACGTAAAAATAACAAACTTTTAGTTGATTGGTATAGAAAGCCTTTAAGCTCTGGTAGATATCTAAACTATAATTCATACCAAAATTCTCCATGAAAATCAACTTAGTCAAAACCATGAAGAACCGTGTCCTTAAAATCAGTGATAAATCCTTTCATAATAAAAATCTTAAAATTCTTTTCCAATTATTCACTGAAAATAGTTATCCTGAAGTTCTATTAAAAAGACTACTATTTAATACAATGTCAATTCCACTTCCCAACATTAATAATGTTGTCAATAATCCACAAGTACCCGTCAATAATCTTAACTCAATTTGTTATAAATCTTTACCATATATAAAAGACCTTTCTCCTAAATTAGCTCGTATCCTAAAACCAATTCCTAACATCAAAATTGCCTTTAGAACTGCCCTCACAGTCAATGGAATCTTTACTAAATTAAAAGATAAAACACCTTTGTTATCATTAACAGACGTTGTCTATAGCATACCTTGTTCCGTATGCAATAAAGTCTATATTGGACAAACTTCCAGACGTTTAAAAGATCGACTTACATCTCATAAATCTGATTGCAGACTTCACCCTGAAAGATGTGCTTTAGGTGAACATGTTATTAATAACGATCATTTAATTAATTATAATGATGTTAAAGTATTGTGTCATGAATCAAACTTAGCCAAAAGGCTTTTTTTAGAAATGGTTTATATCAATAAACACCCCTTTTCAATGAACCGAAGATCAGATATAGGTCATCTAAATGAAATGTTTTCATATTTATTACAACTTGATAACAAAAACTTAGTTGATACTTCATTACTTGATTAACTGTTGCTATGATTCCAATTTTAAAAAACAAAATTTTTCTAAATAACATTCAAAAAATAATGTCAAATTTGTCTTCAATATTAACATCAAATAATTTTTATTCAACATAATTTATAATATTAATAATGTGCTAATTTTAATATTTTATATTAATTTAAAACTGTGAATTTAATGTTTTCATTTAACAATTTTTATTCAACAACATCATTAAATTAATAACCTCAACAAGTTGTAAGTAAAATACCAGTAATATTATATTATATCTCTATTAAATAACATTATTGTAGCTTCCTGATGATGGCTGTAATACTAGCCGAAAGCTTGGAATAAAGAATCTTAAAAGAGTACTCTTATCATATTTATTTGCTGCATACCCAATATCCAATTTAGATTTAATTCTTAATTAGTCAGCAAAGACTACTTTCTATTATATATATATATATATATATATATATATATATATATATATATATATATATATATATATAGAATGGATCAAAAAAAAAAATTTTTGGGTTTACAGGGATGCAGCCAAAATTAGGTACTTTAGAAAGATTCTATTTTTACAAATACCAAGCTTTCGAATTTATTTCAAATTCTTTTTTAAGGCTATAAATAAAGAAATTGGTTATAAATTGCTTAAACTTAAAAATGTAAAGATGTACTTACAAGTAAAGTGAATCAGTATAAAATTGTTTGTAATGTAAATAGATATAGTTGAGTTGTTAAACACATTTATAAAAAAAAATATAAACACAAAACTTAAATATTTTAAATTGAAAAGTATCGTAAAATTAGAATCTTTCTAAAGTACCTAATTTTGGCTGCATTCCTGTAAACCCAAAAATTTTTTTTTTTTTGATCCATTCTATAATTAATCAGCCGTTACCAAACAATTACTGCTTTATATATATATATATATATAGGGAAGATAACGGGAATGCAACGCAACAAGGATCATGGTTACAAGTAAGAATGGTAACCGCAGACATGCATGTTTCTGGCTCATTAGCCGTCATCAGTGCGGCATAACCAAGAAGAGTATTGCACTTGGCTAGCAAAAGTGTTGGGTACTTGGGAGCAAAGGATGTTGGGGAAACATGTGTCCAGAAACACAGAAATAACGAACGCTCACACAGTTGTCCTATCGCCAATGTGTGCTTTCGGCCAGCTGTGCCAATGGGTTTTCGGCTAGCAACCAGCGTCGCCACGTTGGCGAAACGGACTCATTGTGTTTGAGTCGTTCTAGCACAGGAAATGAAATAAACAAAGTGCCAAGAAAACGCGTATTAATATATATAAAAAAAGGGAAGATAACGGGAATGCAACGCAACAAGGATCATGGTTACAAGTAAGAATGGTAACCGCAGACATGCATGTTTCTGGCTCATTAGCCGTCATCAGTGCGGCATAACCAAGAAGAGTATTGCACTTGGCTAGCAAAAGTGTTGGGTACTTGGGAGCAAAGGATGTTGGGGAAACATGTGTCAAGAAACACAGAAACAACGAACGCTCACACAGGAGTCCTATCGCCATTTTGTGCTTTCGGCCAGCTGTGCCAATGGGTTTTCGGCTAGCAACCAGCGTCGCCACGTTGGCGAAACGGACTCATTGTGTTTGAGTCGTTCTAGCCCAGGAAATGAAATAAACAAAGTGCCAAGAAAACGAGTATTAATATATATAAAAAAAGGGAAGATAACGGGAATGCAACGCAACAAGGATCATGGTTACAAGTAAGAATGGCAACCGCAGACATGCATGTTTTTGGCTCATTAGCCGTCATTTTTTTTTTTTATATATATATTAATACGCGTTTTCTTGGCACTTTGTTTATATATATATATATATATATATATATATATATATATATATATATATATATATATATATATATATATATATATATTATAACATGTATGAATAATATTAATATGATTAATTAAATATACTACCGGCTATTCCCTTATGTCAAGGTCAGAGTTCAAATATTCAACCAAACTAGATTCAAAATCAGTTAATACACAAATTTGCAATAAAATGACTGTATAACCGCACTATCCTAGACCATCAATATTTTCCAGGCATGAATTGCATATAAATTTCTAACCTTTCTAATTCAAAATGTGTCAAACTTCAAAGATACCGTTGATAAACCAAAACATGCATCAAATATATAAAATGAAGTATTCTGACTTGAGTTACTGAGCAATTTAGATTAAACTTAACAAAAAGTGAATAATAATAATAATAATTTCGTTAAATACATAAAACAGTGAAATAAAAATGTTCATCAAAATTTCAAAAATCAAACACATATAAAACTCTTTATTATAACGAGTGCAAAGTTGTTACCATTTGTGTGAAGCTTCACTCCTCTTCTGGAATCAGGATTCAGTTCTTAGGACAATCTACTTTCTTCCTCCAATACAGCAAAGATTTCAGGAGACTTTATGAAGATCAAATAATCACTTCCTCTTCAAAACCAAGCGATGGATGACTACTATCTTCTCTGGTAAGTGTAATTATGACTTTCTTTCTTGTTGAATATTAATTTAATCTTCTTTAACTCAATTAAAATACAGTTATACCATAAAGTGCTCAGCCCCATAAATTGAAATGTCTATTTCTTCATAAAATCATATAAATTTCTCTTACCAATTGCTTCCTCTGGTTACCTTGGGATATTCTTTATACTTTAAACTGTTTTAATACTTTCTATTATCAATACTTTCAAAAAAAACTCAAAATTTCTACGGAGCAAATTTTTAATACAACTTCTCTTTCAACAACCCGAAAACAAGAGAGAAATATCTTCTACAAACTTCTTAACTAATTATTTATAATATAAATCTTACTAATCTCCTTTTAACTTTCTTTTAACATCATAATTTTTATAAAAATCTTCATCGAAACTTTTTACATCCTTCCTCTTCAGAAGGTCCAAAACAAGAGAGATCCTATCAGAATCAACAAAAAAAACAAATGACAAATTCAACAAACTTAAATCTATACATCTTTTCCATCTAATCGCCTACTAATTTCTTATTCAAATAAAATTTTTAACAAAATCTAATTCTTGATTCAATATTACAATTTAAAACAATGATCATTCTTTTTTATATTCTTATGAAATTTACTAGCACTACAAACTAATAATTTTCTCTTTTTCAGAATATTTCATTTGGCATTTGAACTATTAATAAATTAGAATATGGTTGGTAAATTTATATAATTTAAAAGTAAGTAGAAGTTTTAACATGTATTTTAACTATTTGTGATGTCTTTTTTTTTATAATTTAATTTTCTCATTTACTTACACCCCTAATTCATTTAAAATTAATGTTTGATTACTAACGTATTGGCAATTTTATAAACTTTTAATTATCTACTTTACCCATTTATCAATTTCATAATTATCAAAACTTTATATAATGTAGATTAATCATTTTTGAATCTTTAAATAAAAATCTTTGAAATGTATTTGTATTTTTTTTTTCTTATTATTCTATTTTCTTTTTTCTTTTTTAGGAATTATGAAGAAGATGATGATAATCAATCCCAATGTTACTAAATTTGCGCTCTGACTCGAAATAAGAAAATCTCCTTTCTCTACTTTCCATTAGATTTTCCTTCTACATTCTTATTTAATATAACATAGTAACTAATATCATCTCAAATCCCCCAATTAAAATTTTTACATCAAACATTTCATTGATGTTGGATTAAAAATTATAATTTGAATCTATTTTTTTTTTATAAATAAACACTCATTTTACAAAAACTTTAGCCTCAATTAATATTATTTACACAGATTGTATAAACCTTTTTTCAATAAAACCATTCAATCTTAATTTGATATTTACATCTTAATACTATTATTTACAAACTTTGCTATTAATATCATCTACCCCTCTTCAGGTATAAACTTGTACACATCCTTAATATTAAAAACTCCCCTTAATCTCCCTGTATCCGGATATACTAACCGATAGCTGTTTTCAGCATTATGATTATCTACTACATATGGTCCCTCAAAAGGCATTAATAATTTTGCACACAAATTTTCCCTTTTATCCGCTACTTGTAAAGCTCTTATTATGACAAGTTCTCCCTTTTCAAATTTAGTTTTCTTTTTCAATTTCTTTTCTTGTCTCTTGACATATCGTTCTGCGTTTCTTTTTCAATTTTTATTAACTTTGTCTAATATTTCTTGGATTTCTTGTCTTCTATTCCATTCCCACTTTCTTTCTGGTACTCTACCTTTAAATAAAAGCTCTGGACATTCTTTCGTCACTCCATGAGGTGTTTCATTCACATATCTTTGTACTTTATCCAAGTTATTTTCCCACTGATCGTGTTCTTGTATACATAAAATTCTCAAATATTTAATTACTTCTTTGATATATCTTTCAGCTGGATTTGATGATGGATTTCTTATGCTAATAAAATTTACTTGTATATTATAATGTTGACATGCAGATAAAAATTTATAATTCTCAAAATATGTGGCATGATCTAAAATTAATTTCTCTGGTTTTCCATGAATTTGTATATAATTTTTAATGCATTTTAATATTGTATTGGTATTAGTTCTTTTACAAGGATACATCTGTACATATTTTGTAAATATGTCTACCATGACCAATATGTGTTTACATCCCTGAATACTCTCCACTAAATTACTTATAAAATCTATTGCTAAAATTTGTAATGGTTTTTGTGTTACTATTGATTTATTTATATTGCTATTATGATAATTTTTTTCTTTGGCTAATTGACACATTGTACAAGCTTTGCATATTTCTTTGGCTCTAGTTAAATCCTTTTTTGCATAATAATTTTCCCTAAATAGCATCCATAATTTTCTTACTCCGATATGACCATATTCGTGATGAAGATTATATAGAATTTCCTTTGCATAATTAGTTGTAATAACATACGTATCCCAATTTTCTAGTTTTTTATAAATAATATTGTCTTCTGTAAAAGTTCTTTTCTTTTCCACCTCTGTCAAATAATTCTGATCTTGTATAACCCTTTCCAAAGTAAATAATCCCTCTTTATCCAATAATTTATTTATACCTATTTTGAATTTTTTATAGTCCCCTTGTTCTTCACTTTCCCTACTCAATGCATCTGCTATGATGTTACTTTTTCCTGGAATATATTTAATCTCAAAGTCGTATTCTTGCAACAATAACAACCATCTGTGTACCCTATTATTTGCATACCTATTTTTCATCATCGCCGTTAAAGCATTATGATCACTCTCCACTATAAACTTTGCTCCTAACAAATAAAACCTTAATTTGGTTATACAAAATACCACACTGGCCATCTCCAATTCCGTAACCGTGTACTTCTTCTCACAATTCTTTGTTACTCTTGATACAAAACTAATAGGTACTTCTCCTACTTCCTGAACTTGTATTAACACTCCTGCTAATCTTTCTATCGATGCATCTGTCCTAAGTATAAATACTTTATCGTATTGCGGGTGATACACTTTTAAATTATTGGTAAAGACAAATTTTAATTCTTGAAAAGCTTTTTCTCTCTCGGGTGTCCATTTCCATTTAACATCTTTTTTCAGTAGCTCTATTAAAGGAACTTCTTTATTTGACAAATCTGGTATTAATCTTTTATAATAATTTATAATTCCAAGGAATCCTCTTAACGTCTTCAAATTTTTAGGTGTTTGATAATTCATAATAGCTTGTACTCTTTCAGGATCCATACTTACCCCTGTCGTATTCAAGACATATCCTAAATATTTAACTTCTTTTTGATAAAATATACACTTTTCCACATTTAATTTTAGTCCAGCTCTCTCCAATTCTTTTAATGTGATTTCTAAATGTTTTTTATGTACAATTTCATTTTCCGAATAAATTAAAATATCATCAATGTAGTGTAAAATGAATGATTCATATTTATTTAAAATTGTATGTAAAGTTCTAACTAAAGCTGCACATGAACTTTGCAATCCATATGGCACCACACAAAATTGATATACAATACCATCTACCATGAAAGCTGTATATGGTCTACTATTTTCTTCTAACGGAATTAACCAGAAACTATGTTTAAGATCTAATTTAGAATAAATTTTTGCATTTGTAATTCTTCCAAAAATTCCTTCCACATTCATAGGACTTTCATATTGTTTGACTGTATAGGCATTTATGTTTCTTGCATCAAGACATATTCTAATCTCTCCTGACTTCTTTCTTACACAAGTAATTGCATTTATGTATGGAGAATCCGATCTTTCTATTATTCCATCCTTCAACATTTTATTTAATTCTTCATATACTTCATCTTTTATTTTATACGGTATCGGATAAGTTTTTATTTTAAAATTCTTAATATCTTTATTCATCTCCAACTTGTGCGTGTAATTTGTAGCTATACATATATCTTCATTAAACAATTTATAATATTTCTTACATAATATTTCTACTTCCGTCCTATACAATCCACAATTTTCTTCTAATTTGTCAAACTCCATATTTTCTATGTTGTTGTACATAACATTATTATTAATTTCCGAACTTTCATTCTTTTTTACTATAAATGGTATTATTTGTTGTTCCCATCTTAAACATTCATCCTCATAATCGATGATAACCTTATGATTATTTAATTCATCTGAACCCAATATAATGTCATAGTTCAGATTTTGTATTAATAACATTTGAAATTTATACATTTTACACCCTATTAAAATTTCCCCCATAATCATATTACTTGTTTCATATAATTTCTTATTATTCGCTCCCACTAATGATAATTTATTTGTTTTTATCACCATAATATCATCTTGTTTGATTTGTGAAACCACCCTTTGACTAATTAAAGTAACCTCTGAACCAGTATCTATCATAATTTTACATTTAATATTTTGGAAAACCCCCTCTATAAAAATTAACCTTTTTAGTTCATTAAATTTAACCTCGTCATCATTCACAATAAATTCCCTAGGATGTTCATACTTAGAAGAGTAGATGATATTATGCACATGAGAGCGATTTATGCAAAATCCACGCTCTGTCCCTGGCCTTGACCAGTCACATCACTCTGATTAACACTTACAACATTCACCTGTCTACTGTTTTCACCTCTATCTCTCCTTTCGTTATCCGGATTTACTACATTTCTATTATCATAATTTCTATTACTATAATTATTATCTCTGTTCCACCTATCACCTGATCCTACATTCCTATCATAATTATTATTATTTGGAAATTCCCTATTTCTTCTATCAGAATTCCTATTTTCCCCATTTCTACCATAACTATTATCATTCCTATATTCATTTGCTCTTGTTTCATTCCTATTAAAATTACTATATCCCCTATTAAATTCCCTATTCCTATTATTAAATCTGTAATTACTATCATTCCTATTCTCATTTCGATTCCTTTCATTAAATCTATTACCTCCAGAATTCCTATTATCATATCTATTTCTATCATTAAATCTTTCATTCCCATTCGTTCTACTTTCATTCATTAGACTTCTTTCTAGTCTCTGTAAATAATTTGATAACTGTTCCATTGTTTTAATATTATGAATTGCTATTGTTTCCGTCATTTCATGTTTGTACTGTCTCGCCACATACAAAACAATTTCCTCTTCCCTCATTGCAGGTTCCAAATATTGTGCATTATTATATAGTTGCATTGCATATGCATTAAAATTTTTTTCTTTATTATAGTCATATTTACCAAAATACAGTTTTTCTCTAAAAGTAGCTTGTTGGATTTCCCCCCAGAAATATCTACAAAATTGCTCTTCGAAATCTTTTATTGACGACATTTGATTTTCTTTATTGCAGAACCATAGTAAAGGATGTCCTGTTAACATATCACGGATCAATAGTTTTTTCTCCAAGAAGTCACTAATGTGTTTTGTTTTACTTTTTATTATATTCACAAATACTTTTGGATGTATATGATTAATGTTTCCATCAAATTTAATTCCGGTATTGTTGTAGTGTGATATCATGTTAGGAAGAACTCCCACCATATTTCCTCTGACATTATTATCCATAATTTCTTGTAACTTCTTTTGCATATCTTCCATTTCCTTATTTAATTTATACTGGGTTAATTCTTGATTCTTACTACAAACTCCTTTTTGTTTTTCTACTTCTCCCTCTAGTCTTTCAAATTCTTTTCCTAAGTTAATTTTTAAATTGTCCACTACCTCTTCATTAATTTGCTCTTGCATCTTTATCTGTCCTATTTCCTTTTTTATTTGTTCTGTTTGTTTACTCACTTCTACTATTTTCTCTTCTACCATTTTAATTTCCCCCTTAATTTTAATCCCTGTCTCCTGGATTTCATTCCTTAATTTAATATTTTGCTGTTCCATATTCTTGTTACAGTCTATCTTCATAATTTTTATTTCTTCCTTGATCTTCAAATTATCTTCTTTAATACTACTAATTTCTCTTTTAAAAATCTTATTATCTTCTTTTATTTCATCTAATTTTTTTTTAATATCTTCTTTTTGTTGATCCAACTTTTTATTATTTTCTTCAAATTTCTTATCTATATCTTCCCTAATATCTTCCTTCATCTTCACATTATCTTCTTTTATATCTTTTTTTATATCTTTAATTTCTTCTTTTTGTTGATCAAATTTCTTATCCATATCTTTTATATCTTTTTTAATATCTTCCCTCATACTCGTAATGCTCATCAAAAGATTTTGTAGTATGCTGCTCATCTCAGGTTGACTCTCTTCTTTTGATTGTGCTTGTAACACCTGTTCTTTTTGTTCATTTTCACCAGTAGTTGCCTCTATCTCTATTTCAACCATGGTTCGATCCTGTTCTCCCCCTATCTCAATTAAATTCTCTCCTTCCGTTTCTGCTTCTTCCTGTGTCTGCCCTGTTTGAATCAGCTCTTCCACTCGGTAATCCCCTGCTTCTAATACTCTCTCTTCATGTACCTGTACCGCCACACTTTCCATCTCAATCTCTCCTCCATCACTACTTTCACTCTCATCTCCTACTATCTTACCATCTCTCAATCTCATTTTTCCCTCCATATTCACAATTTATTCTATCGAGATAAATATAACTAATATGAATCACAAAAAAAAATTTCAAATCAAGTTTTCAAAAAAAAATATTTTAAATATTAATTATTTAAATAGGCTCTAGTTTTGATTGTTTAGAGCGAAATAATAAAAAAAAATTTAACAAAATTCTCAAATTTTAATTATTTGAATCGGCTCTAATTTTGATTGTTTAGAGCCCCACGTTGGGCGCCAAAATTTATAACATGTATGAATAATATTAATATGATTAATTAAATATACTACCGGCTATTCCCTTATGTCAAGGTCAGAGTTCAAATATTCAACCAAACTAGATTCAAAATCAGTTAATACACAAATTTGCAATAAAATGACTGTATAACCGCACTATCCTAGACCATCAATATTTTCCAGGCATGAATTGCATATAAATTTCTAACCTTTCTAATTCAAAATGTGTCAAACTTCAAAGATACCGTTGATAAACCAAAACATGCATCAAATATATAAAATGAAGTATTCTGACTTGAGTTACTGAGCAATTTAGATTAAACTTAACAAAAAGTGAATAATAATAATAATAATTTCGTTAAATACATAAAACAGTGAAATAAAAATGTTCATCAAAATTTCAAAAATCAAACACATATAAAACTCTTTATTATAACGAGTGCAAAGTTGTTACCATTTGTGTGAAGCTTCACTCCTCTTCTGGAATCAGGATTCAGTTCTTAGGACAATCTACTTTCTTCCTCCAATACAGCAAAGATTTCAGGAGACTTTATGAAGATCAAATAATCACTTCCTCTTCAAAACCAAGCGATGGATGACTACTATCTTCTCTGGTAAGTGTAATTATGACTTTCTTTCTTGTTGAATATTAATTTAATCTTCTTTAACTCAATTAAAATACAGTTATACCATAAAGTGCTCAGCCCCATAAATTGAAATGTCTATTTCTTCATAAAATCATATAAATTTCTCTTACCAATTGCTTCCTCTGGTTACCTTGGGATATTCTTTATACTTTAAACTGTTTTAATACTTTCTATTATCAATACTTTCAAAAAAAACTCAAAATTTCTACGGAGCAAATTTTTAATACAACTTCTCTTTCAACAACCCGAAAACAAGAGAGAAATATCTTCTACAAACTTCTTAACTAATTATTTATAATATAAATCTTACTAATCTCCTTTTAACTTTCTTTTAACATCATAATTTTTATAAAAATCTTCATCGAAACTTTTTACATCCTTCCTCTTCAGAAGGTCCAAAACAAGAGAGATCCTATCAGAATCAACAAAAAAAACAAATGACAAATTCAACAAACTTAAATCTATACATCTTTTCCATCTAATCGCCTACTAATTTCTTATTCAAATAAAATTTTTAACAAAATCTAATTCTTGATTCAATATTACAATTTAAAACAATGATCATTCTTTTTTATATTCTTATGAAATTTACTAGCACTACAAACTAATAATTTTCTCTTTTTCAGAATATTTCATTTGGCATTTGAACTATTAATAAATTAGAATATGGTTGGTAAATTTATATAATTTAAAAGTAAGTAGAAGTTTTAACATGTATTTTAACTATTTGTGATGTCTTTTTTTTTATAATTTAATTTTCTCATTTACTTACACCCCTAATTCATTTAAAATTAATGTTTGATTACTAACGTATTGGCAATTTTATAAACTTTTAATTATCTACTTTACCCATTTATCAATTTCATAATTATCAAAACTTTATATAATGTAGATTAATCATTTTTGAATCTTTAAATAAAAATCTTTGAAATGTATTTGTATTTTTTTTTCTTATTATTCTATTTTCTTTTTTCTTTTTTAGGAATTATGAAGAAGATGATGATAATCAATCCCAATGTTACTAAATTTGCGCTCTGACTCGAAATAAGAAAATCTCCTTTCTCTACTTTCCATTAGATTTTCCTTCTACATTCTTATTTAATATAACATAGTAACTAATATCATCTCAATATATTATATAATATATATATATATATATATATATAATTGGGATAATTAATAATAATAATTTTAATAATAATAACAATAATTTTATGTTTACTATAAAGTAAACAAAAAATATTTCAAATATAAAAGAGATGAAGAGATCAAGTAGGTTTTAAACAATCAACAATTTAGATACAACTACTGATAATAGAAATTTCAACATATAGCGTAAATATATCATATATTACATTGGACGGAAATTAACCATTATCAATGACTAATAAACCGAAAATAAAGGAAGTCTCATCCTTAAAATGATGTTGTCTTAGAAGCAGGTAATACCATTTTTGACATAATATTGTAAATTATATCAGAACAGATTTAGATTACGTTATCTTTTATTTAAACAGTTCTTTAAAAGTTTATTCTTATGATTTCATATATATACAAAAACAACTTAGGCACAATAATCTCACTTTTGGTTGATTTTGTCGTTTTTAATTGTTAAGGAAATGACGCGATATTTGGATAGTTAAATAATTTTTTATTGAGATATATAAAACAACAATGTGAAAGGTGAAAAAAATCATAATGCTAGTTGCATTTTACCAGAAAAAAATCTATTTAAAGATGGAACTCACTTTTAGGCAAAGGTAATTTTAAAAGTCTTGCAGCATCTTTAACTTTATACAAAAAAATGAAATCTGTCGAAAAAATTAGTTAACCAATATAACTTATATTTTGTTACAAAAAGTTCTAACAATTCTGTCAGCATTTTTAAAGTTAAAAATGAAATTATCTGAAATATAAGACTCATTTTTTACTGTAAGAAGTTCTGACATTTCTTATAGCATTTTTAAATTCACAAAAGATCATTAAAAGCTGTAACAAATAAATCGTTTAACAAATAAAACATAATTTTTACTTTAGGGAAATCTTATAATTTTGCGACCATCTTCAAATTCATATCTGACAAATGGAATCTTCCAGGAAAAGAAAACTATTGGTTAATCAAGCAATTCGTACTTTAATTCGTTTAATTTAACCATCGTCAACAAACTTGTGTGAACACGTGCTTTGTCTTGATGAAAAATGATTGTGTCCTTCTGTAAACCGGGTCTTTTTTCAATAATTTTCCATCAAACTGGTTCAAAAGGTTGCAATAATATTCAAAGTTTATTCTTTTATCCTTTTAAAAAAAAACTTTTGCATCCCAAAATACTGATGACATAAATTTTTTTGCTGATCGTTCTAATTTCACCTGTTTTGGAGCTGCAGAATCAGCTACAGTCCATTTTAAACGATTAGTTTAAGTTTAGGATCATAATGGTAGATCTAAGTCTCATCCATAGTGATAAAACGAGGAACAAATCGTTCTTGTTCTGCTTAAACCGCTACAAATTACGCGGAGAAATTTGTTTTAAGTTTAAGTTTTTGTTGAGTTGTTAGCGACTGCGGTACTAAGTTTCCTAACAGCTTTTTATTATGTAATTCTTCGAGTAAAATATGGATACTATTGTATCAGTAATTTTACGCATTTTACACTTTTTGGACGTCTACTACATAATTCATCTAAAACCCATAGGTTCACAGTTCAAAATCAAGGAGAAAATTCCTTCAACATTTTTGAATGAATTTCTGTTGCTAATAAACCTTTAAAACAAAGTATTTTTTAACTGCACGATATTCGGTTGTTTCCATTGTAACAAAATTCAATGATACATCATAGACCGGGAGATGGTGACACAAAATATTAGGTCATTTGTACCAGTATGGCGGTTCTTCAGGGATCTAATTACGTAAAGGCAAAAAGGAAAATGATGATCATAGCGCTCGAACCGGCGGCCCAATCGCGTGGGCGTTAATCGAACGCGTGGGATAAATAACGAGTGTCGAACGATTTGTTCCACAAAAATGCTTGTATTTTCAGATAGTCGAAAAAAAAAGAAGTAGGCGTTAGCGTAATGCCATACTTATCGGGTGTGACTTACAGCCCGCCATACCGACGCGAATAAATTAATTTAAATAAAACAATTCAACCATTTGTACCAGCCTAATTTTTGTATAGCTAATCATCTTCGAGTAGCCATTCACGAAAATCACCTTGCCATACTTTTCCGACAATTCCCAATGGCCTCCATACCACTGCAAAGGATTAATATTTTTTTTTTGCCAAACGATTTATACCTCCCTGAAACTTTTTTTAACAGTTCCCTGTATGATCATAAATAGAATTCTGATAATGCCATACCTGTGGGAGGTGGCGAAAGTGAACAATATTTTTTTTAAATTCTAAGATTTTATTCGTAATTCGAACAATTTGTACCAGTATGGCACTAATTTTTCCTGTAATTTTGAGGTTTAACGAATATAAATACAAAGTTTCAAACACCTAATTGGCGGCAATCTTGTCTTATAAGCAAAAGTTAGATGTTATGTTGTATAATATTCTGCGGCTCCCACCGCTCGAAAGATTTCTCGAATTGTAGAGATCTTGGCTCATCGTATTAGTTCGGGAGCCCAGAGGGTTTTCGTAGCCGTCAAAGAGACACCAAAGTTTACAGATACTGATGCAGTAAGCAGTGACGAGGACGAAGAAAACGAATTCGAAGATGCCGGGCATTCCGGTTCAGATTACGTTTGAAGTCTACGCATTTTTGTAAATCTTTCGAATTAAACTACATTAATATTGATATTGCATATTTTTTTTTCACATGTACCCTTCACGATATTACAGGTGGGCTATCGAAAAAAAGGTTTCAAGATTGTATTAGTTGTCGGCATATCAGAGCGAGGGTGACAGCTCCAGACCCCTGGTCACGGTATAGGCTTATTTTTGAACACAAAAAAAATTCGAATATTATTTTTTCGAGTATGGCACCACTTTGGCACTTCCCCATAAGTACGGTGTAATTTTCCCAAAGCATAGTTGTTTTTTTAAAGTTTGGAAATGATTTGAAATGCCATATTGTTACAATTCGTTCCAATTTTTTTTTCATATCTTGCTAGAGTGTGACAGTCTTCCGCCCCATAGTTATATTATGGGATAATTTTTTTTAGGTTGAATTTTATCCAAATGAACCGAATACAATGATGCCATACTGTAACAAATGATTTTATGTCTTGTACCTTGAAAACGTGTCGAAAAATCAGGTTTTTCAAGTATGGCGCCATTTTTTCCCTCGACTAAAAGTATGGCAAATATAATAATGGTCACATTGTATCGTATAATTGCCAAAAATCCAAATGCCATACTGGTACAAATCGTTAAATTTTTTAATTTTTTTTCACCTTTTAGCTCAAGTCCGACAGTCATCCGCCCCATGGTTAAAATCTGTAATAATTCTTTTTAGGTATAATTGCATCCAAATGACGAGAATACAATGATGCCATGATGTTAAAAATGATTTTACGTATTTTACAGTCGTATTTTTAAAACGTGTCAAATAAATAAGTATTTGAAGTATGGCAGCACTTTTTCCCCCTACTAGAAGTATGGGAAAAATAATAATGGTCACATTTTGTCAAATACTTTCCAAAAATTCAAATGCAATACTGGTACAAATCGTTTGGCAGAAAAAAAAATATTAATCCTTTGCAGTGGTATGGCGGCCATTGGGAATTGTCGGAAAAGTATGGCAAGGTGATTTTCGTGAATGGCTACTCGACGATGATTAGCTAAGCAAAAATTAGGCTGGTACAAATGGTTGAATTGTTTTATTTAAATTAATTTATTCACGTCGGTATGGCGGGCTGTAAGTCACACCCGATAAGTATGGCATTACGCTACCGCCTACTTCTTTTTTTTTCGACTATCTGAAAATACAAGCATTTTTGTGGAACAAATCTTTCGACACTCGTTATTTATCCGACGCGTTCGATTAACGCCCACGCGATTGGGCCGCCGGTGCGAGCGCTATGATCATCATTTTCCTTTTCGCCTTTACGTAATTAGATCCCTGAAGAACCGCCATACTGGTACAAATGACCTAATATTTTGTGTCACCATCTCCCGGTCTATCAACTTCAAACTGTGTGTAAACATTTACCTAATGAATTGACAAATCACAAAAGAATTTTTGGTGTATAAAAATTAAAATAGCGCATAAATTTTAATTCACCGACAAGATCGGTTGCAAAAAATTCCTACAATCTGTTCCAATTAACAGACGTTAATTAAAAGAAGTTTCTGCTACTAACCATTTAGACAACATATGTGCACTTAGAAATATTCACGCTAAACTTGTAGATTAAGACATATTTCGAATTTTTACAATTCTAGTAGTCCCATCAGATGATAATTGAAAAGTGGAATTTAAAATATTTGATAATTTTTTTTATCCAATACACTATAATAATGTAACGGGATAACCGTTAAGAAAAGAACCTTAATTTGAAAGATTGTTTTTCGGTTATTCTAGAAACTTCTAAACACACTGACTAGATTAAATAATGTTTCTAGAAATTTCTAGAAAGTTCAATTGTTGTATATAAGGGGATGTATGGGGAGTTAACGTCAGTTCAAGTTCAAATATTAACAAGAGTTCATTGTATTGTCAAGCAGTTTAGACGTTATCCAGCAGAGTTCTGTGTATCTTAACAATTTTGTGAATAAATTGTGTAAAATTCCCCATAAGTGTTACAATACTATAGAAATATGATTTTTGTAACCACGGTATTTTAGCTGCTTACATATTGGTTTCCATTTAAAAATTTATGCGCCTTATCGATTTTCATATAACAGCTTTTCCGCATAGAGTAAGAGTATTTCGAGTTTCCACCGCAAGCCAGCGCTACTTTGCAGTCTGTGTAAGAAATCGACAGTCAGCTGATTTTTCGTTACATAAATTTCGTAAATGGTTTTAATAATCATGTTACAAGTGATAAATGAGGTTTTTAAAAAAATAAAATGTGGAAAGGAAATTTAACAAGTAAGGTAAAGATCCTAAACTGTATTTAATTTATTGATTTAGTTGTATAATTCTGACCTATTTAGAGAAAAATGCATTTTATTTTGTTTTCTTTTACGTTACTGTTTCTTTTTCGTAAAAGTTTTGCCATTCATAAGTGCAAATAATACTTTTATTTCGTACGTTTGGATTTCTTGTACTATTTGGATAAATTGTTTATAACTACTGGTAGGCAACTGTTGATTTATCCCAAAAATGGTACATTTTTATTAATTAAAAAATTAAAATGGTCGAAAATGACAAATATTTTAATCATATTAACATAAAATTCTTTACACAGATTTTTGATAAAGAAAATTTACAGAATTCATAATCCTTGAATGCATAAACTTTAATTGCTTTAGCTGCGAAAATTTTATTCAAAAATTAACTTGGTTATTAAATGTTAAATCGGGTTTTAACACAGGATTTTAACTTAAACCAAACTTTCAGTCGTCATTTTAAAGTGATATCACACCATATAGGTACATCATGTGTTTTGTTAGGAATAAGGAAAAACAAATTTTATTCCTCTTATTACACATTGAAAATAAATTTATGAATTTAGCGCAATTGTCCATACTCAACTGTTATAGGTTAGCAGATTCTAAATTTCATGTTTCAAAACAAATTGATCTCCTAATTGGTGCTGACTTATTCTGGAAAACATTCTCTTCTTCTTGCATGCAATGCAATCTATCGCAGAACTCAGAAGTTCAAAATCAGTTAACTAGTTCTTGGGAAATAGAAGAATGTGCTAACACAATTTATTCACCTAAGGGGAAGTCTCGTAAAACCATAACATTCAGAACTACGGTCGTCTACATACAGTTTATGAGAGATTATGTGAATTTCGTTCACATCTTTAAAATACTTAATACTCTTATTTTTTAACTCCAGGAAAAAAAGTTGAATGTATTTAATTTAGGTGAAAAGATTGAATTGTTTGTAAATGCATTAATGGCAAAACGAGTTAAAAAACTGCTTTGATATATTTTCCACATTGTGTAGAAGTATTCACGTTTTTCCACTAGAAGAAAATCATGCAAATTGTTATGTTTAAAAACATTTAGTAGGAATTTCCGGCGATACTTTTTTGCGGAAGAAGATATTAATTTGTCCAATTGGATTTCGGTTTGTAATCCATTTGACAGTAAAACTATTGGCCTATTACTAAAAGAAGAAGTACCTACAACTAATAGACGTTTCGTTCAGCCCTTCACTGGGAATGGATTTCAGTAACAAATCTTTAACAAACTTGTGAATCAAACTTTCAAATGACGTCTAAGTAATAAATGCCAAAGCGATACGGTATTTCTCAGTTTTTCCCATGTCCTATCTTTGTGACACAGGATTTTCTGCCATTAAACTCAAAATATCGAAATAAGGTTCAACTAGAAAAAATAACTCAGAATCACAATTTTTTATAGTAATGGTGTACCACAAAGCAATTAGCCATTAGACCTTGCATTCTAAGAATTTTTAAAACTTTTTAGGCTCAAAATAAGTTTGAAGTTCAATATTTGAATTTGACAATAAAATTTTAATAAATCGGTTTTACTAATTTTATTTTTTAATTTACTGCGCCCCCTTAGCAACTTAACACAACCCCATGGGAACGAGCCCCACAGTTTGAGAACCGCTGATCTACTAAAATTATAATGCATGGTTAAAACTATTATTTACATTTTATATATTTTATCTGTGTATACAATACATTATTCTTATTCTTATTATTATTTTTCCAGGTTCTTATCCACCCTAGATGCTGGTTCAACTTTTTTTATAACTATTTATCTAAAGAAATGAAAAATTATGGTTGGTAAACGAATAAACGGTATCAAATACTGGATTGTCACTCTGATATCTTTTTTTACGATAATTCTTCTTATCGCCACGGCCTCGAACAGTTTAAAAGCAGATAGTTTTAGAATAGACAAAAATATTAGTGAATTAAAATATCCTAAACACTACACACCAGGAGATTTTATAAGGTAAACGGAATAAATGTTATCTTAATAGTTTTTTGAAGTGAAACTTCTTTAGAATCGTTGTGGTTTTAAACCGGATGCAACGGAAAAACGACAGGTAAGAGACACAAATACAAAAATGTGTAGGATGAAGCCGGCAAAGAATGAGACAGAAATATACATACTATTTTATATTATCGGTCTCTCCTCTTTGCTCCATACTTCGTAGCGTCCCCACTACCGTCTTCTAAGCATAGTCGCCTGTACAGCTCAACAGATATAACTGCAACTTTCAAGGTCAATTCATCGATAGTGGGAGGAGCCGAGAGTCAGTTGCATTCACGCGCCCGATGCGTAAACATCCGTATACTTAACATTTTACTTCAATTCTAGTGCGTTTGCTACGTTGTCAGATAACTTCGTAAATCGTAAAGTAGTTATTGTTTGTTGAATTTTCATATTAAAAACTAAGAGGTGAAATAATTTTTTATTAAAATGAAAGTGCCGTAAAAAATCGGATTCTTAGTGCACAAGCTCGTGAAATTATATACTCGGTTTTAAAATTTACGCAACAGGAAGCAGAAGGAAATGTTCTTCTTATACCTCTAACTAATATTCGATTAGACATCACCGCATCAACCAACGTCTGTCGTGTCCGGTCGTGTCAAATCGTCACGGTTGCAGTTATATCTGTTTAGCTGTAATTAGTGAGCCAAAGCGAGAGAGCAAATGTCGGTGTGTATGTATATTGCACACTGTTTAATACTTGCTTGTTAAATAAAATATCTTTTAAAATTAATCAAAATACTTTCATTTTTAAACAAATAAACTTTGTAATTATCCGACCCTTGTTATATATATTTATCTCATTCTTTTGTCGATTTACTGAAGTTTCACTTCTATCGTGTGTGAATCGCACACACACCTTTTTTTTACTATATGAATAATAACAAAATAATAAAATTTTAAAACAGTAAATTCTCTTTACATAAAAATTAAGCTTTTGAAGTTTAGCAAATCTTGCAAAACTCCATATTATTAAAAAGTAGAAATGAATAAAAATAGCAAAATTAAATAGAAATATCATCATATATAGACAAGAATAGTTGTCACTCACCAGCATCATTGCCAACCTAAAATTTCTAAAATCGGTAGATTGATACAAAAAAAAATAAGTAGAAATCGGTATATATGTAAAATGCTTTATAATAACAAAAATTGAAGCACTATAACCTAATGACAAAGTGAATAAAAATCGGTAGATAAGGTAGCAAAAACAGTATATCGGTTGTTTACTTCCTATATCGGTAGATCTACCGAAAAATCGGTAGAATTGGCATCGCTGCTCACCAGTTCTCACAAAACTGCACAAAACGGAGCGAAAAGTAGTACAAAGAATTTAAAAAACGGCGCGGAAAGTTAGTGTATTATTCTTGTCTATATATGGTGAAAATATCATAACATATAGAAGTACCTATTGATTAAAGTCCTGACCAACCTTTTCTGCACCAAGTTATAATTATAGATTGATTTCAAAATAGCAGCAGAAAAAATTGTACTTCTAAGACAAATTACTAAGTTGGTGCAACTGACTTAATATTCACACAACCAAACTAATCCGAAATTATTTAATATTTTTCACAATTTTTAAGATGTATAAACATTTTTAAAATTTATAAATTAGACAAGAAAATGATAAATAGTAAATTGAATGTCACGTTGATGTTTATGACAGTTTTTTTATGTTTTTCAAGATTGTGTGTGTGTGTTTGAAAATTTTCTTACCTCTTTGACGTTTATGGCGGTTTTTTATCGTTTATAACAATTTTTTGACATTCTAAAGATTTTTGATATTTTGTGACAATTTTTTGACGATTGTTACAGTTTTTTTTAAATTTATGATCGTTTTTTAATGTTTTTTTACATTGAAATAAAGTCTATTTCGGTTTTTTGATATTTTTCACACTTCTCCGATTGTTTTTTTGTCGCTTATAACGGTTTTGGCAGTTTATTTGATGTTTATGACAGTTTTTTAACGTTTATTAGGTTTTTTTATGTTTATGTAGTTTTTAAATGTTTATGACAATTAGTTGTTATTTCTAAATTGCTTTTTACATTTTATGACAGTTGTTTGACGATTGTGACACCTTTTTGACGTTTGTGACAGTTGATTGATGTTTATGACAGTTTATTTTAATTTTTTCCTACTTGTATTTAACTTAATACAGTTTTTTAATTCTTTTCATACTTCTCTGTAGTTAATAATGTTTGTTTTTGACGTGTAAAACAGTTTTTTGTCGTTTATAACTGTTTTTTGACATTAATGGCGCTTTTTGACGTTTTTGATCTTTTTTTGATGGTTATGACAGTTTTTTTGACGTTAATGACAGTTTGTTGACGTTTAGTGTTTTTTGACGTTTATGGCAGTTTGTTGACATTTCTAAAGGTATTTGATATTTTGTGTTAGGACTCGAACCTGCATATCTTACCTGTAGTTGGTAACTAATCCCTTCCGAAACAGAGTTTACAGTGTTTTAGAACATATCCTCTTAGGTCGTTGATTTTGCATTGTTAACACTTTTGCTGATATTTTTAAATTTTTTTAATAGTTTTACTTACTAAATACTTTTAACGACAAGACAAGAGTTTATGTTATTGTTTTTTTAGATATGTTCACCCCAATCCTTCGAATCAGAGTTACTGTAATTTTGGATATAACTTTCCTACGGATTTAGCTTACACTCCGCAGGATGTTGATTTTGGACCTGAATTGGGCAAAGAAAGTCCTTATAGAATTATTTATAATGTCCTCATGGCACAAATGGAAGAAGATATTCCAGTAGTTACATATGCTACTCATGTTTCCGCAGATTTTATGTATTATTTACCTGAGTTAGTTAGGTGGGTATATATTATATTTACATCACAAAAAACATTTTTATACTGTGACCTAAACAGATTTTTAAGAGATATAAAATATAGTATTTTATTGATTACCGTTAAGAATTACTAAACTTTTAGATTCTAAAACGGAAATGATGTTTTTAAAAAATTACAATTTGAAATTAAACCGAAAAGGAACTTTGTTAACAACTTATTACAATAAAAAATAAATGTTAAAAGCTAAAAATTGTAACCTTAAAATTACCCTAGGCTAGC
This sequence comes from Altica lythri, assembly GCA_964028335.1. NCBI lineage: Eukaryota > Metazoa > Arthropoda > Insecta > Coleoptera > Chrysomelidae > Altica > Altica lythri. The sequence continues at coordinate 30,809,356 of OZ034806.1, read as the reverse complement.
TCCTGAGGGTCGTGGCTTCCTTCTGAGTTTTATTTAATTTCCTCCAAACATTAATTAAAAGGCGCCAAGTACAGACACACAAATAAAATTCGAAAAATCAGTTTTAAAATGGCTTATTATTTTAATTATGTTTAGTCAAATAAATTAATAAAATGAATTAATTAATTTTATTATCTTTGGGGATTTTTGATGGCTTCTGATGGAGATTCGATAACTTGTGGAACGGAATTGTAAGATGGATGGAGTTCCTTCCAAGGGACAACCTGTCGGATTTTCGTACGATGTGGAAAGGAACCGCAAACGGTTTTGAACACCCTTCAAGGGACTTCCTGTCGAATTTTCGTTAATGGAGGAACGGAATTGTAAACGGTTTTAAACACCCTTCAAGGGACTTCCTGTCGGATTTTCGTACGACGTGGAACGGAACTGGAATCGGAACGAATTTCCCTTCAAGGGACTTCCTGTCGAATTTTCGTTAATGGAGGAACGGAACTGCAAAATGGCGTTGGCTTCAAGTGATTGTCGACTGACTGCGTAATTTCTCATATGTTTTTAGCTGGTCCTTAATAGGGCCCTTCTTATAGTTGGCAATAACCCAGAACAGAAGGGCGAAGGTAGTCGGAAATAACTCTGAATTTAATCAAATTCACCGATAAAATGAACGAATTTAAATTAACAACTCTCGAAGAGACATATTCTCTCCTTCCTACTAGCAATCCCTTCTCGTATCAGCGCGATAACAATAGATAATATAAAAATATTTATAGTCCGGATGGTATGCTCGAAAACGAACGTTACAAACGTTACAAAATGCCGGTATGTCGAGAGTTTTGTTGGAACCTTCTTTTATAACTACGGTACTTACGGACCAATAACGTGTATCATATCTATTTGTTGCAAAAAATTGTTTATTGTTTTTTAAAATCTATACCTAGTAATAAAACTGTAACTGATCGCTGTCTGTACATGGCAAATATATTAAAAAATACGTTTATATACGCAAGAGAACCCAAAAAAATGTTTTGTTTGTCTGAATGTCTGTATGTTAGTATGTTTGTTAACGCTAATCTTAGAAACGGCATAATCGATTTAGATGCAGTTATCAGGTTTATATTGTGATGGGCTTCTCTTAACATGTAGTGTTTTTTTTTATTTAAAGCGGTTAACAACTAAGGAAGCTATGTCAATTTATGGCGATCACGTAACATGTACCCAGTAGAGCACATATCTATATGATTAATAATATTCAATAGGTTTAGCTTACGCTGACAGCGTGTCACTTGAACGCGACGCGTGTGAAGCGCAAGGGTATGGAGTGTAGAAGAAAGGCCCTTGGACAATCCGATGGGTTTCGTTTTTGAACGTATCGAATGTACCAATCTTTCTCTGTTTAATGTATAATTGTAAAATTCAATATTTGATTCATTAATTGAAAACAATAGGTTGAATCAAAAGAATCAAGTAAGTTTATTATGATTTTATATGCGATGGCCATAAATTCAGGCAATTTGCTCATCTAAATCTTGACGCGAATTAAGTCGAGGGTAAAAACTAGGTTTTAATAATTGTTAATGTTTTATTAAAATCATAGGTCTATTGACAATCTGTTATATATTTTGAAACGAGATAAAAATCCTCGAGTTTTAATTTTGCTCTACTTCTGGAATTTTAAAAGTTAGTTTTAATAGAGTTTCTAAGCTGTCATTTTCATTAGATATGCCATTTAGAATTGTATAGTGTATAATTTAAAAAGTAAACGAAATTTCACTTCAAGTTTCTTTCCATATTTAAATTTGGGTTATTAATTCTCCTGCTTATGGGAACACTGGTAAAGTTTGTTCAATCTCTTTGTTTTACCATGTAGTAGTTTGACATAGTTTGCCAATCACTGGCAGTAATTTCGGTGACTAAATTAGTTAATGAATTTTTACTCCAAGCTATAAACATTAATTTTATTTTTAGGCATTGGGATGGATTTATAAGTGTGGCAGCTTTTGTTCCAGATTTAGATGTTGCTCTTATCTTAGAGCAACTGAACCAATATTGTTACTGTCTTCCAGGAATGTCCAGGGTTTCTGTACATTTTGTATTCCACAAAGATATTACTCCTTCTAGGAAGGATGTGTATTTTACTAGACCTAACTCATGTGATGTAATCGATTCGTCTAAATTGCAAACGTATAGGTAAGTTTTACATTGTCTCTTTTATTCAGTTTATAGATGAAGTTGTATCTATATGTAATTTACTTCCTATGTAGTAAGTTTATATCTTTACATAATGGGTTATTGTTGTAACTATTTTATGTAATACCTATGTGAGTGCTGTGGAGTTCTGAAAGGATTATAGCAGCGATAAGGAAATGATAAATTCAATTCCAATGTTATTTTGAGACTAAAGTTCTGATTTAAGTTTGGATGAAATAGGATCATTATTAGTAGCACTTTTAAGGAATTCATAGGTTAAGTCATAGCTGGAATTTTTTTGTTGACAAATTGCATAGTTGATGAATTTTTTCGTAAAGTAATCGATCTATGGTATTTGACTGTTGCTTAATGGTGGCTATGTAAAAACAATCTACATTTACATAATTAAAAGCTTTCCAGTATTCAACTTCGTAATCAAAGCCAGACAAAGATGAAACGTATTTAAGAAGTCTAGCTGACGCCATAGCTGGTAATTTTGACTGTTTGTGAAATATTTTGGTAAGAGATCCATTTCTGAGATAAGTTTGAATTTCCTCCCAAATAGATACATGAAAAAGTGATTCACCGAAAATAGCTGGCTGTAGTTTGTTTCACTAGAAGTAAGGGGTTTTAAAGTAAATGCGATAGGTCTTTCTACGCCATCAATTAAATGAAAAAGAATTCCACCAATTCCAGTTGGCCCGGCGTCAAAATCCAAAATGATTGGTAAATTTCGATCATAAGGGGTCAAAACTTGATCACTAGCAATTTCTTCTTTAATTTATTAAATGATGATTCATATAAACGTGACCAAGTAAATTTTCAATTCTTTTGAAAAAGTTTGTACAGAGGATATGTTTTACTCGATACATTAGAAATACGGTCTACGGTATTGCTTGTAAAGATCCAAGCTTGACTAAGGATGAAATTGTTGATACCATAGGCATCTCAGATAAACGAGTACGAATTATATATGAAAAAGCTGTTCGGACAGTTACTGCCAAATTCGTTAACAATTTAACAAAAACTGAATCGAAAACAAATTTCTCAGCGTAATTTGGAGCGTAACAAGCAGAATAAAACCAATTTTGTGCGTCGTTTTATAACTATGGATGAAACGTGAATCTACCATCATGATCCTAAACTGAAACGAAAACATTTACAGTGGACTAAAGCTGGTTATTCAGTTCCAAAACAGGTGAAGTAAAAACGATCGGCAGAAAAGGTTATAGTATCAGTTTTTTTGGGATGAAAAAGGGGTTTTGTTTATTCATTATTTTGAAAAGGTAAAAAAATGAATTCAGAATATTATTGCAACCTTTTGGACCAGTTGGATATAAAAATCGTGAAAAAAGATACGATTTAAAGAAGAAAACAATCATTTTTTATCAAGATAATGCACGTGTTTACTTAAGTTTGTCGACGATAGATTAAATAAACGAATTAAAGGACGAATTGTTTAAACGCCAACCGTATTTACAGCCTATTTCCTCTTTAGAAACTTCAAACAATTACTTCGTTCTTCAGGTTGACTGTGCTACCTCCTATCACATCAAAATCATCCGCATGTGACACCAGCATGTTTTGACCTATCAGTCCAAATATGTATGACTGTGCCAGTGCTGTTCTAGTGGCTTTTTCTAAAGCAGTATTGAAGAGAATGGGTGATAAGGCATCATCTTGTTTTAGCCCCGAATTCAGAGCATACATCTCGCTGTATTCTCCATCCACCCTTATGCAAGCCTGGGACCTTTGGTATTCGTCATTCATATTGTCTTGGAAAAAAAATTAAGTAAACCTTATTCATCATTTTCTATTTCTTTCTGATTATAGAAGTACGTAATATTTTCATATTATTTTTAGAGACATACTTCGTAAACCTGCTTTTCAACGAATATCTGTAACATCACATATTTTTATTAAGGGTCATAAAAGTGGGTTTTGATTTTGATTCTGGACTATTAGTATAAAGTGTTTCGTCACCAGTATAAACTTTCTAAATATGTTTACCGCTTACATTATCGTCCATCACTTCCATACAATTTGTTTTAGATGAATGCACATTTTAGATTCTGTAATTAATTTGGGATTTAAAAATATATTGCTTACAACATAAATATCTTACTTTCTTTATTACATTTTCATTTTATTACTAGAATTTTTTGATTCTGTATTATTTTGACCAATTTGTAACGTTAAAATGTCCTACAGGGTGTTATTTCCCTAGCTAACTCACCTTCGAGGTTTTTCCTTTTAAAAGTACTACGAGTCTACCTCAAACAGTAACTAAGGGTGTCAATGTAAAAACTCCACAAAATATACTCAAACATACGTTTTAAATAATTTATTCATAATTTAAATGTTTAAAAAAAAACAATTAATTAAAAAAATAAAAATATTTAAATCTGAATATATTATCAAAGAATATAATATTAATTAAAACAATGAATTATTCTATTATGTCAATGACGAAACTCTTCGAAAACTTTTGAATTAACTAATATGTATCGGTATCTATTGTATAGGGTTTTTCTTCCAATTTCCGAAAGTCAAGACGAAATTCGGAACTAAAATTATTTTCCTTTTCCTCCACAAATGGCTGGAACTTATTGAATCTAGACATAACTCAGGTGGACTTCTTTGAATAAATTTGGATAAACCTTATATTTCGGAGAGTGACTAGGCCGAGAATTCCTAATCACAACGAGAAAGAGTCGATAATTATATTTGCTGTACCGCTCACGGCACATTTTTAAACTACAACTATTAATCTTGTAGCATTTCCAAAAAACCACCTTAAATAATATTATCTTTTCGTTTACACTTTTGTCGGTATGCAACCAACTTTACCTATTTCATAGACACAGAATATTATATTCTCATTTACACTTTTGTCGGTATGCAACCAACCTTACTTCAAATTTTTGACAGGCGAAAGCGAATATCGAGGTTAATACTCGATAAGACCCGAGTTAAGCAACGAGGGTGAAAAAGCGCTTTTTGGAAAGGAGTTACGTTTTTATGTTTGAAGCGAAAGGAAGCATATTTCCTTGTTTGTGCAAATTAATGGCTGCCGGTTAATTCACAGCATTAAGATTACCGTTTGTTTTTGGTTTATTCCGTATCGGAAGTGTATAAAAAATACTGCATTTCAATTTGGATGTAGATGTGCTTAATTTGGAAGTACAATCTGTTTGATTTATGGTATCAATAAAATTCATGGTGGTACGTGCTGTCTGTTGGAAGACTCCATTTTGAAATTTTGATAAAATTATATGGTACCGAGGTAAATGGATACCTAGTGATCTAAAAACCTTATGGATGGTTTTATAGATGATTTCCTATGTGCTGATGTTTAATTCTACATGGTTCTTGGTTAATTATGGTATGTTTTAAGAAGCTTTATTATAGTAGAAGTGTGACTACCGGTCACGACGTATGATTTTTGGCTCCGGATTACAAGGTAAACTTTCGACTATTCTTTCTGTTATTTCTCTATGTTCGATACTTAGTTGAACTGCGAATATTCTAAGAAACAGTCACAAATTTAGTGCTTATTCAGAAGAATATGCTTTTGGAAACTTTTTATAGTGATTCTATTTAAATTTAAATTGTTATAAGCTTTTAGCGGTATTAAATCAGTTAATAACAGTAGTTACTATTAAAATCTATGGATCTATGATTGAATGATAAATATGTAGTACTTTTAAATTTTGTTTTTTAACTTTCTCCAAAGTGTTGGTGTTCAATCGCAATCTTACATGATTATTACCTCTATGGTACTTGTATTGCTAAATTTCATATTTATATTCATGTATATGTTAATCTTTAGATATTTAGAACACTCAGAGTGCATTCTTTAGAGAACTGAATTTTGTTTTTTAAGAAAGGAAATATACCTTCAGTATATATTTCGTTGTAATTGAGTTCTCTACATACTTCCTTTTATTGAAAATAGGTTATGCAATTTAGATAAGGTCTGTAATATTATCTGTACAGGAATATTAGTTTTTTTAATAACCGTATTGTCAAATACCGATTAATATCTTTCACTGTATAAACAGAAGTGTTAGCTTTTTGGTGATAACCGTTCTCGCTATTACTGGTGATTTTTGTTTTATTTTTTTAATACATTGTTTTATTGTTTTTATTGATATCGTTGAGTATTTATTTCTTATACCTTACCAGTAACTGTTCCGATTCAAACCTCTTGTTTAATAAAGATTTAGATTTTAATAAGACAAAAGGATTCAAGGAATTGTAGAATCAATAAGGTAAGTGTAAAATAATTATTGACTTAAGGATAAGCTCAATTAAAGTGTGTTCCTAACCATTTCAGTTTTAATCAACTATTTCACAATAGGTTTCTTATTTTCTTTCCTATTTCACTATAAAAAAAAATAAGTGGCGCCCTTTACCGATTTGTAAATATTTTCTATGTTTCCTTTTTCCTAGATACTCGCCCAATTGCTCCTTCGACCCACGACTCGCTCTCCTCCTACCCCCTGAGTGCCGTCCGCATTTGACTAACCCTTTGTGAGCCTTTGACATCAAAAAAAGGGGTTACACAAAAATAGCGCCCAGCGTGTGGGGCCTGAGTATCTTTTCTTTAGAAACTTTTTTGTCATTAAATCTTAATAAACTTTTAGTTTTAATTATTCACCCCAATTTTGTCTATCGTTACTTCTAAACACACTTTAAAACTTTTTTGTTGTTAGCGAATAAAAAGAAACTTGAATCCTTTTAAACATGTCTGATTTTGAAGTAAACTTTCTAACTACTGAAGAAGTTAACTATGAATTGAAAATAAGAGGAACAATTACTGGAAGGAAAATTGATGAGAAACGTAAGATTTTAAAAAAATTGTTAGCTAAAGATTCCAATAGTAACTTAACTCTAGATGATTTAAACTTTAATGACGAGAGTCTGGCAATACAGAACTCCATTGATAGTATTTCGAAATTAGTTGAAGAATTTGAAGGTTCTTCAACCGACTCATGTTTCCGTCGTGTTAAGTCTAGGATAGCACATCTATTAGGTAGAATTCAAAGAGTTCCCCTTTCCGAATCCCCTACTGCTGATCAGGTTACTTTCCGAAATGAATCTAGAGCCACTTGCCTACTCTTAGAGCAAGATTTAATAGAGAAAGCTACCCCAACTACCCAAATATCTTCTTCTAGTCCAACTACAACTGAAGATAGACCTCCTCCCGTTATTAATATTACAAACCCCGACTCTCATTCTATTAAGCTTTCGAAATGGGATGTCAAATTTAATGGCGACCCTAAGTCTGTGTTTAACTTTATTGAAAGAGTAAATGAATTGGCAGAATCCCGTAATGTTAAGACAGAACTTTTGTTCCAGTCAGCTATAGAACTTTTCTCAGGTGATGCCGCGGTATGGTTTCGTACCGTTAAGTCCTCTTTGACCTCCTGGGAAGAACTTATTCAAGCCCTGAAGGCTAATTTCCTTCCTCCCAACTTTGACGATAGTCTCTGGGAAGAAATTAAATCCCGTAAACAACGACGAAATGAACCTATCGTCATTTTCGTTGCCTATATGCTTTCTCTTCTTAGTCGTCTTTCTCGTGAACCTGCTGAATCCACTAAGCTAAGAATTATTCAAAAAAATATCTTGGCAGAACACATTCCTCACGTTATCTTAAGTGACGTCAACACTGTTAAAGATTTGATAACGATTGTTAAGAAACTAGAGGATGCTAATCCGTCTCTTCAAGCAAGGTTTTCCCCTCCCTCTAAAGTATCTGTAGTAGAGCCTAGTCCTTCGTCTTCCACTAACCAATCCCGGCAAAATATTCCCTCAGCAGGAAAACCCTCGTCAGATAGGAAACCCAACCAATCTTCGACTTCTGATGATAGAACGAAAAAATTTACCGAAATCATTTGTTGGAACTGTCAGAAGACAGGACATTTTCACTCTTCGTGCCGTAAACCTAAAAATGGTCGTTTTTGTTATCGGTGTGGTTCACCAAACTTTACCGTCGCAACTTGTCCGAATTGTACAAAAAACTAAATTCCAGAGGTTGTCATGTCGGTACAGTCTCTACCCCTTGCCGTTTTAGTAAATCCGACAAAATGAAACAAGACCAATGGTCAAAATGGTTATGTTATGTCCGAAATTTTTATTTGTCGTATCCCCCTAAAAGAGTAGCTCCAATGATAATAAACAAAACTACTGATTCTCGGCCCTATATATCCATTGAGATTTTTTCTCACAAGTTTACCGTACTTCTCGATACCGGGTGTTCCATAACAATTGTTGGGAACAAAGCATTAAAGTTTTTAGAATACAATAAGATAAATATTAGTCCTTCAAAACATCAAAATGTTTCATTGGCTGATGGAACCAACCAATCTGTGTCTGGTGTGGTAGATCTCCCAATAGTTGCGAATAATCATTGTCACCTTGTTAAAGCTTTAGTAGTCCCTTCTCTAGATTATACCTTTATCTTAGGTAGCAATTTTGTGAAAACCTTTTCTCTAATATTAGATTTCTCTTCTAACACTTGGTCCTCCGGTTATAACACAAATCCCCAATCTATTTCTATGACAGATTCTGATTAGACGACTATCTCTTTATGTACCATTGACAATTTGGAATCTTCTCAGAAATCTTTAGCCCAAAAAGTTATCGATTCATTTTCCGAAGTTAGTAATACGAAAGGTTTGGGTCGGACCCATAAGATCCAAATGAGTATCGATACTGGTGATGCCAAACCCTTTAAGAAAAGACCTTTTCCTATGTCTCCATATATGTCAAAAATTTTAAATGATGAACTTGATGAGATGCTTCGTTTAGGAGTCGTTGAGCCCTCAAACAGTCCGTGGTGTTCCCCTGTTCTTCTTGTTAAGAAATCCAATGACGAATATCGTTTTTGTTTTGATGGTAGATCACTTAATGAGGTGACTAAACATGACACCTATCCACTACCAAATATTGATAGGATTCTTTCCCTGTTAAAAGGCACAAAATTTATTAGTTCCGTTGATTTGAGAAAAGCTTTTTGGCAAATCCCGTTAGACCCCCAGTCTAAAGAAAAAACTGCTTTCAGTATCATTGGAAGAGGATCTTTCCAATTTAACGTTATGCCCTTTGGTTTATGTAATTCCGCACAAACTCAACAACGTTTAGTCGACGCAATTTTTGGACCAAAATATGAGCCAAACATTTTTTGTTATCTCGATGATATTATTATATGTTCAAACTCCTTCGAAGAACATATAGCCCTTTTAACTGAGGTTAAAGATAAACTTAAGGAAGCTGGTTTGACTATTAATGTCAAGAAATGTGAATTTTTTAAGTCTGAGCTCAAATTCTTAGGTTATGTAGTTGGTGATAATACACTCCGAACAGATCCTGAAAAAGTGTCAGCAATGATCAACTATCCCCGTCCCAAAACTTTTACTGAGGTTAAGCGTTTCATTGGTATGTGTTCATGGTACAGACGTTTTATTAAGAACTTTTCATCTTTAGTTTCTCCAATCAATGATCTCCTTAAAGGAAAAAGAAAGAAACAATCTGTTGATTGGAATGATCAGGCCGAGGATGCGTTTATTAAGATTAAAGAAGCCCTTGTTTCTGCTCCCGTATTAACCCAACCTGATTTTTCTAAACCCTTCGTGATTCAATGTGACGCGAGTGACACTGGTCTTGGTGGTGTCCTTACTCAATCTGTGGATAATTCTGATGTAGTTATAGCTTATGCTAGTCGATCCTTATCTCGTCCGGAGAGAAATTATTCAGTAACCGAAAGAGAGTGCCTAGCAGTTATCTTCGCTATAGAGAAATTCCGCCCTTATGTCGAAGGTGTAAAATTCCAAGTAATCACTGATCATCATTCTTTGCTATGGCTAAAAAATATTAATAACCCCTCTGGAAAACTTGCTCGTTGGGCAATGAGACTTCGCCAACATAATTTTGACCTTATTCATCGCAAAGGATCTGCAAATATCGTTCCGGATGCCTTAAGTAGAATGTTCACCGATGAAACAGATTTCGAAAAAACCCAACTCTCTTATCTTGATGTAACTACCGACCAGATTGACCCTTGGTATGATGATCTTCGCACTAAGATTCGTAAAAGCCCAAAGGATTATCCACAATGGAAAGTTGAGAATGAATTGGTGTTTAAATTGATCCCTTCTACCTTACCTTTTGCCACTAATAATATTGAGTGGAAAATTCTAGTACCTAAACCACAAAGACATAGTGTAATCTCTTCTTGTCATGACCCTCCTACGTGTGCCCACCTAGGGTATTATAAGACTCTTAGTCGAATCCAAGAACGTTACTATTGGCCCAAGATGCGGCGAGATGTTCTTCGTTTTGTTAAATCCTGCCAAACTTGTGGTGCTCAAAAAATGTCAACTTCAGCCCCGATGGGATTGATGGGAAAGGAAAAATCTGCTAAATTTCCGTGGCAAATTATCGCTTTAGACCTTGTTGGTCCCCTTCCCCGCTCTAAGAAAGGATATACCTGGCTTCTTGTTGTTACCGACTGGTTTTCAAAGTTCACTCTTTTATGTCCCTTAAGGAAAGCTACCACTCAAAATATTGTGAATTATTTGGAAAACGACGTTTTTCTGATGTTTGGTGTCCCTCAATTTGTTATTTGTGATAACGCTAGAAATCTTAACAATTCTACGTTAAAGAATCTCTGTAGTAAATATAAAGTGCAGAAGATATGGTTTAATGCTGTCTATTCGCCTCAGTGCAATTTTGTTGAACGAAGCAACAAAACCATTGGAACTGCTATCCGATGTTATATTCAAGAACATTCTGATTGGGATAGAGAACTTTCTAAAATTCGCCAAGCCATCAATACCGCTAAACATGAGGTTACCAAGTATCCCCCATCGTTTTTAAATTTTGCTCGATACGTTCCTGTAGCGGGAAATTATTATTCTTCATCTTCAGTGGATAGTCCCACTTCCCTAAAAAGTTGTGATCAACATGATCAATATGTTTCCGAAATAGAAGGTTTAAATCTAGTTTTTGAAGAAATCCAACGTAATCTTCACCAGGGATACCAGCGTAACTCTAAAACCTATAACTTACGTAGGCGTGACATACAGTTTCAAGTAGGAGACAAAGTCTGGAGAAAAAATAAAGTACTCTCCAAAGCTGCCGACAAGTTTATGTCCAAGTTAGCTCCAAAATTTGTGTTATGTACAGTCGTCAAGAAGTTATCTCCCCTTGTGTATACTTTGAAAAATGCTGATGGTTCTCGAGCTGGTAATTGGCACATCAAAGATTTAAAACCCTACTATTCAGACTCGGATAACTCGTCCGAAGATGAATCTTGTCATGAGTAGTTCTCATTTGATATGAACTTACCGTACCCTTGTATACTTTCCGTTTCCTTTTTCTGCTGTTTTTAGTTTTTAACCCCGTTTGGGCGGCGGGAATAGAATAACCCCCAAAGTGTTAAACTGCTTGTCGTACGAGGCGACTAAATGAAACCTTTCCCCTCTCTGTTTAAGTATCTCATGTACTTTCTGGGAATTTTTTTTTCGTTTGCTTTGTTATCGTCCATAAGGTGGAAACTCACCTAAATCATTTCATCGTTATCACATCCCTGATCTTATTCTTTGCTTTCAGTTTAGTGATACGATTTCTTTTGAGAACTTTACCTTTAAGTGAATGTATCACTTAAATTACCTACCTTACCGTCTTTGTATAATTGGAAATTATTTCCTGTTAATTTTGTCCTTATCTTACCGTTTAGTGAAAATAGTCACTTAATTCTACCGTACCGTTTAATGAAGAAGACATTCATTACCCTACCGATAACGTTCAGAAGAATTATTCTCTCGTTATATTTACCGTATCTTGAAGTGTTTAATCACTGCTTGTTTTTCGACGACATTATTAGATGTTGTATTTCCGTATGGTGTATTTTTACACATTTTGGTTTAGTATGATCAGTACTAGATAGTTTTAGCACTATTTCCTTAAGTGGAATTTAGTATATCGTTATGTGAGGATTTGTTTAGAGCCGTTGTGTCTAACCTCGCTTTATTTGACCTAAGAGTGTTTAATAGCTAGTCTACGATTTTGATTTGTCTGGCGAATATTGATGAATTCAATCACCACCTGTAAGTTTTAATGAACACGTTCTCAGCTAGATGTTATTTCTTTTCTTCTCCCAGATTATGATTTCTTTGACCTTATCAGTTGTCACGAGAGATAAGCCTAGGGAAGCCGTAGGGAATTCTTCCCGGTAGTGGTCTGTTGAGCTTTTAAGGAAGACAAGTAACCATTAATCCTATCTCTATCTCCTTTTGTTTCTTTATTAATTATAGTTGTCTTGTTAGAGTATACCTACTATGACTTTGGAGTTCCATACTATTGGTTACTTCATACCGATGTTGACTTACCGATTTTGTCTCTAAATTATTTTTAGACGTATGATACGCGCAGCTATCAAAATCACAGACAACCATAAAATATTTTTTTTCTTTTCTTATATTTCCTATTTCTAGTTGAAAACCATAATTGTGTACGTCATTTCCAATTCTTACTACCTTTGAGTTCTATCTAAAATCGTGCTAGTAGCTACTATTAAATTAGACTTTACGTATCTCGTATTTACCGTGACTGTTGGATTTAATGGAGTCAATAGACTTATTAAATTCCTGATTATATCTATCGTACCGTGTTTCTTTCTTGCTTTTCAAAATTACTATTAATAGTTTGGTTTAACTTCACCTTTCTTTCTTCATGGGTGTTTCCTAAAATGGAATGACGCGTTGTGCCGCCTATGGGAAATTTTTACTTTATAGGAACATAGCCTTCTTTTTCTCTCTTCTTAAGTGTGTGAGTAATGTTATGTGGTCCTGATATTTTATATCAAGGGACAGTATAAACGCCTTTTGGGCGAATATTTTTTTGCTTTGCAATATGATGGTTATTTAAACCAACGTTTAGGGCTACCCATCTAGGTCGAGCTGTACACCGGTGTGTGTTTCCGTACAGAAACTTCGGCGTAGGTCGTTCCTGATCACTCTGTGATCTTTCGGTTGGCCGGTACCGCTTATAGAAATCTGGTCACGAGAATCTCTAGTTTGTATAACTAAGATTCATATATACCTATCGTTTGTTCCTTCAGAGCAACGTTTAGTTTAACTTGTATGACATATGTTTATTGTTAGTTTTGTCTGTGTGGACAAATGACTACCAAGGTAGTTATTATTACTGTAGGGTGCAATCCTATTGAACTCCGCATGTTTTATTTTATTTAGGTTCTGTTGAGTCACCTTTTGACATTTTCCTTTAGCCGGTCAAGTTTACCCTTGTAATAAGTAAGATCATTCGAATAATGCTACTGTGGTTCCCACCTTAGTAGTTTCTTCTCGAAAACTGTGGTCTTCAATGGACCCCAGTTTCCTCTCTTCGTAGGGGGCTGTGTAGCATTTCCAAAAAACCACCTTAAATAATATTATCTTTTCGTTTACACTTTTGTCGGTATGCAACCAACTTTACCTATTTCATAGACACAGAATATTATATTCTCATTTACACTTTTGTCGGTATGCAACCAACCTTACTTCAAATTTTTGACAGGCGAAAGCGAATATCGAGGTTAATACTCGATAAGACCCGAGTTAAGCAACGAGGGTGAAAAAGCGCTTTTTGGAAAGGAGTTACGTTTTTATGTTTGAAGCGAAAGGAAGCATATTTCCTTGTTTGTGCAAATTAATGGCTGCCGGTTAATTCACAGCATTAAGATTACCGTTTGTTTTTGGTTTATTCCGTATCGGAAGTGTATAAAAAATACTGCATTTCAATTTGGATGTAGATGTGCTTAATTTGGAAGTACAATCTGTTTGATTTATGGTATCAATAAAATTCATGGTGGTACGTGCTGTCTGTTGGAAGACTCCATTTTGAAATTTTGATAAAATTATATGGTACCGAGGTAAATGGATACCTAGTGATCTAAAAACCTTATGGATGGTTTTATAGATGATTTCCTATGTGCTGATGTTTAATTCTACATGGTTCTTGGTTAATTATGGTATGTTTTAAGAAGCTTTATTATAGTAGAAGTGTGACTACCGGTCACGACGTATGATTTTTGGCTCCGGATTACAAGGTAAACTTTCGACTATTCTTTCTGTTATTTCTCTATGTTCGATACTTAGTTGAACTGCGAATATTCTAAGAAACAGTCACAAATTTAGTGCTTATTCAGAAGAATATGCTTTTGGAAACTTTTTATAGTGATTCTATTTAAATTTAAATTGTTATAAGCTTTTAGCGGTATTAAATCAGTTAATAACAGTAGTTACTATTAAAATCTATGGATCTATGATTGAATGATAAATATGTAGTACTTTTAAATTTTGTTTTTTAACTTTCTCCAAAGTGTTGGTGTTCAATCGCAATCTTACATGATTATTACCTCTATGGTACTTGTATTGCTAAATTTCATATTTATATTCATGTATATGTTAATCTTTAGATATTTAGAACACTCAGAGTGCATTCTTTAGAGAACTGAATTTTGTTTTTTAAGAAAGGAAATATACCTTCAGTATATATTTCGTTGTAATTGAGTTCTCTACATACTTCCTTTTATTGAAAATAGGTTATGCAATTTAGATAAGGTCTGTAATATTATCTGTACAGGAATATTAGTTTTTTTAATAACCGTATTGTCAAATACCGATTAATATCTTTCACTGTATAAACAGAAGTGTTAGCTTTTTGGTGATAACCGTTCTCGCTATTACTGGTGATTTTTGTTTTATTTTTTTAATACATTGTTTTATTGTTTTTATTGATATCGTTGAGTATTTATTTCTTATACCTTACCAGTAACTGTTCCGATTCAAACCTCTTGTTTAATAAAGATTTAGATTTTAATAAGACAAAAGGATTCAAGGAATTGTAGAATCAATAAGGTAAGTGTAAAATAATTATTGACTTAAGGATAAGCTCAATTAAAGTGTGTTCCTAACCATTTCAGTTTTAATCAACTATTTCACAATAGGTTTCTTATTTTCTTTCCTATTTCACTATAAAAAAAAATAAGTGGCGCCCTTTACCGATTTGTAAATATTTTCTATGTTTCCTTTTTCCTAGATACTCGCCCAATTGCTCCTTCGACCCACGACTCGCTCTCCTCCTACCCCCTGAGTGCCGTCCGCATTTGACTAACCCTTTGTGAGCCTTTGACATCAAAAAAAGGGGTTACAATCTAACCAATTCTCTTCGATAAAGCATGGTAATTATAGTCTGGTGAAATTATTCTTAATACAAAAGGATCTGATAATAAAAGATAAAGTTTAGCCCATGTATTTATTACCTTAATAAAATATGACAACGCTAACAATGAAACTATTAAATTGAAGTAATAAAAAAAAGACAATATAATTTTACCTGTAACTAGCCTTTGTAGGGTAAATATCCAATACCGGCTATAGTATTTTAATAGGTGCTAGTCAAAGCTAGCAAATAAATCACCAATTAATATAAAAATAGGGGATGCACACGATTATGGTAAATGAAAGTAGAAGCGACACTGACCGTTATTGGACGGTAGGAGAATCTGTCGACAGTTTTGTGTTTGCTAGATTAGAATCGTATCCATCTTAAGAGATACGGTATCGAATATAAAGTATCGATACTTTACTTATGGGTTAGATTAGATTAGATGTTTATTGGGTTGGCTGTTAGCCTGTATCACTGCGACCTTTGCAGATCTATTGTGACCACCCATTATCTCAAGATTATGGGTAGAATCGGAAGAAAAGTATGGTACTAACAAAAAATTCGAAAGAAATGTATCGATATTCGTAGGTATTGATACTTGCACTTTCCAAATTTGGGATAGAGATAAGTGACTGCTGATAGCAAAATGGTGGAGAATTATGTTGGTTGATGGCAATACTTAATTAAATATTAAGAAAAAAGTTAAGTTGTAACAACAAGAACGATACCTGCCACAAAGTACACATATGAGGAAAAGTATCGAGTACAATAGTGTCGATATCAATAGAAAAGTATTAGATGCCAGCTGTTATCCATATTTTTTCCATCTAACCTTTATTTCATCTATAACGCCGTCCGGTTTAGTTAGCAAGATTAGTGTGGTATTTAGTATAAATTCTATATCTTTAATTTGTTTTATTAGCCATAAGATTGTTTTAGAATAGGTGGTATAAAATATTGAATTTTATTGAAAATAATATCTAAAATTATTTATTTATTTTGTTTTAGACATGCGGATGAGAGTGTGTGGTACCCTATTAACGTCTGCAGAAATGCAGCAAGAACAGCCGCTGTGACAGAAAATGTAATAGTTTCTGATATACAGCTAATGCCTAGTGAAGGTGAATAAATTATTGCAATATTTTTTTAAAGATCAAATGCATTTTCTTTATTTTAAAAATAGATATAAAATTACTCAGTTCCTAAGTATTTATCTTTAATTATTACTTTTTATTTCAGGGTTAGCTTCTAAGTTCCTACAAATGGTAGATACGTACAAATTAGCAGATTGTACCAAAAGAGCTTATGTTGTACCAATATTTGAAGTAGATGCTTCAAAGACAATTCCTAGAAAGAAAAAAGAATTAATAGCTTTAGTTAAAGAGAAAAAGGCTGTTTATTTTCATAAGTTAATGTGTACTCATTGTCAAAAATTTCCTGGCATTGAGTCCTGGATGAAAACCAATCCATCTGAGAAAATCGTTAAGGTAAACAACATAATAATTATATTTTTTGGAACTAAAATATTTTTGTGTGTTGTAGCCATTACTCACAGCTCGAAGAGAAGTGCCTTATCACAGATGGGAACCTATTTATATTGGAACCAAAGCTGAACCTTTTTATAATGAAGCTTTGTCATGGGAAGGTAAACAAGATAAAATGTTGCAGGTAAATGCAAATAAGAATACTTTAATTTCATATTATATATAATTTTATGGGTATTTTTTCAGATGTTGGAATTGTGCCTTATGAATTATGAATTTGTCATCCTAGATGGAGCCTTTCTTGTTCATTGGCCGGGAATGAAAACCAAAAATGAAGATAAAGCGGAAGATGAATGGAGGATACCATTTGTAAAAGTTAATTCTAAAGAATATCAAAAAATATTAAAAAATATGTTAAAAAAATATAATCCAAAACCACAGTGCAAACCAAAATAAAATAATAAATATTTGTTTTATATTTTATTGTAGTGTTTAATTCATATAAATAGATAAATAGCATTTACTTCTATCACTAATCAAGTTTAAGTAATTTTCTTTAGGTCTATTTAACCAGAGGAAAATATGAACACTAAAATACTGTTTGTCTATTATAGTGCCGCATAATACTGTTAATAATTACAATTTCTGTATCTATATTAGAATATAAACAAAAGTATGATAATATTTTAAAATTATCTTATTATTGTTTAGACAGCTGAAAGATCCCTCTCTGGTTACAGTTTAACAGTAGCGTCTTCGGTTGCCTTGGTCCTTTTAGATCATTTTAGTACCTGTATTTTTCTCAGTCTGTACTATTACTGATTCCACAAGATGGTTCTGGTCCCAAATATGGGGTTTCTGCTTATTTTTGCTAGCTTATCTGCTGTTTCGTTTACTTCTATTTCTATGTGTCCTGGACTCCATAAAAGTGTGACAGTGTTATTTTGTCCTAGTTCATTCAGTTTGACTATGCATTCACAGACCATCTTTAAACTAATTGTGTGTGAGTTCAGTGCTTCGATGGCTGCTTGACTATCTGACAAGATAACAATCTTTTGTATACGATAGTTTCTTTGGATATTAAATTCTACAAATCTTTCAATGACTCGGATTTCCTATTGAAAACTGGTTGGGTACCTATGCACCCAGGCTTCCTGAGTATTTTTCTTTGCATCCATCAAGAAGCTTTGCTTCTGTTCCTTTATCTGTCTTAGAGTCGCCCGTAAGCTTTTTATGGCATTATGATATCTTTGTCCCATTCAGATTTACTACTTAATTTTATATTAACAGTATACAATCCCAATATCTGTTGGGCATATATGATAGTATTTTTGTGAACCCTTTTTACTTTACTCCTCTTTTGCCTACATCTTCTTTCTCCGTATCTTTGATTTTTAGTATTTTAGAAATAACTTTTCGTAGGCACATTTCATGTAAAGTGTTTTTTTGGAAGACTGATGAGGCATAGACAGTTTTTTTATGTAAGTCTATCGTAAATAAATCTCTGTTCATTAGCTTTTTTTCATAGGAGATGGTAACATTATGACAAAAAAAAACACGTAAGAAGTAATGGTGGGCGTGTGGATCATATTGTAAAACAAGAACATTGACCAATTGAGTGTCCTGGTACCCATCTGATCTCTGGATCTGGAAATTTGAGGAGGGGTAAGCTAGTGCTCAGCCAGCAATCCAGCACTGAGGCCACATATGACCCATTGTGCAACCTCCCGTATGTAGGGATATCCTTATCTCAGGCTGTCACCAGGCCTAGTGATTTAAAATAGGTGATGAGGCTCCCGAGGGGGATCTCCCTGACATCGGCTGGTGTAAGCCAGTACTCGCCCAACACGGATATTCTGATTTTAGAAAAAGCAGAGCAGTCATACATAATAAGTTCTACTGTTTCCTCTTCTTGTTCGCAGCCTCTGCATAGCGGCGATTCTGTTAATTTTATCCTAAAGAGATGTTGTCGAAATTGGCAGTGACCTGTCAAGATTCCCACAGCTGTTCGGAGATTTTGTCTGGTCAATGCCTTAAATTTTTGTGCGGCTTCCTCGCCAGGATAATGTAATAACTCTCTGGCCAGTCTACAGTTCTTAGTTTCATCCCGGCACTGTATAAATTTTTGGTGAGAGTGCTGTTTGATAAGGTCCACGACTGCGGACAATGTTAGCTTGGTAGATGGGCGAGGGCTAACATATTTCTAGCCCGCAGCCCTCCTTGCTAAATTGTTCGCAATGCGGTTGTCTTTACAGTTCCCATGTCTTTTGATCCAGCTGAGAGTGACCACGTTATTCTGGCTGGTCTCAGTTAGAGATTGGTGACATTTTAGTACTAAACTTGAAGGGAAACGTGGTCTATTCAAGGTCAGTAGTGCTTGTCGGCAGTGTGTGTATATTTATATTCCTGCCTGTGATGTTCTTGGTACCCATGCCAGTGTCAGAGAATTGCGACTTGCGGTATGTGTCATGGCCCTAACGCAGTCCCATACTAGCTGTGAGCTTATTTGTGCCAGGACTATCGTCTTTAGAGGTGCCTGACTGTCCGAGTAAATGACTACGGTTTGACCCGTTCTACCCTCACTTTGATCTTCGTTGTACAGTGTTGTCTTGCCATTACTTTAATCTAAAACACTGTACTGTACGCACCAAGAATGACACACTTTAATAAGTTTCTTCGTATTTTGGATATGGGTGCGAGTGCCAAAACTGTCCTTCTATCAGTTCTGAATGTCCTATTATTAAAATTTAAACTAAAGGTTGAAGAATCGAAACTCACTTTACTTATAGGTACTAAATTTTAGTTTGTTTAGTGCTCTAAAATATTTTAATGTAAATTTATGTCCAGAAAATTCAAAAATTTA
The DNA here is from genome assembly GCA_964028335.1 of Altica lythri. NCBI lineage: Eukaryota > Metazoa > Arthropoda > Insecta > Coleoptera > Chrysomelidae > Altica > Altica lythri. The sequence continues at coordinate 30,789,586 of OZ034806.1, read as the reverse complement.
ACTTACCACTTGTAGTGCACCTGTAAAGTTAAAACGTACCAGTTTTTGATTTTTAGTAGGTAAAACAAAAGTATCTTTTCAAACATTCATGAAATTTGCTGCTTAATCCTCCTGTTCAATTGGTCTGTTATTGCAGACATTGTCATCAGACTCAGTGTCTGTAAATCATCATCAAGATTGTCGTCTACTTCACTTTCACTACTCCTGTACAACAGTTTTTCTAGTTCTGCATCACTTACCGCTTTCCTGTTCCCTTTTTAAGTAGTAAACACGTACATAACCCTGTTGATACGTCAAATTAACAAAGTAGTATTTAGTCACATATATTACTTTTGAGTGTTGACAAGTAAATTTAACGTGTTAATATTAACAAGAAATACAATGACACTGTTATTACTGGCTAACTAATACCTACTTCCTGGTATTAAGGAGGCAAAGTATTATTTGTTTGAAGTTCGTGTGTACTGACCTATCTTATCTTCATGAGTGTTTAAGGACGACTGGTTATCGTTACCATTGTATTATATCACATGTTTTTGGTCTTTACAGGTTTGAGTTTTTTTTATAAATTCTCAAAATTCTAGTATTCTCCAAGTATTGTTATTGACCAAAGTTTTCAATAAATTTTTGTTATTTAGTGCTGATATTTATTCTTCTTTATATGTTATAAATGTATATGGCTTAACACCCCATGTGGGGTTTTGCTGCTCTCGCTTTCTAGATCCATTTTCGGGGCGGATCAGTCTCCATTGTATTTGTTCGCTTATGTCTCCATTTGTTCCGGTCTTTTGTCTTCTCTTTCCATTTTGTAATTCCTGCCCTGCTTAGGTCCTCTACTTTAGTTAACCATTGGTTTTCCTTCTGGTTGCCATAATACCTTAGCTTTTGATACTGATTCTGGTCCTTGTCTCCATATATGACTCAGCCATTTGATTCTTTGTACTCTTATTTTCTTTAGTATATCTTGTCTATTTCATTCTTCTAAAATTTCTTTATTCGTTCTCCTTCTATACACCTGTTCTTCGATTATCAATGGACCCAGTAGTGTTCTTATTATATTTCGTTCATTTATCCTTAATTTTTCTTGTTCTTTTTTTTGGTCATAGTCATCGTTTCGGCTGCATACATTGTTATTGGTCTAATAATTGTTTTATAAATATTCATGTTTGTCTGTTTGGTCAATATTTTACTTTTAATAGTTTTTTATTTGCTTGGTATACTTGGTTTGTCGCAATTATTCTTTCTTTGATCTCCGTTTTTCTTTCCCCCTTTGTTGTTTATGATAAAGCCCAGGTATTTTATATTATAAGTTATTGGAACTAAGTTCCTTACGGCAGGCTGGGAGGAGATAGGGATTTTGCTGCGTGACCGAACTGAAAAAAATGTAATAGTAAAAAACCGTAACGAAAAGTCCGTGGAATAAAACCGTTAAATGAGCCGGGTGCGATTCCCGGCCGATGCTATTTTTTTTTGTATATATCTCTTAATATTTACCTTTTTTTGTTAAAGTAATATGAGATATAATTTTTAAAAATCTTGATAGTTGAAAGTAGTTAGGAAAGGTGAGAAAAATAAATGTATACATTACTCTTTAAAGCTCACCTTGAATTTTAAAGAAGCTTCTTTCTTAACGCCTAGATTTCACTGATTTTGATATATTGACCGTTAAATGAGACGTGCGCAGGCGCTACAGTCGTATACACAAGCGAGTAGGGTTATGTGTCGATTCCACATTAGCCGAAGGAACTTCGTTTCTACTTGGTGTCCCACGACACCATTTTAACTTGTTGTTATTCTATTTTGTAGTGTTACTAGTGTTATGTTTTATATTTACTGTTATTTTATATTGTTCATTATCTTCGATCAATATGTGGCAACCGTGGCTTACACCAGAAACAAAAAATCAGGACAATGATTTTATGGATGCGAATGATTATGGTCTAATAGTGGAAGTTGATGACAGTGTCAAAAGAGCTGAAAGAAAAGGTTTTATTTTGAAGGTGCTCAGCAAATAATTTTAAATGTATATGAAGGACTCAAAAAGCAAAATGTGTAGTAAAGACTGTAACCTTAACAAAAGTGTCTCGAACCACCGCATATAATTTTATAAAAATTGACGTTCCGGAAAAAAAAACCCATGTTGATAGTGGTTCTTCACAGGTTATAAAAACACATTATATAGAACAAATACGAGGTATTATATTTAATATGTGGGTTTTCTGATACTTTACTTCCAAAACTCAAGAAAAATAGCGTTAATATTATGAATAATGAAGGTAAGAGCCCCACATCAAGTTCTAAGAAAGATGTGCTGAAATTTTTTTTTGGAACAGAATGACATTTACTTTAAAAAGTGCTACACAAAAAACAATTATTGGAAGTGTTACGTATAAAAACATTTAAAAATTTGTACTCTTGTAAGTTTATACTATGCTTATTACTAAAATAATTAGTGAATTAAAACGTTTCCATTCAAAAATTAAAAAAATAATTGTCTTTTGTTGTTGCGTTCATTCTGCAGTTTAGTAAAATAATTGAAAAGAATAGTTGATAAAGTTTATCTAATACTAGCTTTTACCCGCGGCTTTGCCCGCGGGAAATTGGGATATTCACAAAGATTTAATGACTATTTATTTTACAAATATATAATTTTAATTTTAATCATTCTGTAGGTATATCCTTGGTAAAATAAGTCTGGCCTAACTATTTTAAATTTTTTTTTTTTAATTTCATGTTTGTCAGTCAATCACGCTGCAACCAGTAAACAGATTTTGATAATATTAAATCATACAACACCAATTATGACTATCTTATAATATTGATCTATGACAGTTCTACATTGGAACTAATCATCTGTAGGATATACCTAGTTATTTGTGAGTCATTTGTTTTGATAACCTCATAGCGCCATCTAGTTTCGAATATCAAAACTAAATTATAGCACTTATGTATGCATACATACGTGCTAGAATACATCTGTGAAAACCCCATTCGAATCAAATCAGTAGTTTTGATGTGATGCGCGCACAAATATACAGATAGACATACCTACAGACAATAAAAAATCTAACCATATTTTTTGGATTTTATATCGATGTACCCGCGAAGTCATTCGCATGGTGCATTGATTGTTGTATAAACAGTAGCCTATGCCACTCTTCATGCTTTCAACTATCCCGATACAAATATCATGCCAAAATTTTTATAAACCAGATGTTAAGTTATAAGAAGACAAATAGACTGACCCGCAAAATTAACCGGACATCGAAAATTTGGTTCAAATTCAATCCTTAATAACTTTTTTTGTATTGCATGGATTTTGATAATTTTTTGTTAAATTTTAGGCCATTTTATGATCATCATTTTTTCATATCGAAGCTACAAAAATTTCCAACGGATTTGTTGTTATACAGGGGATAATAAAAAGTTGATTTTTACTCTAAACTTTTAAACACCCTGTGGAAAAAATTGACAACCGAATAATGATTCTTCTTGCTGCATTTTCAAGCCCCATCTTTTCTTAACAACTTGTTTTTTTATTCATTCCGATATCTGTATCCTTAAAAAAAGCACTGGTTTAAAGGAAACACTGCAATAATGCTTTATTAGCAAGAATTTGTTTTTAAAAATAGTGCAAAATTGGCTGTTATGTCTTTAAGTCCTTTGAGAGCGAACAACCGCTGCTCCAGCTTTGGTAAGAAGACTGGCAGATGTTCACGGTACCTTGGTTTCACTTGATACCGTACGCAGAAGGTTAGCGGATCAGAATTTAACATCTCGTGTACCTGCTACAGGTCCTCTATTAGATGCGGGTTTGCTCGAACCCATACAGATTGGGACTTGGTCGAATGGCGAAATGTTATTTTTACAGACGACTCTCGCTTTACGTGATATTCACCTGACGGACGTTAAAGAGCATGGAAAAGACCCAAAGAAAGATACTCTCGATGTTGCATCTCTCCTAGAGTGCAATTTGGTGGCGGAGGAGTGATGGTGTGGGGCGGTATTTCATTCGATGCCCGGACAGACCTTGTCACACTTCAACGGGGTATTAACGCTGATAGATACATTAGGGAGTGCTTAGAAGAACATGTGGTGCCTTATAAGCCGTTTATAGGAGAAAATTTTATCTTGATGCACGACAATGCTCGACCGCACATAGCACAAATAACTAAGCAATATTTAATCGACGTTGACGTTCATGAATTGGACTGGCCCCCAAAAAGTCCATACCTCAACCCTATTAAACACTTATGGGAAGAAGAGTTAGGCAGAACTACGGCGAGTTTCAAACTTTAACTGCGTTAGAAGAAGCACTGACAAACGAGTGGCAACTAATACCCAAAGATGCGATTGCTTTTTTAATTGAATCTATGCCCCACAGAATGAGAGCCGTTATTCATGCTCGTGGAGAAAATACTCGATTTTAGGAAAACTTAATAAATCTTAATACCGCCGTTATCCATGTTATTTTTTAATTCTTTTGTTATTAATAAAACATAATTGCATCGTTTTCTTAAAACCAGTGCTTTTTCTTTAAGGATACAGATATCGAAATGAATAAAAAAACAAGTTGTTAATAAAAGATGCGGCTTGAAAATGCAGCAAAAAGAATCATTATTCGGTTGTCAATTTTTTCCACAGGGTGTTTAAAAGTTTCGAGTAAAAATCAACTTTTTATTAACCCCTTCATAACAACAAATCCGTTGGAAATTTTTGTAACTTTGATATGAAAAAACGATGATCATAAAATGGCATAAGACTCGGCAAAAAATTATCAAAATCGATGCAATACAAAAAAAGTTATTAAGGATTAAATATGAACCAAATTTTCGATGTCCGGTTAATTTTGCGGGCCAGTGTACATATGTGAAAACCGCATTCGAATCGATTCGGTAGTTTTTATGGGATGCGAGCACAAACATATAGACAGACAGACAAAAAAATCTAACCACATTTTTGGGATCTAAATCGATGTACCCGCGACGTCGTTCGCGTGGTGTGTTGATTTTTGTATAAAATGTATCCGACCCCCGTGCAATTCTTATGAAGGGGGTTTATTTTTAAAAATACAATATAAGTACACCTCCAAAACCTCTAAAGAGCACACATTTTAATTTTCTAGCGCTTACTTCAAAAACATAGGACGTTCATACAAATTTCCAATCTCCGTTTTACCCTCTTAGGAGAAGAGTTTCGTGAAATCGTTTCTTAGCAAACGTCTAGGCCCTATAAGGAACCTACCTACCAAATTTCAAGTTTGTAGGTCGTATAGTTCTTGAGATATGGTGATGAGTGAGCCGCTAAATATATTGGGTCAACGCTTCCCTGTAAACAATATTACATGTTGTTTTATTTTCTGGCAACAAAATAAAGTGATTTTCAGATGTTCGACCCGCCTTAGGTGGTTGGCCATGAGAAAAACCGATCGCTACTAATTGGAAGGTTTGATCTTGAGGCTAGTATTCTCAGCGCACGCGATGTAAGGGTTTTAAGGTCATTTTTGGTTACATTAATGGCATTTTAGTAAGGATCCCAATTTTTTTTTAAAATAAAACATAGCCTATGTCAGTCGGGAATAGTGTAGCTTGCCAACGGTAAAAGAATTTTTGAAATCAGTCCAGTAGTTTCGGAGCCTATTCAAACAAACAAACAAACCTTTCCTCTTTATAATATTAGTATAGATATAGATGTGAGAAGCCAATCACGCCTCCTAATCCTAACAAAGGAACTGGCTTTCGAATCTAGGTTGCCAGCTATATTTCCAAAAATTCCTAAGTTTATATATTTTGAAAATATTCTCTCTACTTTACCATTTAATTTTTCGTCAATGACTCTTAGAAAGATAATATAAAAATATTCTTAAAAAATATATACTAAAATTAATTAACTAGGTTCTTCATATTTAAACATCTTTCACTAATGAAATCAATTTTGTATAAATTACTTATACTTAAAGACATTTTTGAGTAACGGCAACATTGTGTATTTAGCTACGAATTTTCAATTTTTTTTGCGTGGGCTTTGATATTGTATGCAAATAAATGTCAACGCCTTTGTGAGACTATTAGCCGGCTCGCACCCTGGAGCAATATGCAACTAGCAACATGCAATAAGCAATATTATCGCCAATGTGTATATCCATTACATTTTTGTTGATCTCGCACACTTACGCAACACGATATCGCTATCGCCTTTCTAGAGCAACATATGTTGCTAGCAACACGACGTGCAGGTTGAAAAGCAACTATATCGCCTCCACAGGCAGCGAGACTCCAAAGAGCCTTAACAAAAGATCCATATAGAGATATTGGTATACTTACGAAAGAGGATGGTAACCAAACTACCAACCTGGAAGAAAGTTTACATCTCTTGCGAGAAATACACTTCCTCGATTCTGTTGCCACAGTAGAGGCAAAGTGGAACGAGGGACATCACACACCCTCGACGGAGGACTGGCACATTGCCAGACTCATTGTTACTGAGGACAAAGTTAAATTGGCAATATCTAGCTTCTCCCCCTTCAAATCACCGGGACTGGAGTTTATCCAGCCCTGCTGCAGTGGGTTCTGGAGGAGCTCCTTCCTCACCTAGTGCAAATATTTAGAGCTTTCCTGGCTCTGAATTATATACCGAAGATGTGGAGAGAAGTAAAGGTTGTCTTTATACCAAAACCTGGAAGAATGGAATACTCCATTCCAAAAGCTTACCGACCTATTAGCCTTACATCATTCTTATTAAAAACGCTAGAGAGGCTAAATGAAAGGTACATAAGGGATACAGTGATTAACACCAAACCACTGCATCCGAATCAACATGCATACACAACAGGGAAATCCACCGATACGGCCCTACATCATGTGGTTGGTCAGATCGAGCGATCGTTGGACAAGAAAGAGTCCACCCTGGACGTATTCATAGATATCAAGGGAGCTTTCGATAAAACCACGTTCCCTAAAATAATGCACTCGCTTACTAATCGAAATGTACCTAGAACAGTAAGCGGATGGATTCTCAGCATGCTATCCATGCGTGCAATAGAAATAACTGTAAATGATGTCAAGATACGAGGCATGGTTACGAGGGGCTGTCCACAGGGAGGGGTTTTATCACCTCTACTGTGAAACATTGTTCTAGACAGCCTAATTTACCGCCTCAATGAACATGACAAAATCTATACAGTAGCCTACGCAGACGACATTGTAATTCTGCCAACAGGAAAGTTTGAAAGCACTCTATGCGACAGAATGCAAGTGGCTTTCAGAACTTTAGAGACATGGTGTAAAGAGCAATCGCTGTCTATTAACCCCAAAAAGACAGAAATAGTTCTCTTCACGAAGAAAAAGAAACCTAGGGGCTTAAACGCACCCAGTCTTTTTAACGTTAAATTAAGCTTTGCTACAGAAGTAAAATACTTAGGTGTTATCCTTGACAGCAAGCTGACGTGGAACTCACACATAGAAATCAGAGTTAAAAAAGCATTTATATCTTATGAGCAATGCCGCCGAACCGTAGGACAGACCTGGGGATTATCCCCCAAGGTCACCATGTGGATCTACACGGCAATCATAAGACCTATGCTAACATATGGTGTTGTCGTGTGGTGGCCTAAAGTGAAACAAACGACAGCTATCAAAAAATTAAACCAAATCCAAAGATCAGCATGCCTTTTCGTAACAGGAGCTATGCGAAGCACACCGACCAGCGCAATGGAAGTCATACTCGGTCTTACCCCCCTTGATATATTTGTTAAGGAGGTCGCATTGATTCATGATTCATTTCGGCTATTTTAATATTATTTTCTATTTGCTTGTACGACTTACTTTTTTCGGATTAACGAAAACGTTTTTAAAATTTTTTATTTTATTTTAAATGCAACTTTATAGTGTAGAATCTAACATCAGACTGACTAATTTCAAAGATATAAAGTTTAAAAGTAAATTTTACAATATCAGCTAAATATAATATTAAGCAATAATTTATTTTATAGTAAGGTAAAATGGGTCACATAACTCCTCCCTCCTTAGAATGAAGTTTTGGTTGGAACGAACAAAACTTCTGGTTGTTGGGGGTGAGTTTTCTCGGTAGAAGTTATAACTGCATGTTCTTCTGGAATTTCTTTTAGGCGGATGGTGTTCTTGGACTTTCGAATTTTTTTAAAAATAAACCATATTAATAAAAATAACAAAAAAATATAAAGAGGTATGGTCCAAGGGTGATGACTTGAAATAACGTCAGGCTGTATTGGTTGTAGTTGTTCTATTTTTGATTGTAATTTGTAAAGTTCTTCTAACGGTACAGTTTCTAAACGGAGCTTCGTCACAGAGTCATTGATTTCATGGGTCTTAATATCTGGAAGCAGCAGTGGTGTTGCTTTGACTTCTTTCTTGTCATTTGTATATTCAAACAACGATGTTTTTATGCTACATTGGTATGGAACTTCTATTAAATAGGTACCTTGTAGTACGATAAAGTCATTTCTTTCGCAGTGAATTTGTAACTTTTCTTCTTGTGGAAAGATATCATTAAGTTTATATCTTTCCTAAACAGGAATAAAGTGTGGATGAACAAAAGGCAACTCAAGAACAAGGGTTATCTGATAACTGAGTCACTGACTCAAAAAACAGCAAAACTTTTCGAAAAATCCAAGGAAAAATTTGGGAAGAAAAACGTATATACAATGGAGGGGCGCATTTATGCTTTGCTCCCTAACAAAACAAAACTGATAATCGGAAACAATAAGAATCTAACTGAGGCTTCTGCTAAGCTTGATGAATTTCTTAGAGATATAAAGAAAAATCCAGTGTCTACAGTTGCACCCTCGTCTGCAGGAATAAAGTATTCCCTCAGGAGCACCTCACAGTCGTCATAAACGTCAGTAGGTACTTTAGTGCGTGTTTAGTACAGCTACGATATTAATAATTAGGATTTGTTTTTGTTTCTTTTGCTTTATAAAGTACAATTTAATAGTGTTTAGTTTATCTATTCTAATGTTGCATGATTAATTGCGTATATGAATATTATTCATTATTAGTATTATTATTATTTATTTATCTTGTTTATTCTTTGGGCTTAGAGTTAATGCTATCATATTTAATTTTCCTCACTGTGTTTAATTTCTTCTTCAATGTACTCTTACTATGTATCTATGTAATGATATTACTTATTAAAAGAACAGTAATGAATATTTAGGTACCATGTTAATCAGATGTATACATTAAGAGGTTAATATTGTGATGAAACAAGGATACATTTGGGGAGTTTACTCCAATATATAAAGAACTCAACGTAATGAATAGGTTTTTTTTAGCCGATCGAGTTGGTGTTTTGCTTTTATCGGATACATAGTTCAATTATTTTTAAATTTTACACAACAAAAATAAATAAAAAAAAAAGTAAAAAATTAAACATATCCTACAGTGCACTGTTTTTTCTTACCTTTTTGTCAAACTATCACTTTACATTTTTATATAAATAGCTTTTAAACGTTTTATTATTATCTTTTTTTTTAAACAGATTTTTGATATATAATCGTTACTTTTAATTGCAGGTGTGTTTTTATAACCAACATTTTTTTTTAATATAATACACATGTATGGTCTTAATATTGCTCATGTAAATATAAGATCATTACGTAGTCACTTTCATAGCTTCTTAGAATATGTAAGAGCTGCTGACCATGACGCAATAGCTATTTCAGAAAGCTGGCTTTCTTCAGATATCTCCGATGAAGTGGTTAATATACCTGGCTACAATTTGTTTCGTTGTGATCGTCAATCACGGTGGTGTTGCAATATATGTGTCTCAATGTTCAGTTGTTAAATTTTTCACTTTCCCTCTACTTCATTGAGCAACTGTGGATCGTTATTTACGTGGGTGGACGGAGGATAGCTTTTGGTGTGATTTATCGCCCTCCTGGGTCAAACTTTCAATTGTTTTTAGAATGTGTGGGGGAGATTTTTCCCGAAATAATGCTGGACGTTGATGACTTTTTCTGTTTAGGTGATTTTAACATTGATATTTTGTGTAATACCCCTGCTGTACATTTATATAGGTTGCTTTTGAATGGCGTAGGTCTAAAACAACTGATTAAAGATCCGACAAGGATAACTGAGGAGTCTTCCACTTTAATTGATCATATTCTAACTAATGATGATTCTTTAATTGTTCGCTCTGGAGTCGTCGATCTTCATGAAATATCAGATCATTGTTTAGTTTTTGCTGTCACCAATATTCTTCCTCCTGCTCGGGGCCCAGAGGTTCGTGAATTTCGTGATTTTACAAAATTTAATCCAGTGTCCTTTGATTATGATTTTAACACTGTTCCATGGCATTTCTGCTACAGAATGCAATCTGTTAATGACAAGGTGGATTTTCTTAACTTTATTTTACTGCAGCTGTTTAACTTCCATGCACCTATTAAGAAAAAATCTTTCTCTAGACCGTATGCCCCTTGGATAACGCCTGATATTCGGCGCTTACAGCGAAAACGAAAAAGGGCTTTCAAAAAATTTAAACGAAATTCTGAGGTAGAAGGTTCCTGGACTCATTACACTGAGATTAGAAACTTTACAACTGCTGCCACTCGTCGAGCAAAAAAATCCTTTTTTGAAAATATTGCATTAAGATATCATGATAATTCTCGTGCGTTGTGGAGTGAGTTGGGCAAATTAAATATCAAACATAAATCATCTCGTACAAAAGTACCCCCTCAACTTAGTGATGTAAACTTGCTTAATAGGTATTTTGTTTCTTCCTCACAAACTTCTGGAAATATTCCTTTTGATATTTTGGATTTTCATTGGAGCCAAACAAAGGTTGGGTATGATTCTATATTTTCTTTTTCACTTGTCTCTATGGAGGATGTTGAAAGGGTCATCTTCAGCATTAAATCTAATGCAGTAGGTCCGGATGATATTTCTATACAGATGCTACAGTTGTGTTGTCCTACAATTTTGCCAATTCTCACACATATTATTATTACATGTCTTCTTGAAGGTACCTTTCCAAAAAAATGGGGCGAAGCTAATGTCACTCCGATTCCCAAAACTAGAAATTGTACTAATCTTAATGATATACGTCCAATAAGTATACTTTCTCCGTTGGTAAAAATTTTAGAAAAGATTGTTGACTACCAGCTTAGAAAACACCTGTCTAACTTTAATCTTCTACCCGAAACACAGTCAGGCTTCCGTCCAGGATATGGTTGCGCGAGTGCATTAGCTGCAATACTTGATGATGTTATGTCATCCCTTGATGTTCATCGAAACACAGCTCTGATACTGATAGACTACTCGAAGGCATTTGATACCGTTGACCATGATCTACTTTTGGCTATTCTTCACTATTTAGGTCTCTCCGACAATGCTGTATCCTTTTTTGCCAGTTATTTGGATTGTAGGTCACAGAGGGTAAAGATTTCTGAAGAGTTGTCTGATTCACTGATGTTGCATCATGGTGTTCCTCAGGGTTCTGTTCTCGGTCCTCTCTTATTTTCAATTTACACATGTCATATTTATAACTGTCTCGAGGTTTGTAAGTTTCATTTATATGCTGATGACTCCCAGCTTTATTACTTTTGATACCAAGGATGTTGCTACAGCGGAGTTGGTCATTAATAAAGATCTACAGAATCTTTTATGTGTATCGTCCAAACATGGCCTCAAAATAAATCATTCAAAATCGTCTGTGCTGCTATTTTGTAGCAATAAGGATCGCAACTTTCTTCAAGAAAATCTCCGCTTGTCATTGGATGGTAATCTTCTTGAATTTTCTTCTGTAGCCAGGGACCTTGGATTGTATATTGACACTGAGCTCAGGTTCAGAGAACATGTTGCTAAAATAACTAATCGTGCTTATAATTCTCTTAGAACTATTTATTCTTTTCGTCATTCTTTGTCACCTCCAGTACGAAAAATGCTCTGTGATTCTCTCGTTTTGAGTCATTTTAATTTTTGTGATATTGTATATGGCCCATGTCTTGATGTTTACACTTCTTCTCGGATACAAAAAGTCCAAAATTCATGTTTGAGGTTTATTTATGGCATACAAAGGAGGCAGCATGTATCTCATGCTTTGGTGTGGTCCGGCTGGCTAAACATGGAAAACAGAAGGAGTCTTCATTTTCTTTCTTTCTGTCATAAGGTAATCATCTTTAAAACACCACCGTACCTGTTTAATCGAATTTCATTTAGGACGGATGTTCATAATCTTAATTTACGTCATCGTGGTCTTCTCACTATACCCCGACACGGTAGCTCATTATTTCGCCGTTCGTTTTCATTTAATATCGCATCGTCTTATAACAATATCCCTGCTGAATTTAAATTATTGAGTCCGTCCGTATTTCATCGGAAAATGAGAATGATGCTATTGATTTAACTGTGCGTTTGAGTCTGTGTGTTGGTGGCTCAAGCATATATCTAAATTACATTATGTAGAATAGGGTGTAGAGCGGACAGTGAGCTAAGAATATCCTACTTTTAAGAATTTATTTTTGTTGTGGATTAATTTGGGTTTTGGGTTCTGGGGGTAGAGAGAGGCATCTGATCTGCACTTGTTGCAGGTGAATCTATCCAGAACCTATTGTCATGAAAAAGTTTAATACCTTTATTCAATTAAAATCTATGTTTTTATTAGAAACTAAATTATGAGTGCCATCATGTCACATAGATTGTTATATTTTTGTATTTTTTATCTTGACAATAAACAGCTATTATTATTATTATTATTATTACTGTGATTTGCTAACTTCTTCGATTAAAGTTGTCGCAATTGTAACTGACGCTATTTTGCAATGTGGGGTATTACTTCCCAATTTTAGAATTGAAAACACACAATCATCTTCGATTTTTTCATGTAAGAGTTTATTGTCCTGACACAAATAAATTGGGTCCAAATATTGGCAACATTCAGCATTGTATTGGAACATCTCGTTACTCATTGTGAAGTAGGAATTTTTAGGGATTATTACGGAGAAATTTTGGGTAGGTATAGAATACAGATGATAGTGAATAAAAATATTTGGATGTACAATAGGAACATGTAAGGCAAAAATCAACCTATTATTTGAAAAATATGCTTCTACTTTAATAATATCGTAAAATTTGTGGATATCATTAATTTTTGAATATACTAATTGCTTAACTGCATGGTGTTTTAAAAGATATAATAATATTGATTTCATTTCTTCAACAGAGACAATGCTATGGTGTAAACTTCCTAGCTTTGCAAAAGATATGGCATTTTCGATATTAATAAGAAATGAGAGTAAGGTGTCAAGGCTAAATTTTATTTGTGATAGTATATCCGATAAGGCATAATAATGCAAATCATCTTTAAGCAGTTTCTCAAAAGATTTTCGTAAAATATCCTGATTGTGAATAATTAAAGAGAATGTTTTATTATTATTTTTAATAATTTCTTTTGTAATAGATATTTGCTGATTTACGTTTTTAATTACTTGATTCTGATTTTCCTGCAGCTGTTCAATCATTTGATCATACTTAATATCATCTTCTTGATCTAAATTACCGGTGATTGCCTTAATAATATTACCTAATCCGTTTATTAAACCACGTTTTTGTCCAATATTAAAAGGAAATATAGAATAAAATTTTGATTTAACACTTTGCAATTCATATTTTACATGGTTTTTCATTGTTTTTAGGAAATCTCCGTAAGTATTATTTTCTATTGCGGTTTTGTTTACTTTAAATATTCTACAAAGATTATCTTCTAGATTTCTGATTTCTAAGTAAATTGGTTTGATGTCAATGTAATGTAAAAATGTGTGTGTGCCAACTTTAATTTTTGCTTCTCCTAACTTAAAGGGTAAGATCCCGGGGTTGTTCTTCAGGTTCTTCACCGTCACTGTTTGAGTCATCGTCATCGTTAGAGTCATTGACATTGTCAACAGGATCCTGCAACAATTCCTTTGTTTTAGTTGTAGGCCTTTTAAAAATGTTTTTATGATATATACTACGATCTGTTTGTAATTTTAAACCCTTATCAGCGACTATATTTTCACGAATGAATGGAGGATTTAATTTCTTTCCTCGCGTCTTTACGTTGTGTCTGTAAGCAATTGTTTGTTTAGAATAGTCAGGTGGTACTTCTCTATTTTCGTTTAATTTTGAAATTACTTTTTCCTTTTGTTGTTGAGAGCTTTCATAAATATTATTGTATAGTATTTGGGTCTTTTGTCTATGCTCTTCAATATAATTATTTACCAATTCTTCTTGAATGTCAATGTCAAATGGATCTTTGGTATTTAAATGTCCAGATATAATGTCAATAGGTTTATGCTTTGTTACTGAGTGTATACAATGATTATATCCAAAAAGTGCATAAATCATAAGGTCAACGGTAGGTTTTTCTGGGTATTCTAATTTGAGTGCTCGTAAATGCTCAAGAATTGTAGAATGAAATCGTTCTATACAAGCATTACTGTTAGAATTTTTGGAAGTTGTAAAATGAATATCGATTTTGTGTAATTTACAAAAATCCATTACTGTAGAGTTTTTGAACTCCGTGCCACTATCAGCAATAATTTGTAAGGGTAAACCATGAAATGACATGAACTTTATTAATGCCTCTATTATGGAAATGGCATCTGCTGATCTTATTTGAAATGCTTGTCCATATTTTAAAAAATTGTCAAGTATTGTCGGCTTGAAAAACGTCTAGATGTAAAATTTCAAAAGGACATTTAGGAGTGGGTGTCAACTGATATTTAATTTTTAGTGGATTTCGGTCATATTTGGTACGCTGACAAATATCACAATCATTTACATAAGACCTTACGTCGTTATCTAGATTTGGCCAATAATACTTTCTTTTTAGTGTTTTAATTGTTTCTTGAATTCCACGGTGATTTGTTTTGATTCTATGATCATACACAATTAAATCTCTTTGTTTTCGTTATCAATTTATCTTCTAATTTTTTATTGCATTTTATAAATTTAAATGCTGAGTCACTAAATGTTTCTATCATTAGATTACTTAAACTTTTGTAAATTTCGTCATTGTCGTCATCTTTTATGAAAAATGCATAAGCATTTTTAGGTTTTCCAAAGTCTTTTAAAAACTGTATGATTGGGGATAAATCATTATTTACAATATAAATAGTCCATATTTGTTTTTTATTATCAAATATAGTTTTCTTGGAAAGTTTTCGTGGTAAGGAAGATTTATGTATGTGTAATTGGTGTTTAAAAACATTTATTGGGTTTTCAGTTGGGTGTATACCTAGTACAGGGTTTTCTGCACTACTAAGTACTGTAACTTCATCAGTAACTTGTTCGAGGTTTGTTTCTATAGGTTCAGATAAGAACTCAGGTGGAATAATGTCGTCAATTGTCTCAATTTCTCTTGGAGTTAAATTCGGTCTTGTATTTCTTATATATTCCTCTATTTCGTCGTCTATGTCTCCAGGATTTCCTATAAGGGAGTCGATCTCTTCTAAAGGATTCGTTTCTGTTTCATTGGGATGTATTTCAATTCTGGACAGAGCGTCTGCATGACTTATTTTTGATCCTTTAACATAATGTACTTTATAATCGAACTCTTCTAGCTGTAGTCTCCAACGCACTAACCTTGAGTTAGGTTCTTTTAAGGACATTAACCATTGTAATGGTTTATGGTCGGAATATATATTGATTGTTCTGCCAAAAAGATACGGACGAAAATATTTAGTAGCCCAGTGGATTGCTAATAATTCTCGTTCGATTGTGCTGTAGTTCTGCTCACTGCTATTAAGCGTTCTGGAGGCGTAAGCAATAGGTTTGTCAGATCCAAGGGGTCCTTGTGAAAGAATTCCACTTATCGCAAATTTACTTGCGTCTGTTGTTAAATTAAAAGGTTTAGAAAAATATGGATGACTTAAAATTGGATCGTTAGTTAAAAGTGATCTACAATGGTCAAAACTTTTTTTGTAATTATCGTACATTTTGATTTCTGCTCCTTTTTTCAAGCATTGACTGGAAGGTTTTGTTATGGCTGCAAAATCTTTTATAAATTTTCTATAATAACCCAAAAGTCCTAAAAATCTTCTAATTTCTGTAACAGTTTTAGGCATAGGATATTCGAGTATTGCTTTAATTTTTTCCGGGTTTGGTTTAACACCGTCTTGGGTTACAATATGACCTAAAAATGCAGCTTCCTTGCGTAGGAATTCAGATTTATCCAACTGAATTTTTAAATTAGTTTCCCTTAATCGTTGGAATACTTTTTTCAAATTGACTATATGTTCTTGTAGTGATGTTGAATACACTATTATGTCATCCATATATACAAAACAAATTTCGTGCTGCAAACCTTTGAGTATTTCATCCATAACTCGCTGTAATGTAGCTGGTGCGTTCTTTAATCCCATTGGCATACGAATGTATTCGTAATGACCGTTTTCGACATTAAAGGCTGTTTTCTGAATGTCTTCTGGAGCCATCTCAATTTGGTGGAAGCCACTCGCCAAGTCTAAAGTCGAAAAATATTGACATCTGCCAAGTTTGTCCAAAATATCGGTAATATTTGGCAAGGGATATCGATCGTCAATAGTCTTCTCGTTGACTTTTCTATAATCCACAACTATTCTCCATTTCTTTTTGCCGCTTGCGTCTGCCTTCTTCGGGACTATCCAAATGGGAGAGGACCATGGACTATTACTAGGACGAATTATGTCTTGGTCCAACATACTATTAATTTGTTTCCGTACTTCCTCTTTATGGATATAGGGATATCGGTATGATTTGGTATATACAGGAATTTCATCCTTAGTTTTTATATTATGTTTTAGTTTGTTTGTAAACGTTAACTTTTGTCCTTCGTAATGAAAAATATCTGAGTAAGATTGACACAATCGCATAATTTGATATCTTTCTTCCTCATTCATATGGTCTGTACGAATTAAATTACAAATGTCATGAACTTCGTTAGGTACAAGAACAATGTCAGCATGATATATCTCAAAGTCATTGTCAATAAATTTATCTGTTCTTATCGGTCTATAAAATTCAATGTCGGCAATAGTATCACTAGGATTTTCTATTTCTACCCAAGCATAATTATTTTTAGCCGTTGTCAAGGATGGTTTTATAAAACAATCATTTATTTTAGTACAAGGAACTATTATATTACCATTTTTTTGTGTGACGGGAATTTTTACTTTACTTATAGTATGAGGCATAATTTCCGTGTAAAATAATACCTTTTGTTTCGAGTCAAAATAATGAATTCCATTTTGTGAATTGGGTGTAATTAATATTGAATCATTAAAATTTATTTGTGCATTTAATTTTTTTAAAATATCTAATCCGATTAAACCATCAAAATATCTGTGAAATTTAAATAAACAAAATTTAATTAGTTCGTTGCTATTAAATTCAGGGAAAGAGGGAATAGATACACAATGATCTCTCTGTGATTTTTGAAATATGGAACAAATTGTAAATGGTTCCTTATATATATTTTCGGAAAAGAATTTAGAAGCTATTTCTGGATTTAAAAATGATTTAGTTGCACCAGTATCAATTAAAAGTTTCAAAGGGGGATTTTGTATTTGTACGTAGGGTAGTTCGGTTTTGTCATAAATAGAATTGATTTCTATTACGTTTTCTCTATTTGGAAAGGGATTTCCTGAAAATTTTGGTCGGAACTTTCAGAGTCTACAAAAGGAATCTGATCTAACTCGAAATTTTCGGTGTCCTGATTAGATTGTTCATAATAAATTGATTCACCATTTTCTGAAAATAAACTGTCATGATTCTCAGAACTTTCTACGTTGTGTAGTTCTTCCATGATAACATCTGGTCTTTGATTGGGATTGGATTGAAATCGATTTTGGTTTTGGTTTTGAAAATTATAAGGTCGAATTTGATTTTGAGAATTATAAGGACGATTTGTAACTTTCGTTACCACGCTCATTGGTGTTGGTTTAGGCAAAGTATTTTGAGAAGGATTTTTCCAGACATTTCGATTTCCGAATACTTGTGAATTTGTTGGAAATCTTTGAGGTTGATTATTCACTCGAGGCGGTAATTGAATTGGTCCTCGTGGAAACTGGGTTTGAGTTTAATAATTAATTGATTTTGGTTGAAATGATGTTTGAGAAGAAAAATTTGGTGTCTTATTAGGAGGTTTTACTGAATTTGATTGGGGATGATTATATTTTTGTAAACAGCGAATATTATTATCTTCAATTATATACTTTTGTGCTTCAGCTAAATTAGTTGGTTTTATAGCCCTAATCATCAAACTTTGTGGTTATTTTAGTCCTACTAATAAAGTATGCAATGCATGAGCATCGTATAAAGCTTTCTTACTAGTTACTTCATTATTTTCGTGTATATTAATATAATTATGTAATAAATTTAAAGTTGAAAGAACCCTTGCATAAAACTGCAAAGAATTTTCATTTGCATTCTGCCTTAATGCACTCATATCTGCTAACAAACTACTTTTATTTCTTTGGTCGCAAAAATGAGTAATTAACAACCCTTTAATAACATTCCAATCATTGGATCCGCTAAGATTAAAAACTTCTTCTGCAGAGCCAGTTAGTTTTGATAATATACTATAAACTAAAAGTTTATTTTGTGTACAACCCGCATTTTCATGATTCCAAAATTCATTTAATAAATCAGTAGCGGTAGAAATATATCTATATAATCTAGTCGGATTTCCATCAAAAGTGGGTACCGTTTGCAAAAATTTTATATCAAAAACTGGAGGATTTGGCATGGTTCTAGATGAAGATGCCAAAATATTATTTAATTCTATATTTATTTCGTTAATTCTATTTTGTTTTAACGTTAAACGTTCTAAAGATTCTACTAATTGATTTGTTTTATCCAAATTATTTTCACTGAAGGAAATATTGGGATAGGAGTCTGACATGAAAAATATTATAGGAAATTACAATGAGTAACTTACCATTGGAAACTTGTCTTCATGGCACTAGATCGATTCTGGATACCACTTGTTATTTTTAATTATTTCTTCTTTATTTTGTTTTTCTTGTTAGGTTATTCCCGATAAAGAGTAAACTCACGATTTTCTGCGATAGAAACCTTCGAGAAATGATCCTACTGACTGCGCCACTTACGTTTTTCGGATTAACGAAAACGTTTTTAAAAATTATTTTAAATACAACTTTATAGTGTAGAATCTAACATCAGACTGACTAATTTCAAAGATATAAAGTTTAAAAGTAAATTTTACAATATCAGCTAAATATAATATTAAGCATTAATTTATTTTATAGTAAGGTAAAATGGGTCACATAACTCACGTGAATCTGGCCTAGGCCCATAACCTGTCAATGTTAATGCATAAAATAAAACGCATCGTACTGTTCTTATATTCAGCATGAACTTAAATGTATTAAACATCAAGTAATTAGATGGCTCGCATTCGTTACTTTGTAAGTTTCACATATTTTGATACAATTTATAAAAATATATACATGTAACGTTATTAATATTTATATTTTATAAGTTTAGTTTCCTATAATTTTCTTTTATGCCTTTAAACAATTGATTTGTTTTCTAATTGTTATTAATAGTGTAAAGACGCTTTTGATACGAAATGAATAAATTAAAAAAATAATTTGTTATTCTTGCGGCTTACGTTTTTAAGAAAATTATATTAGTTAAAAAATAGTTATTATTTTCTGTAAAAAGTAAATTATTTTTAAAAGCATTCATATATAATTTAAAAAATATTTTCAGTCATAAAACAGTTCACTTTGTAGATCAACCTCCAGTAAATTCCATTGTGGTTCTGCAGATTTATTTTAAGCTTTTTTATGTAACTTCCATATATCCGTAACAAAAAATTATGATACTTTTATCTCAACTCAGAAATCTGGTGATATCATAACATTTTTTTCTGTCACACAGTAAAAAGGAGCTTTGTGCGACGTGTACTTAAAATCATAAAGAATGAAATAAATCCCACACAAATATCAAACTTTCTCAACTTCAGTTTACAAAGATGAAAAGTACACAAAGTAAAATAAAAGAAGAGATGTTTTTTCAGGCCACAAAAACCAAAATTTTCATACTTATTTCATTTCTGGTCAAAAGTTGACCATTACTCAGATATTAAAGAAAACAAGTATTTATTTGTTTATTTTGTAGGTATAAAAACAATTTAAATATTCTTACATTTTTTCTGTATATGGTGCGTACAAAATACTTATAAAAAATCATGCTTTTCAACGATTCAGTTGAAATAGTTGGCCTCTAGTTTTATTACTATTTTAATAAAAAAATCATTTAAATTTTAAAGAATAATTAAAATATCTTATAAAAGTATATTAAAAAAACTCAACGCACATTTCACTACAGAATGTTTGTTTTTTCAGAAAATTAGTAAATTAATTAAATGCTAAACATTGCGAATTTTTGAAGTAAAACTTCTTTAGGCGCGACTAGGGGTAACTCAGTAATTCTAACGGACGTGAC
This sequence comes from Altica lythri, assembly GCA_964028335.1. Lineage (NCBI taxonomy): Eukaryota > Metazoa > Arthropoda > Insecta > Coleoptera > Chrysomelidae > Altica > Altica lythri. Next base: position 30,769,121 of record OZ034806.1, on the reverse strand, counting down.
GTCATTCTAATGTAACGGAAACAAAACCTGATACAAAATACCTAACACGATTCCGCCTACTATATTAAATAAAAGTTAAATCTGTAATTGTATGAATTGACAGCTTGTCAACCAAAATACATTGGTGGTAAATAGTTTAAATTTGTGTATGAAGTGTTTGTTTTAAATATGAATAAACAAAGTGGATTTATTAATGAAGAAAGTGATGAAAAAATATTGAATGAAAATGAGTGAGTACTCTATATGCATACATTTTATTTTTGGTGTGTAATTACACTATTTATACCTAATTATGTATACCTAGCTATTTTTGTTTTATAGACTTAAAGAGCTAAAAAGAAAAAGAAATTGTAAACGTCAAAGGGCGTATTATCAGCGCCAAAAAGATTTGAAGAAAAATGAAAATGAAAAAAATTAAAATGAGTGAGTACTCTATATACAGTGAAATTAATGAATTTTAGATAAATTACAAAACAAAATAGTTGTCACTTGAATAAAATGGCGGATTCTCAAGAACATTTTACTCTTTAATCAATAAATCATAATAAAAGAAAAAATCAAAAACCTGATAATGATTTGACCTGTAAAAAACGTAAGTAGTGTTAATTTTTATTATTGTTAAACTAGTTTTCTTTCATCATTTTTAAGTAAAATATATCAAATCTCTTTTGTTAATTAATATTATAAGAGAAATTTGTTTGTTAAGTACCTATATAGACAATAAATATAATTGAATTGTAATTTAATATTTATTTTGCGATACGTAGATACGTTAATTATTAAGTTTTACTTCAATCGCGCGTAAAGGTTACACGCACACACTTTTTTTTTATTTAATAAAAATCAAATATTTATAGTCTCCAATAAAAAACTTTTTAACAAACATAATGTCTTGAGGGCAGTGATGGATTTCCGCATAGGCCCGTGAGGCCCAGGCCTAGGGCCGCACGATTTGGGGGCGGCAAAATTTTCAGAAGGATAAAATTTTAGAGCCGAAACATATACCGATTTTTTAATTTTTAAATTGGTTTTGTCTTTTTTCGTGAGAATTATTTATAAAAAATTTTCTATATACAATATAATTGATTTTTCCATTGACTTCTCATTTTGTAAGTACAATATTAATATTTTGATTGAATAATGTTATTAAAAAGAAATAGTCAAATTAATAAACTTTTTTGCAAAATACCCACACTTATCTAGAACAATCTATGACGGAATCATATTATTAATACAAAATAAAGTATTACTACAAATTTTTGGAGTTGGCCATAAAAGCACTTATCAAAATCTCTACGAACATTTTAAATTTTTTGCAAATAAATTAGTTAAGATGTATCCTGATGATTTGGATAAGACATTAGGAAATAAATGTATTTATTTCGTATGTCAACTCAAAGATTGCTTAGCGAATACAAAAGACATACGTATTGAACAAGAAATATGCAGTGTATTGTATTCTCAAAATCTTCGAGAATTTTATCGAAAAGTAGACATTACCTACTCTATGTATGTTTTTAAGTATTCCTGCTATGACTTGTTCAGAAGAGAGATCTTTTTCCACCATGAAAAGAGTTAAATTTTATTTATGCGTAAGTATGGGCCAAGATAGACTTAATGATTTGGCATTACTGTCTATTGAAGCTCAATTAGTGCAAGAACTGGAAAAATAACAAATTAAGCAGTACATGAGAATTCGATGAAAATGCTGAATATTTTTTTTTGCAAGAGTTTAAAAATTATTTCTTTGTATTATTTATTACTTTTCTTTAAGTAAAAAGAATATATTTGAAAAACAAATGTGGATTAAAATGTATGAAATTTGGTTGATCAAAAACGGCATGATACGCTTATCGGCATGATCGGGCCAAGGGAGGCAGTAAGCCTAAATCCGCCACTGCTTGAGCGATAGAAAATGTACCTTATTGTTTAGGGATAGTAGATAACTTAGATAACTTTACTATAGACACATACCACCGAGGTCTTGGTTATCGAACCAATTGGTAGGTAGGTATCTTGCTGAATGCAGAAACCTAACCAAATACCAAATAAACTACATGGTGGAATGTCACATTTACTTACGATAATAAAGGCACAAAGACCCAGACCCTAGGGGCTGTTTTAGAGACACCAGCGCTCCTCGAGTGCTACCTCAACGACGCTTTTTTATAGCCAATTAATGCTCAGCTAATTTTTTATCTGATTTGTTATGTGGTTTTATTAAACAAAAGCCTTTTTTGGGTTTGTTTTAAATAATTATCAAAACTAGTCAAGATTGATAATTTCAGAAGTTCACAGCAACACGGTTTCCTCCGGTGGTTGCTCTATAGTCACATACCTTCAACAATGTACCGATATCTGGACGTCCAAAATAAATAAGGGAAATCCTGTTGACATGATTGTCAGTGATTTTATGAAGGCTTTCGATAAAGTCCGACATACATGTCTTTTTTATAAATTGGAGCATTCTGGTGTGAGAGATTCATTGCTGTCCTGGATTCGTGTCTTTTTAGATAAGTGAGTATATCAAGTCAGAATTAAAGATCAATTATATTAATATCTGGTAACTAGTGGTGTACCGTAGGGTTTTGTTATCGGTTCCTGCTCTTCAACTTATATATCAGCGATATGGTGTCACTGTTTGTGTCCCTGGTATTACTATTTGCAGATGAATTCAAGTTCTTTTCTAATCCACTATTACATTATAAATGATTAGAGTATAATTGAACAATGGTGTGTTACTTGGCTTCTAGAACTTAATTTACAAAAATGTTACATTCTTCATTTAATACACAATAACCCAAGCATGAGCTTACCTACGTTATAAATATTGCCAGTTCTTCCCAACAGTAAGATCTTGGGGTTGTAATTTCGATTGACCTAAAGTCGGCTTCTTATATTACGTCAATGCTCAAGAAGTTTAACAGAGTAATGTACATGGCTAGACAATCTTTTAAAAATCTGTCTCCACAATTGTTAACTACTATTTACAAAACCTATACCATTCCAATTTTGGATTGTGCTGCATCAATTTGGAACCCTAACTTTAGAAGACATTCATGCTCTTGAGCAAGTTCAAAAGCGAATCTCCAGACTTTCTCCAGCAGTTGGTAATCTCTACTACTAAGAACGTCTTCAAATCTTGAGATTATGCAATGCAGCCTTCAAGAAAGGAGACTTCTACTTAGTTTATTTGTGCTTAGTGAGGATGTACGGAATCGTCGTCATTAATATAAACTAGTGCGCGAAATATTTAAAAAACTGTGACAACACTTTATTACAAACAGAATCTTTATAGATTGGAACTGGTTCCTTATTTTGCGGTCGTCGCTACCTATTAAAAATTCTTTTGACAAAGTTTCAGCTTATGTTATGTATTAAAACTTGTTTTTTTGAACTTTAAAGATATCGAAATCAGATGACTAGTTGCTTTCAATATTTTTAACAAATAAAGGATTTATTTCTGCCTTTTTAGTGCAACACTGAATTTGACAGATACATACCTACAAACCCCAATTTACTTTGCCTCCATCATAAATTTCTTTAAATCCGACGTTTCTAGTAAATTCAAAAGTTTATATTACATTAAAAAATCTACCAATACTTTTTAATTAATAATTGACACTGGTACTGGAATCTTAATTTTCAAACCTGCAACTTGTCCAAATTTTAAAAATCGAAACGCTGAAAATAATAATAAATGAGTCATTATTAGTTCCATTCTTCTCAAATTATGATCCACATAAAGTATACATTTGCAACCTTAACATTGAATTATCGGAATACTAGGATCAGATTTCTTAGAACATTACCTATAACTGCATAATTGACTTAAAAAATAAACAACTTATTAAAGAATTTAAGACAATACCTTTATATAAAATTGATGACGATACTAAACATGACCTACAACAACCAAACATAAATTGTGAAACTTCAACCTCAAGTCCACAAACAAGAAGTGAAAGAACAATTAAATAAAATGTTAAATCAAAGAAAAGTCTGACCATCCTGTTGACCTTGGAGTACCCCAGTACCAAAAAAGGTCGATGCGCCCAGAAAACAAAAATGGCGTGTTGTAGTGTGCTACAGAAAACTAAACAAGATAACCATAAATGACAAAACCCATTGCCAAATATATCAGACTTATTGGATCAGCTTGGCAGGTGCCACTATTTCACTACCTTAGATTTGGCGTCAGGGTTCCATCAAAATCGAAATCGATTTAAAAGACATCTCCAAAACAGCTTTTACTGTTAAAAACGGTAATTTTGAATTTGTTCGAATGTCGTTCGGGTTAAAGAACGCCTCATCAACATTTCAAAGAGTTATGGACAATATTCTAGTAGGTACACAAAACGAAAGATGTCTACATGGATGATATCTTTTATTTATCCACAATTACTGAACATGTTTTACGACTCACAGTTTTTGAAAGATTAAGAAATGCCAACTTACAGATAGAGCCGGATATATGTGAGTTTTTAAAGAAGGAAGTGGCCTACTTAGTTCATATCATAACAGAAGACTGAGTCAAACCCAAACCAGAAAAAATAAGCTGTATAGAAAACTTTCCCTAACCAACAAACCAAAAAGATATTAAATCCTTTTTGGGATTTGCTGGATATTATAGAAGATTTATACCTTACTTTGCTAAAAGTTCCAACCCACTCACTAAATTATTACAAAAAGATGTTCCTTTTAATTTTGACCACGAATGTGTAGAATCTTTTCAAAAACTGAAAAGCGCTCTGATATCGAGCCCTATTCTTATTTATCCTAATTATGACGAACCGTTTTTTCTTATAACAGACGCCAGTTCGTACACTTTTGGAGAAATACTATCTCAAGGTCCAGTTGGACCAGACTTACTGATAGCTTACGCCTCAAGAACAATTTGTAGAAGTAAAACCAAATATTCGACCATAAAGCGAGAACTACTATCAATAGTAAAACATTTCCTTTCTTATCTCTTTGGGAAAAAGTTCACACTTATAACAGATCACCGTCCTTAACATGGCTTTTCTCAATTAAAGACCCTGGAATTCGTTTGGCAGAGTGCCGTCTCTAATTAGAGGAATACGACTATCAAATTATATAGAAACCTGGTAGTTTTAATAGAAATGCCGATGCTCTTTCTCGAATCAAAATAGACGAAAATGAAAATAAAAACACGCATAAAACATGAAAACTGTTATAGACCAGTGCGGATGTGTAAAAAAACGTCTATATTTGGATGTGAGAGGTGGCATTCGGATTTTTTCAGAAAAAGTTGTGTGATAACTTCAATAATAATAATCTCGTTTCCTCCCTCTCAATCAGGTCCGGAACATTAACAAAAAAATTCAAATGTTTGAAAATAGTGAAAAATGTCGATTTTTGAAGTAAAACTTCTTTAGCGAGACTAGGAGTAAAAAAGTTATCCTAACCGACGTGACGTCATTCTAATAACAGAAACCGGAAACAAAACCTAATACTGACACGATTTTGCATGGGCGCCGGCAGCAGGGTGCAAGAGGGTGCGCTTGCACCCCCCTTCTATGAAAGAAAATACCTGAATTTACCAGAAAATTATATATTTTTTTAATTTTTTTATTAAATTATTGTTTGAATAAAAACTAAAGGCGTCGCGGTTGCTGTCCAAATCATTCTACATTCTATATACATATTAGATCATAATAGTGTGTAAATGCAGATGCACCCCCTGAAAATAATCCTTGCGGCACTCATGCGATTTTGCCTCCTATATTAAATAAAATTAAATCTGTAATTGTATGAATTGACAGCTGATCATCTTGTCAATCGAAATACATTGCTTATATATAAATAGTTTTTTGTGTATAAAGTGTTTGTATTAAATATGAATAAACAATGTGGATTTATTAATGAAGAAAGTGATGAAAAAATATTGATTGAAAATGAGTGAATAGGTAGGTACTCTATATGCATAAATTTTATTTTTGGTGTGTAATTACACTATTTATAGCTAATTATTTATACCTATTATTTATACCTAGCTATTTTCGTTTTATAGACTTAAAGAGCTAAAAAGAAAAAGAAATTGTGAACGTCAAAGGGGATATTATAAGCGCCAGAAAGATTTGAAGAAAAATGACAAAAATGAAAAAATGACGAGACAGCCACATTCATTATGATTTGATTAAGTAAGTTTATATACATACATACATATTATGATAGTAAATAATTGTTTATACGGAATCTTTACGTTGAGTAAAGAAGCATGTTGCACGTTTTTGTTCATAAAATAATAATATTCAAAATATTTTAACACTTTCTTATACTTATTTTAGGTTTGGTTAGGTAGCCATAAAGGCCATAAAACCACTAGTCAAGATGGCTGATCTTTTACCACCAATAACAGATCCTTCGTAGACGTGAAGAAAACAAACTTAACTCAGGATTTTAAATTTTATGGAATATGCTATAAAATGATACAAAATGAAATGGTTATCTAACTATCGAAGGCTCTTGTGTTGTGATGTATTACAATAAGGTAGATACAGCTACAAAATCACACATTCTAAACGTAATGTGTGTATATTTTTAATATTGTTTACCTATTATTGAAGCAAAACTTCTTTAGGCACGACTAGGGGTAGATTCCAACGGAAGATTCTGATGGAAGTAACTGTATAATTTCAGCTATGGGAGGAGTTTAAATTTCCGAAATTTATTTATGAAATTTTCAAACGGTTTCAAATACATTAATGGTATTTATAGACTAAAATCTATGTTTCACATTTATAGTTATCATAAACCTATTATTTCATATATAAAAAAAATAATGATAACTTTCAAATTCCTATTTCTAATGAATAATATAAATATAACATCTCATTTTTTTTGTAAAGTATATAGGCAATAAATATGATTGAATTGTAATTAAATATTTATTTTCCGATACGTACGTCAACAAGTTTTACTTCAATCGCGCGTAAAGGTTACACGCACACTCTTTTTTTCTACTTTATTTGCTTATAACTTTAAAACGATTTTTTTTAGAAAAAGTTGTAGAGAAATAAAAAATGCCCAATTAAATTTCCTATAAAATACCATTGGTTAAAATTTTTCAAATTTATTACCTAGGCTGCAAAATAGCAATATATACAAAACAAAAGGGGTAAATGGAGCCTTTTTTATTCAATTTATTTCAACCATTTAGATTTCATGTAGGATCTTCATAATTCACCTAGAAAATCTTTATAATATAATAAAACAGTCCACTAAATTTCATTAAAATCGATTCAGTAGATTTCGCATAATAATTTTGCAATCTAAATTTTTTTAAAAAAATTGAAATCTCCCACAACAAAAACTAAACCATACAAAAGTTTGCTGATTTTTTGACATATAAAAGAGCACTCCACCTATCAAACTCACTTTACAGAATTAAAATTAGATTATTTGGGCGGCCTCAGGAATGTTTTAAATTTATAAACAATTTTTTGGCTTATAAACAAATAGAATATCTCGGTAACTAATAATTTAAATTAAATTCAGAAAACGGCGTTAGAAAGAACTTGGAAAGACGCTTCTTTTTTTTTTTAAAAAGTTAATTTACAAGCAGTGGTTTTTGAGATACAACCGGTCAAAGTTGATCGGCATTTGCGACGAAGTTATAAACATTAGGATGATAATCTTTAAACCATTACCTTTCTCTTTCGGAGCTCCTTTTCGACAAAAATTTTCACATCTCCGAAATATCTATAACATATATTAAAATAATAAAAACTATCGATATTCCGCGTGAAAATTCCAAAATAAACAGGCTGAGGAAAATTGAATTTCAAGGTTCAAAATCGGTATGCGGAAAAAAAATACATTTTCTCAGCTTCCAATGGAGCTATTTTCTTATTTTTTTTTTAATCCGATGTAACTCGAATAGAAAATCCCAAGTAACGCATAACCAAATCCCAAAGATGCTTTCATTTTGTTATAAATAAATTAATATATTTATAACAAAATAAAACCACATATGTTTTCCTATTTTTTAGACATTTTTTTAGAAAAACTTACAAAATTTGTTGTACCTTTTAACATTTCAAATATAAATATTCCCATTTAAAAGCTCTATAATTATTTAAACAATCTTCGTTTAAACAAATCATAATTTTTTTTTTTTTGATACACAAATAAAAATGAATTTCACAATAGTATTTTGTTATTAGATTTAAATAATTATGTTAAAAAATTATTTGTTTTATACAGAAAGTATTTTTTTTTTCAATTTATGTAAAATTATTTGTTTTGGCTTGCTTTCTTGCGAACTGGACTGAAAGAATCTTCTATGACCTCTTCAAGATCTTCATCTTGAAGTTGAAAATTACTCTCCAAATTTTCAGCGTGTAATTCTAAATCAATTTCATCAAAAGTTAATTGCAGAATCGGTATTTTCTTCTTCGAGATTAATAACATTGCTTTGTGAATTTTTGCAAGTTTGTCCGTGGCAGCTAGAGCAGTAATCAGTACACTTCAAACCGTGTTTAATGCAACCACATGACTTGGAACATTCTTTTAAACACTTACAACTAATTTTTTTTAATAAACTATCAGGCAAGAGTATATCGGTAGTTTGTGTTGGCTCTAAACCTGATTTCTCCATTTCCCAACCCCATTTATTTGGGTCTAATTCATTACCAAGCCATTGCTGAACTTGATAATAAACCCTAAAACAATGCTGAGCGGCTGCAGATTCAGTCGGTGGGAGTATGGTTAAATTAAAAATTTTTTTTGCACTTTCCTTTTTAAAACATATATCTCAGTTCATTCAAATCTACTGTAACGCCTCTTTTACCACTATAAAGGGCCGATAATATTTTAAAACCAGCACTTTTTATTTGTTTTTGTGAAGAGTTTGGCAAATTGTAGACCTCAGCTTCAGTCATCAAATTTTTGTCGTTTAATAAAATCTTAATTAATTTTTTTTTACCCTGGTTATAGAATGCCGAAGTTGTATCACAGCCAGAAAAAGCGTGGACAAAACCAATTAAAGAAACTATAGAATTTCTAATCGTTGTTTCCAAAGTTAACGATTTACAAAATGAATCACAATCATAGACTGTCTCAGACTTTTTACCTTTGCTGGGCTTCCAAAAATAAATATTTTTGTTTTACGGGCACGTAATATTAATATAACCAGCACGTCGATATCTTCAGCCACAATAACTGCAGGTTTGTCATCTGATGTTACATTTATAGCTGTTTGTACAATTAATGTATCAGCGTCTTCATGCGCTTGATCAGTATTAAATCCAGCAGCTCGAAGTTTCTGTTGCAAATGAATAATTAAACGATTTTTGTTCGCTTCATTTAATAAAAATTCATCTTGAGATACCGTGCAAAATGTTGTATGTTGAAATTCAATATCAGGACAAATTTTTCGCGCTTGACGTCGACGCTTTTCAGACATTTTTGTACTTTTATCCGAGTTTTCAGGATATCCATCAAAAATGATGTAGCTGTTTGGTGAGTAATGTTTATTAACGAAGTTGACATAAGTATTTAAAATTATTTCAAACGTTTGTTTCTCCGACCAAACTACTTTGTGTAGGAGAAATCCTCCATCAATGACATGTACGCAATTCAGAGTCGAGGGAATATCTGTTAATTCTTGAAAATTGCCGTATAACTTTGATTTATCCGATTTTCGAAGCAAGCCATCTTTAAATAAGGAAAGTGGATATGGTGCAAGTTCATATTTTAAGTAGTCTTCAAGGTCACCTTGTTTATCGTGCATAGCTACAGTCATTCTTTGGAAAATTAAATTTGGATTAATAATAATTGTTTAAATAACTATAGAGCTTTTAAATGGAAATATTTATATTTGAAATGTTAAAAGGTACAACAAGTTTTGTAAGTTTTTCTAAAAAAATGTCTAAAAAATAGGAAAAAATATGTAGTTTTATTTTGTTATAAATATATTAATTTATTTATAACAAAATGAAAGCATCTTTGGGATTTGGTTATGCGTTACTTGGGATTTTCTATTCGAGTTACATCGGATTAAAAAAAAAGAAGAAAATTGCTCCATTGGAAGCTGAGAAAATGTATTTTTTTTCCGCATACTGATTTTGAACCTTGATATTCAATTTTCCTCAGCCTGTTTTTTTTTGGAATTTTCACGCGGAATATCGATAGTTTTTATTATTTTAATATATGTTATAGATATTTCGAAGATGTGAAAAGGAGCTCCGAAAGAGAAAGGTAATGGTTTAAAGATTATCATCCTAATGTTTATAACTTCGTCGCAAATGCCGATCAACTTTGACCGGTTGTATCTCAAAAACCACTGCTTGTAAATTAACTTTTTTTTTAAAAAAAGAAGCGTCTTTCCAAGTTCTTTCTAACGCCGTTTTCTGAATTTAATTTAAATTATTGTTTACCGAGATATTCTATTTGTTTATAAGCCAAAAAATTGTTTATAAATTTAAAACATTCCTGAGGCCGCCCAAATAATCCAATTTTAATTCTGTAAAGTGAGTTTGATAGGTGGAGTGCTCTTTTATATGTCAAAAAATCAGCAAACTTTTGTATGGTTTAGTTTTTGTTGTGGGAGATTTCAATTTTTTTAAAAAAATTTAGATTGCAAAATTATTATGCGAAATCTACTAAATCGATTTTAATGAAATTTAGTGGACTGTTTTATTATATTATAAAGATTTTCTAGGCGAATTATGAAGGTCCTACATAAAATCTAAATGGTTGAAATAAATTGAATAAAAAAGGCTCCATTTACCCCTTTTGTTTTGTATTTATTGCTATTTTGCAGCCTAGGTAATAAATTTGAAAAATTTTAACCAATGGTATTTTATAGGAAATTTAATTGGGCAACTTTTATTTCTTAAAATAAATCGTTTTAAAGTTATAAGCAAATAAAGTAGAAAAAATCGACATTTTTCACTATTTTTAAACATTTTAATTTTTTTGTTAATGTTCCGGACCTGATTGAGAGGGAGGAAACGAGATTATTATTATTGAAGTTATCACACAACTTTTTCTGAAAAAATCCGAATGCCACCTCTCACATCCAAATATAGACGTTTTTTTACACATCCGCACTGGTCTATAACAGTTTTCATGTTTTATGCGTGTTTTTATTTTCATTTTCGTCTATTTTGATTCGAGAAAGAGCATCGGCATTTTTATTAAAACTACCAGGTTTCTATATAATTTGATAGTCGTATTCCTCTAATTTGAGACGCCACCCTGCCAAACGAATTCCAGGGTCTTTAATTGAGAAAAGCCATGTTAAGGACGGTGATCTGTTATAAGTGTGAACTTTTTCCCAAAGAGATAAGGAAGGAAATGTTTTACTATTAATAGTAGTTCTCGCTTTATGGTCGAATATTTGGTTTTACTTTTACAAATTGTTCTTGAGGCGTAAGCTATCAGTAAGTCTGGTCCAACTGGACCTTGAGATAGTATTTCTCCAAAAGTGTAAGAACTGGCGTCCGTTGTAAGAAAAAACGGTTCGTCATAATTAGGATAAATAATAATAGGGCTCGATATCAGAGCGCTTTTCAGTTTTTGAAAAGATTCTACACATTCGTGGTCAAAATTAAAAGGAACATCTTTTTGTAATAATTTAGTGAGTGGGTTGAAACTTTTAGCAAAGTAAGGTATAAATCTTCTATAATATCCAGCAAATCTCAAAAAGGATTTAATATCTTTTTGGTTTGTTGGTTAGGGAAAGTTTTCTATACAGCTTATTTTTTCTGGTTTGGGTTTGACTCAGTCTTCTGTTATGATATGAACTAAGTAGGCCACTTCCTTCTTTAAAAACTTACATATATCCGGCTCTATCTGTAAGTTGGCATTTCTTAATCTTTCAAAAACTGTGAGTCGTAAAACATGTTCAGTAATTGTGGATAAATAGATGATATCATCCATGTAGACATCTTTCGTTTTGTGTACCTACTAGAATATTGTCCATCACTCTTTGAAATGTTGATGAGGCGTTCTTTAACCCGAACGACATTCGAACAAATTCAAAATAACCGTTTTCAACAGTAAAAGCTGTTTTGAAGATGTCTTTTGAATCGATTTCGATTTTGATGGAACCCTGACGCCAAATCTAAGGTAGTGAAATAGTGGCACCTGCCAAGCTGATCCAATAAGTCTGATATATTTGGCAATGGGTATTTGTCATTTATGGTTATCTTGTTTAGTTTTCTGTAGCACACTACAACACGTCATTTTTGTTTTCTGGGCGCTCGACCTTTTTTGGTACTGGGGTACTCCAAGGTCAACAGGATGGTCAGACTTTTATTTCTCTACAACTTTTCCTTAAAATAAATCGTTTTAAAGTTATAAGCGAATAAAGTAGAAAAAAATCGACATTTTTCACTATTTTTAAACATTTTAATTTTTTTGTTAATGTTCCGGACCCGATTGAGAGGGAGGAAACGAGATTATTATTATTGAAGTTATCACACAACTTTTTCTGAAAAAATCCGAATGCCACCTCTCACATCCACTAAATAACAGATCCGCCTTGGTCTATTATGCAATCCATGAAACTAAAGAAGTTGCTGGCTATTCTGGCAAAAATATTAAAAAAGAAGAGGAAACTGAAATAAACGAAGAAGCTTCAGAACTAACCACCTTCTTAGATCTATATAAGAAAAAATCGATGATGGATTATTCAAAAATAGAATTTTCATGTTGTCAATTATTAGATAAATAAAAACATAGCAACCTTCTTCAGAGCCAAAACAAGACCTTCCTAATACAATAATCGAGGACATATTTAAAGAAAATGCAGATTTTTCTGATTTAACAATAAATGTCTTATCAAGCAAAACAGTAAAAAATCGAAAATACTTTATTATTTATTATTTATCCCCCTTACGATTATTACTCAGTTATTGAAAATCTGTTCATATCGCTATATAGAGCCGACATGTGCTCGAATCTTCGAAAACTTATTGCGTAGGAAATAACACTGACCTACCCTTTTTCGAAGTATTATCCTTTATATTATCTGAAATTGACTTAACGCTAAAGTTTTTCAAAATGTACCATCTCCGTAAGGGTAACAATTCGACGAATAAGACAAAAATATAATTGGACTGGTTTAACTAAAAACATTGAAAGTTATATTCAATTATATAAGATTTGTCAAACAAAAATAACGTACAGAACAAACAGAAACCCCAAAAAACCCTTTTGTATGAATAAACATAGACATTCTCAAAGTACCTCAAAGAAACCAGGTTTTTACCATTCAAGATGAGCTAACTAAATTTTCACAATCCTCCCCTCTAGTAAGTCTAGTGCATAACACAGATAAATCCATTGTAAATGCACTTATGATATATTTTTATTATTTTGGGACACCCCTTCGAATCCACTGTAATTGTGACATAGAATTTGAGACCGCAATGTTAAGAGATCTTTGTCTAATGTACGAATTAAACTTTCTTTTTCAAGCGTCGGTCACCCCCAATCCAATGTATCTGTAGAAAGATTCCATGCAACCCTCTTAGATATAATACGTGCATTCGTTGCAGAAAATCTTAATGAGCACCCTTTTGATGCCTTACCATGTGCTATATTATTGTATAACAATTAAAAAAATAAGACGCATGCATTTACTCGATATGAGTTAATAATCGGACACACGTCTAGCAGACCACCCGAAACTGTCTACAACCGCAGCTAAAGAAAAAAACCAACGAGATTTAAATAATCGTATATTATATTACTACAAAATCGCAAATGCAAAAATCATACGACAGAAAGAAAAAGCAAAAGAACGCTTTTACCAAACAGCATCCAATAATACACCAAACTATACAATTGGAGACCGAGTCCATATTAAAAAAAAACAAATAAAAAATAAATTAGAAAATAAATTTAAAGGACCTTTTGAAATTTTAGAAATTCATAAAAATTTAGCTACCGTTCTAAATCTGAAAACGAAACAAAAATCAAAATATAATTTCGATGTAATTAAACCCTATTTGGAAAATTAATTTATTTTCAGGTTTCTCTTGCTGATCGGAACAACAGCTTGCCAATTCACTGTAATACAGTTGGAGTGTATTATTACGATGAATCCAAAATAATTATAGCAAACAATGCATGGACATTACTCGTACATAAAAAAACCACCTCCTACAAAGAGAGTTTCGATACAAACAATAACATTCTAGAAACTATTCAGAAAACTTTCGACACGAAGTCTCACTTAAAAAAAAATTTTTATACTGAACTTAAATCAAATTTGGATCTACTTATCCAACTTTCGAAATCAATAAAAACGAAATTTGACGAAATTACATTTAACATTAATAGACAAAAACGCGGACTTATTAAGGGCGCGGAAAGCCGATGCATCTAATGGTGAATATTATAACAAATGTATCGAACAATTAAAAAACAACCAGCATCAAATTGAGAATTTAATGATAAAATAAATTTCGGTAACCGCTTCTGTTCTTAATGATTATAATACAACTCATCAGCAATTAAAAATTAGCGAAAAAACATTTAATGAGGAAATTGAGAAAACGCTTTTACAAACAAACAGGGAAATAACTTATATCGAGACAAAACTAAAGTTCCTTGAAATCTGTGAAAAATTAATGGAAAGCTATGCTGTCTTAGAAAATTCTGTAAATGACATTTTAAATTCTATAATATTTGCTCCTTTAAAGATACTTTATAGTTCCATTATTGAGCCTGTAAAGCTAATCTCATTATTACAGGAAATTTCTCAAAATTTAGAAAGGAGAAATCTACCATTATCTATAAAATTATCAAAAATCTCTTAATATCGCCAGATAATTGAACTTGATGCATACGAAACTAATACAGATTAAGTATTTGTCCTAAAAATCCCTCTAATAGAACCTCAAAGTTTCACCATATTTCATTTGTACCCTATACCAATATATTACAATAGAACAGGATTTCACCATATATTGAAAATAACAGAAAAATTTATTGCGCGAGAAGATGATTCTTTAACATATGTTGTTGTCAAAAACCCACGTGAATGTAAGCAAATAACACCTTACCAAAAATTTTGTCATGAACTTTACAACTACCCAATCGACAATAATGCTCCTGGTGAGGTTTATCTGTTTAGAAATCTTAAAACCGTACCTACAAATTGTGAAAGCACTTTGATTTATGGACAGGGATAAAAAATTCAAAAACTTGGTGAAAATATTTGGCTAGTGTTAGTTACAGGACGGTGACCTTCCGGTGCATGGTATACTAGACGCTGACTTTGCTGGACTAGCAAAGTCTAGAACATTTAAATACAAGATCATCAATATTTTTTATATAAATTGTCAATCAATATTAATTAAATTTCAGTCTGATATAATTGTATATTTTTGTGCAGTAACTCTGTTAGTTTGAAAATAATTTTTTTTAAAAGTGTTTTGTGATTTCAAAACTCGTAATTTGCTTATTGCCGAACCAGTATATACAACTATAAATTGCCCTAAACAAAATATAAAGACTATACTAACCAATCAAACTTTGATATTACAACTCTCAACAGATTGTTTCGCTTTTGTTGGTGTACCTATCTAAAATCCAGGCCATTACTAAAATAAATTTTAATTTTTCACATAACACACATCCAGTGCTTATCACCTATAACTGCTGCGATTGCTTTTCCTATTAAAATAAATATTCTGAAACCAAAACCATTGCAGCTAGATAACCTAAATATTGACGACTTAGAAGGCATGAAAAATAAATTGGACCAGTATTCTACAAATTTGGACAATCTAAATAAATCAGCCGTTTGCAGAGACAAATATTATTTGTTTTACTTTCCTTACCATTGGGCTTATAGTAAGCCTTGTTATAATATTTGTAATCTAGAAGTTTAGAAACAAGTTCAGAAAAACTGCAGAAACCGCACAAGAAGAAATTTCATTTCCCGAAATACTCTTGAAAATCTGTGCGAGTAAGAGACCCAAATTAGTAACCGAAGAGTGTGTCTAAAATAGTGAACGCTGTGAAAGTCGGTCTGTGCTTATTAGTGTTAGAATTAAGGCTTAGGTAATTAACTTTTAAAATATTTTTATTATTTTTGCTTATGCTTTAGTTTTTCATTTTATTTTATATGTCATTACTTTTAAATTTATTTTATATGTACTTATTATGTTACTCTTTTATTTTATCAAAAACTTGATAGTTCACATCAACTTTTTTTATAAGGGGAAAGTTGTTATATTAGAATTTTCACTGAGTACACCAAACGGATACAGCGCTATTCATATTTCATAATATTTCATATCATATTACCTTTTTTTTATTAAATTAATAAATTGCATTTCCCATGGGAATAAACTTCAGAACTGCTGACAATAAGGTTATAGTCATATATATAAAAGAAAATAATGACTATCCAAGATATAAAAAATCTCGTGAGGATGATCCTCGAACAACCTAATTGTAAGATCTGGGGATGTAGTTAGACTGACTACATCCCCAGATCTTTTTACCACTTCAGATTGTTCAAGGATCATCTTCACGAGATTTGTTATATATAAACTAAACGGTTTCGAAAGCTTGACTTTCAATAAAAGAGTACACCTTCAATAGTGTTTTAATCACTAGGCCTTTGGACCGCAACCCCAAGAAAAATCATTTTTTTCTTTTCTCATATATATATATATATATATATATATATATATATATATATATATATAGTTTTTTTATTTCAATGTTTTTATTATTATTTGCTTTCCATAACAATAGTTAATTGTCAATATACCACAGTTGTTTTTTTAGTTTTGCATATAGCCGCTTAGAAGGCGCCACCATTAGAACGTTCAGACACAAATCTAACCTTAATCTTTTGTTGACATAAATCCACAGTTTCATTTCGATACAATAAGTCATGAGCGTACAGTAAATTTTGGAAGTTAGCAAGTCGGTCGAATAATGGAAAATAATATGAGAACATTCTCGAGCAATATTGTTTTACAGTTTTCGGTGCAAAATATCTCAACAGCAATATCTCGCTGATCACCAAGCATCCATCAACTAATTTTCGCTGGTATTGCAAAATTCAACGTGGTCATTCCAGACTCAGCGACGAATCCTGGCTGGGTCCACCTAAAACAGAAATTACAAAGCAAAACAGTGATGCGGTTCGTCAGCTAATTAAATATAACCACCGTGTAACATACCGGGAGATAGAGGCATCGTTGAGCATTTCAATGATCACGATCTAACAGATCCTACATGAAAAACTGGAAAACTCAAAAACGCTTATAGTATTGTTAGTGGCGATGAATTTTAGATTTACTTCTATAAACCGGAAAATAAACGCCAATCCGCTGGGTGATTTACGATGAGGAAAAAACGACAAACGTGATCCATTCTCGAAGTAAGTGAAAAAAAATGTGTTAAAATCTGGTCATGTGACCACAACTGCTTTAGAAGATGAAAGATTGGTTTATAAACGTTTTTTTTACCAAAAGTTATCGTGAAATTTTTACACAGCAACACACAACGGCGAATCATCCTACATAATGACAATGCAAGTACTCAAGAAACAGTCGAGTTTTTGGAGCTTCAAAACATCAAATGGTTAGACCATCAACTGTATAGTTTCGACCTAAAGCCCAACGACTTTTTCATTTTCCCAAAGATCAAGATATCAATGCGTGGACAGCGATTCCAGTCGCCAGAAGAAGCCATCGATGCCTTTAAAACAGCGATTTTGCAGGTGTCAACTGAAAACTGCATTAACTGTTTTACCAATTGGTTTAAACGTATGCAAAAGTGTATCGATCTTGATTGTACATATTTTAAAAAGCAATAAAGTACTTTAAGTCTATATATTTTTTGTCTTAATGGCTAAAGGCAAAACTAAACGACAAACCTGGTATTAAAAAGTTCTATACGGTAATAATAATAATATGTGTACTAAATCTTTATCTTTAATTTGGTAAATAACTTATCTAGTTTTCTAATTTTCTATAGAACTCGCATATTGACCTTAATAAAACACTATAAGATATAAGAAAATTATTTTTAGCCACTTCTGTTTACTGAATAAAACCTTCTAGTTTATTAAAGCACATTACAGTTTTTTTCTGGTAATGTCTCAAGCTTTTTAACTTGATTGCTTTAGCAAACAATACCATATTGATTTCGTATTTCTGCTTCTATTCTGTAACACTTATAAGTATAAAAATATCAGGTTGTGCAATTGAAATCCCATTAGAAAAACTACAAAACGTCAAATAAAATTGCTAGTAGGAGTAATTGGTGTTTATAATTTTTATAGTTAGTCTTTATTTGTCAATAATTTATTAATTGCTGCTTAAAATCATATATAGTAAAGTTTTTAAATAAACACGTTTTTTGATTCGTATGAATTGGGATTTTAGTAGGGTGAAATGCGAGGTCTTTCACAAAGTAAACAGGAATTTTAAAAAATAATCGATCCTAGCAGCGTCATTTCTTATTAGGACTTGCGTTCGACAGGTACAGCTTTCATTATTAACATTTCATAAAAATCGAACCACTTATCGCGATCAAAGTGACAGTACCTTTCCAACATTCATCGATCGATGACCATTGAACAAAGAGCAAATATTAAGTTCTGTTTTAAACTTGGTAAAACATTTACCGATACGCATCGATTGTTAAAACAAGTTTATGCGTGATGATTGTTAATTTCGTAGCCGAGTCCACGAGTGGTGTACACGGTTCAAAGTGGGTCATGAGTCGACAAACCGACAAACATGTTGGCCTACCGACATTTGTGATTGCGCCAGAAGTTTCTGTGTTTATTAAAAATGAGCAAAAATCTTTATTGTAGTACATGCAAATGGGCGTAAGAAATGTGTGTTCACTGTTTGTACCTCACAAGCTCACGAATGACAAAAAAATGCCTTAATTCAACATTTAAGAGACATCATTAAAGAGGTCAAGACAGAAAAACTTTCTTTACAACATTGTGACTGGTGACGAAACATGGTGTTTTAATACGATTTCAATAGCATGCGTCAAAGTTCCACAAAGAAGCACCCATGTGAGCCAAATCCAAAAAAATGCTGTTTGGAAACGTTTAAAGTAAAGACAATGTTGATTTGTTTCTACGATTCGAAGGTAATTATTCACAAAGAATTCGTTCCAGTGGCCCAAAGGGTTAATGCTGTGCATAATATTGGTGTTATAGGGTGTATTAATCGCGTATTAATCGTGTTAGGCCAGAATGTTGGGAAGAAGGTCGCTTGCGATTGTTGCACGATAATGCACCAACGCATTGTGTCCGAATTTTTGGCAAAAATGGCATTTTAACCATCAATAACTCTGTTTATTCTCCGAATATGGCCCCGTATGCTTTCTTTCTGCTCGGTACAATAAATACATTTGCCCATGAAGGGACAGCGGTATGCCAACGTAAAGGCCATCCAAAAGGCGACGATCACTATTTTGAAGAAGATCCCGGTCAATGAGCTGAAATCCTCATTCAAGAAACATGTGGACCGTGCTAATCGCTGTATTAACTCTAAAGGGGAATATTTTAAACAAAATAAATTCCATTTACCGAAAAAAAATTGTTAATTTGTTTTCTTTGTCCTGTGAACTCTGCTACAGATTTATCCAGAGTTTAATTTTAAAATAATATATAACATACCTCGTATTATCATTTTAAAAACTATAAAAAGTATGGTTAACAATATTACACTAAAAAGTTACTTTTGCAACTTTTCCGGGAAGTATTAAAATTAAATTTTGTAATTCAAAGAGAGCTACTTACTTTTTCAAACTTTGAACTTTTAAAGCTTTTAAGCCTAAAGGCTTATTCTAAACAGAATTACCAAGTTGACTGATAAGTGTAATAGAAAAAGATACGCAAGAGCCATCTAAAAATATTACTGTTTCACATAATTTCAGATATTGCCGCTTACATCAAACATATTTACCATGTATGTAAGATATAGTTCCATACGATTTAGTATTGTAGCTACTTTTACTAATCTTCCTAAAGTGATAAAAAAATGGCTAGATTAATGTATCTAATAATGAATACAGAACAGAAACGTAAACTTAGGTCACCAGTTGCGAACAGCACTCAGGAGATAGGTAGAGAGCGAGTGGTTAATCGATGTTACGGTGGTCAATAACGCGTCACCTTAAGATGGCTTCATAGTACTTAATTGAGTAAGAATTTTTCGTTTAATTATATAAGATAAATACAATTTAATTATAAAACTATATTAATTATTAGATACCGAACGGAGCACATGTATGAGATTTCATTTGTTAGTACAAAGAAGACGATAAGTATGATAGACTAGAAATACAATTCAGTTGCATCTTTTAAATAATGTCTTGAGTTAATACACATAAATTTTTTAATTTGACTTTTTTAAATTAGTTTACTGTTAATTCTTTTCAAGTTTTCAGGAATTGCGTTAACCACGTTCGACGCAATATACCAGAAGGAGCGTTGACTTAAAGATTTTTGCATTTTTGGTCTTTTTTGTCTGTGTTATGTTTATGTGTAGTCAGTTTAATTAAATTTTTAACATAATGATATTTTAAAGCAATTGTTAAATTATTTAATAGTTTAACATCGAATACAACACTTTCGTTATATAGATTATCTGATGGGTATTAAAAAAATTGTGTTTTTGAATACGTACCAACTGTATTGTACTTACTACCATACATATGTACTGAAGAACATCACTAGATACAACCTCAATTATTTGCAAGTCCTCCCTTATATAAACTGACAATTTTGTAATATTTGTAAAAAACATTGTAGATCCCTGAATAAGCTGTTTTTAGTTGGACTAAAAGAAAAATACATAAAATAATTGTTACATGTTTCGGCCCTTTCATATTTATGATGTTGTGGGTACTGATTAGTTTAAATTTACTTATCGTACATATTCACGAAGGACTTGTGAGAGCACCTTCTGAGACCGGTAGACCTCGTGAGCACCATCTCTAAAATAATAAATAAAATTAAGAATTGTAAAAGTACTGTTAACACTTACGAAGTGTTTTTGAATACGTAAAAACTGTATTGTACTGAAGAACATCACTAGATACAACCTCAACTATTTGTAAGTCCTCCCTTATATATACTAACATCTTTGTAATAATTGTAAAAATAACATTGTAGATCCCCGAAGGTGATTGCGGACTGCTGTCGAAAGCTTGGATACATACAAGAATAAATCTGTAAATCTGTGTTTCATTGCTGCATCACCCACTAGGTATTTTAATTGTATTTTGATACTTACCAGCAAATACTTATATATTTATATTAAGTATTTTATTTTTTGATTTATCCTATACATTGCAAATGTTTTACAGGATTAGTATTCATTTTATTATTATTATTATTATTATTATTATTATGCTTCTTTTTTTAAATTACAATGAAAACGGTCCTGTTAATAAACATTCTACCTTTCTTTCAATTCGTATGTGTATACTTTAAAATGTTATATATCTTCTTTACATCGAGAAAAGGGAGGACGTGTATTTTCATCTGAAATTTATTAAAGAAAGTTTTTTTATATTTTCACCGTGTTCTTTGTCTCTGTGTCATTTCGTGGAATTTTGTAATCGAATTTAAACCTATTTCCCGACTACCTAGAACTCTGAAATTTTCAGGATAGCTAAGAACTGGATGACAATGCATGTTTCAAGTGTCTTTAGGCATATACATAGATTTCGAAATTTATACTGAATTGTTATTAAATTAAATATGTATGTATACATATCATTTTGCAAGACTTTATATAAGCTTGCGGTGGCCTATTTGGATAAGTGGTTGATTGTGACAATTCTATTGGGTTATCGTAATAGGATCGATCTCGCGAGAGTTTTTTTTTCGTTTTTTTTGTTCTTATATGTGAAAACAGTAATTATTATTTTAACTGGTAATAAAATAAACTGTTTTAGAAAGTTTTTAGATACAACTACCCTTGATTTTGTTAACAAGGAAACAATCTTCTCTATGATCAATCACAGCGTTGTATGACTTAATATTTTTGCAATAAACTTGTCTATATACAAAATCATTGGGGTCGGATGTAGACTGATGCAATGGTTTAGTATTGTTAAGTATTTTGATAAAAAATTGTATTTATTATTTCTAACATGATTTATAAAAAGTATGTTGTAGGTAATTATGGAAACCTTATATGTATTTAAAAAAAAAATTATCAAATGTAAAATCCTTGTTTCATTAAACAACAAAATATTACATCTAACGATTTCCAATGTAAACTTTTTTTATGCAAGTTAATGATGTGTGAAATATATAAATTAGTTAAAATGATTCGGTAGTTTATTATTAAGAAATCTGAAATTTTATACTTTACCCAGTGATCAAAAAACAAAAATAATAAAGAAAATTCTGACTACCCTTAACTTATCCTTAGTGGTTTCAAAGAAAACTAGTTTTACAAGCAAATTTAAGATAAATTAAAATTTTGTTATATTTTTGGTTTTATGAAAAATTAAAAAAAATATTGTTTAAAACAACACACACTGGCCTGAAATGAAAATATCTAATAAATATTAAAATGTTTATTCAGTTGCTGAATGAATAAAAAGCATAAGACATGAAATCAGATTTCACAATAAAAAATAAAATCAAGTTTTGTCAAATACTGAAATAAATGGCTGTAGATTTTATCTACATCAAGCTTGGTATAGAAAAATTCAGTCTCTCGGTTTAATAGCAGAATATACAAATGGTTTTGAAGTCAGCAAGAGGCTCAAACATACTTTTGGCCTTACATATATAAAACCAGAAGATGTCTCAGATTGTTTTGTGTTTGATTTAATGTCACATAAACCTGAAAATAAAATTTTAGATAGAAATGTGGATTATTTAGTTGAAACGTATATAGACTGTTGGGCATTCGCACCACAAATGCTTGCGAATTTTTTCAATTGCATTTTAATTTATCGTTTTATAACACACATCAATCCATACATATTTTTTTAGAAAAAATTAAAGAATTTCAGGTAGATGCGTATGTTAAAATTTAAAGTTTGCATATTATAAAACCTATCAAAGATAAACAAGTTAAAGTCCATTTGTTTAGAGTTGGCAGCTAAGAAAAGTCATTAAATCGTAAAATCTTGTAAACAAGACCCTAAATCAGTAGCGCACGTACTTATTTATATCGGTATTAAGATATTTCTTTTAATCATCATATTTTAATCTTCTTAGGTAAGGAATAAGTAGTCATAATACGATATTTAGAATATTTTGTTTTTCGATTTTAACGAGAATAATTGTGGTCGTTAGGGGTGTTAAGGGGTTAAGGTAACCCTATGTGTATAATTGCAAAAACAGGTAGGTACGTTATTAGTGTATAAATTGAGGATTTGGTTGTTCCTATAAGTAGTTAAACAAGGAGAGCACGGGCTATTTTTTTGAACATAACCTCACTTTTTTTTGAGTTGGCTGCTTGCGCTAAATGTCAAAGGCCATTCGTCTTTTTTCAAATGGCCTCTGACAGTTGACACATGCAGCCAATTCTTCTTTTTCGAGTGGCCTCTGACAGTTGACACATGCAGCCAATTCTTCTTTTTCAAGTGGCCTCTGACGTTTGACACAAACAGCCAATTCTTCTTTTCGTATATTATTGAATTTTTCGCGCTTCACTGTAATCGTACCAACTTTACATGCCTCACATTATCTCAACTCACCCTAACTCACCCTACCACCCCTCATTATCAACCCCAGTGCCCAAATAGAACTTAGAATAATTTTTTGGATAAGAATAAATGTAGAAAAAAAATTCTGTCTGATGTCTGTTGTGGTATTCGAACCCACAAACTCATGTGTATAATGTTGACGCCTTAACCAACACGGCTATCATCTGACTTGAAAAATAAAGTTGAAATGTGTTAGATAAACAGCTCCGTCTACGGTTGTTGGTAAGTTAGCAGAGGCGTACTGTTGATTTTTTAGATATTTAACAGTGCCGTACCTAACAAAAATAATAATAATAAACAAGTCTTATCGCAATAAAGATAACAGAGTACGGATTTCGTCACGTGACATATCATTGTAAAGGGGTTGCTGTATAGGGTAAGATAAAGCGTCAAAAAGACCTTATTGATAGTGCCAAAAGGGCATTATAGCTATATCTCGTAAACGGCCGAACGGATTTTGACGTGTGACGTATCATTGTAAAGGGGTTGCTGTATAGGGTAAGATGAAGTGTTCAAATCTTCTTTTCGCTACCAACTTTACAGTGCTACCAACTTTTGCGTTAAATACAATTAAATTAAAAAAAAAATTCTTTACAGAATTGAACCCGGGTCCCCCGTATGATAAACAAATACGTTAGCCACTACACCTGTGACGTAATCGACTGATGTGTTAGAGTGATAACAGACTTTGCTTTCGCTATTAATAATAAAACATATCATGGAAAATATTTAGTTTTAGAATGGCTTCGAGAGAATACAGTCAAAAACTTGAAGAGTTTTGTGAAAATATAAGAAAATTAAACCAACAAATTTCTGTCTACGAAGACCAAAAAGAAGTATTAAAAAAAATTGAAAATTTAAGTTTGTGGGACAAAGTTTTTGAAAAATATTTACCAACATCATCATCAACGCCCACAAGACGAATAAAACCATGGCCTTGTTAAAAACAAATTTTGTTGTTTTAACATCAATATTAAATAACATGCTTTACGTTAACGTTCCGCAAAACGTTGCACATATTGGTGTGTGTTTAGATATAAACGGAACAAAACAAGAATGCAATACATGGCAAATGATGAGTCTGTCAACAGTCAATGATGGAAAATTGCAGGTGTTTGCATTAAAATTAGTGGAATCGCCTCTTAACTACAAACTAAAATTAATCTTTAACGACAACTCTGAAGGAGCGGGGGAATGGCGATTAAATCTTCAAATCCCAATGCAACAACTAGAAATTACTATGGAGGATCCAATGCAACAGCAAATATGTCAAGTAGTTCAGATAACATGGGCAACGTTAGCAGGAGTTTGCTTGTTAATCATGAAAATTTTGGCGAAAGAAACCAAACGAAGAATGAAGCGATGAAATGTATTTTTAAATAATAATAATAACAATAAATATTTGTAAACTTTTAAAAGGTGTTTCAATAAAAAAAAAAACTTAATTTTTGTTTTATAGCTTTATTTAGGTAATACAGTATAATACAACCAATTATACAAAGAAAGAATATTATTATATGCACACATAAATTTGCCGTTGGCGTGGTGAGGACATCCTGAATATACAGCTTCAAAATTTTTTGTTGCACAGGGTGTCCCATCATAATTTACAACATCATAAATTAATACATGGATTCCAAGTTCTTCACATTTTGCTTTTAAAAAGTCAATTTTTTGATTTCCTCTAACATAAATCAAATCAACGTTGCCAAGTAGGTGTTTCTCCAAAATTACATTGACATCGGAATAATCTACATCTCCAGAATCGTATCGTATTCCATGCAAAAATTTTTCCAAATACCGCGTTGTTTTTTTGTCTTTGGCAGTCAACTCGTGGAATGGTTTAGGCGGTTTAAATAAAAAATTCGATTTTATACCACCAATCTGAATAGCGATTTCTTTTGGATAA